>SSNR01000313.1:682172-722195 GCA_006937965.1 Callopanchax toddi | reverse complement strand
GGCAGCATTTTTCTTCCTCCAAACACAGCGAGTTGAGTTAATGCCAAAGAGCTCAATTTTGGTCTCATCAGACCACAGCACCTTCTCCCAGTCACTCTCTGAATCATTCAGGTGTTCATTGGCAAACTTCAGACGGGCCTGCACATGTGCCTTCTTAAGCAGGGGGACCTTGGAGCTCTGCAGGATTTTAATCCATTGCGGTGTAATGTGTTTCCAATGGTTTTCTTGGTGACTGTGGTCCCAGCTAATTTGAGGTCATTAACTAACTCCTCCCGTGTAGTTCTAGGATGATTTCTCACCTTTCTCAGAATCACTGACACCCCACGAGGTGAGATCTTGCGTGGAGCCCCAGACCGAGGTCGATTGATGGTCATTTTGTGCTCCTTCCATTTTCGAACAATTGCAGCAACAGTTGTCACCTTCTCTCCCAGCTTCTTGCTAATGGTTTTGTAGCCCATTCCAGCCTTGTGCAGGTCTACAATTTTGTCTCTGACATCCTTGGACAGCTCTTTGGTCTTTCCCATGTTGGAGAGTTTGGAGTCTGCTTGATTGATTGATTCTGTGGACAGGTGTCCTTTATACAGGTGACTAGTTAAGACAGGTGTCTTTAATGAGGGTGACTAATTGAGTAGAAGTGTCTAACCATTCTGTGGGAGCCAGAACTGTTCATGGTTGGTAGGGGTTCAAATACTTATTTCACTCAATGAAATGCAAATGAGTTTCTATCTTTTATTTAAAGTTATTTTTTCGATTTTCCTTTTGATGTGCTATCTGCCACTGTTAAAATAAACCTACCATTAAAATGATACTGTTCAGAGACTTTTCATTTCTTTGTCATTGGACAAACTTACAAAATCAGCAAGGGGTCAAATCATTATTTCCTCCACTGTATGCCATGAAGAACTAAGATGGTTCTGAAGGCAGAAGAGGGTTAGACCCAGTACTAGCGAGGTGTACCTAATAAAGCGACCAGTGAGTGTACATAAAAACCAGAATGCACTACTAACTATTCAACCACATGATGGAGGCAGTACACATTTTAAAAGTTCAAAACTTATATTCAGTTTCTATATTTTAACCATTTCTTTTTCAGTTTTTTGCAATAAGAAGCTATTGTTAAATTATGCTAATACAGTGACTGTTTAGATTGTGGTTTAGTCTCTCAATGGGGAAAAAGAGAACTGGGTGATCCCTTCAGAGAGGTGTTGTTTTGAAGGAGGGCCAGCTCCCTGACCTGACCTTGCTAAGGCCCATGTGTATTTTGGCAGGTGGATGTTGGACAAAACCCTGACGTGTCTTTGATAAGTAAAGCGTCTGTGCATGTGCCACGTTGTCAAACAGAGAGCACTGCTGTTCAGTCAACCTTTCATTCATTCCTTGAGTTCAAAAAGCAGCAGAGCCAGACTCCTGATCTAAGCCATGACTGGACTTAACGCGTCTCTTGGATACTTCGTGGCTGTTGCGATTTCTACGGCCTCAGTCCAAATACTGCTCAAAAGATGGCCACGGTTCAGCTTCATTTCAGAGTTTGCCTCCTCTTTCATGCTGGTGGCATGTTGGCTGGAGGTGCAAACCATAGTGGAGGTGGGCGAGTGGGCCGGGGGTCTGGGTCCTGATGTGACTGTCACCATGCTGTTTGTGCTGCTGCTGACTCACGGTGTCATCTGTAGTGGCGCCTCAGGGAATCCCAGCCTGGTTGTGCAGAGATTCCTGCAGCTGGAGGTCTCCACCCTTCCCTCTGTGCTTGCTATTACAGCCCAGTTTGCTGGGGCACACCTGGCCCTCCTTGCAGCTGGGTACTACTGGAGCCTGGAGCTGACGGACATGCACATGATCAAGAACCTGATGTCAGTTTCTTGCAGCACATCACTGCTGGTCCCCGTTTTTCAGGGATTCTTCACAGAGTGTGCCTGCACACTTATCTTTCAAATCATCCAACTAAATCTGCGACATAGATCTGCTCTGATCCGGGTGCCTCTGACTGCAGTCCTCCTTACATTCTTGTCCCATACTGGTGAGTGCGATGAATAAAAAAGCATGTACGGTACTTACATTCTGCCCTTTTTAGGCATTGTACCGAGGACCCCTCATTCTTCAGAATGGGATTCAATATCTTTCCACATTAAAAAAACATTTTACATTGTGATATTTTAATTGGATTGAAAGCAACTCGTCTATCTTGGTTTTCAGCCAGAGGACACACCTCAGCTCTGATAAATCCATCTTTGGCGTATGGAGTCACTTTCCAGTGTCCTGGATTTACATTCACAGAATATGCAGTGGTTTACTGGCTGAGCTCTCTAACAGGTAAATCAAATTAAACGACATAATTTCACGTGCATGTTTGTTACCAAGCATTTTACAACGAATGTCTGTTTTCTAGGCATGACTTTGGCTCTTCTCCTGTACATGGGCCACATTCCAAGACTTTTTGCCAGAAATCTCCTGTATTTCCAGAAGACGCGTTTCAGAGTGCCAAAAGGAGATAAAGCAGAAAAGAAGAAAATATGAAATATTGTCTCCCTGGAACAAAACAGTTGTAACCAGATGTTTATTTCAAATAAAGAACGTGAGCCAAGTGTAAAATATTTAGGATGTCAAAACTTAAATTATTTAACAGATTAATTTCTGTAGTGTATTTTCAATAAAAATATATTTTCTGCCATCCCTAGTGTATATTCAAAAATCACAACACTACTTTGAGAGAAATAATCAAAATATAAATAGCTTTTTTTGATAACTAAAAACTTTATTTTATTGATATATGCAGCAAGCACCGGTAAGTAACATGTGCTTATTAAACACACACACACAAAATCCCAAAATGAGGCCTGCTGCTGCTACATGCTGACAGATCTCTGATGTTTAGAAGACTGTGACCCATCAGGCTTTGGGTCTTTCGGCAGATCTTTAGCAGAAGTGTTTGGTTCTGTCAAAGAAACAGACAAAAGTCACATTAGGTTCTTTACTTTGAAGTCGGCGTCCTCTGTGAAACTGTTCTACCTTTGAAGGTTGTCAGCTGACCTGGCGGCTGCTGCTGTGCTTCGGGTCGGTCCACCCATAAACAATAATCAGGACTATTTAGAAGAGTCTTGCTCTGGCCACAGCTGAGACACCTCAGCACAGTGAAGCGAGTCTTTTTGTTTGTTCCTTACAAAACAAAGTTTTAAAAAAGAACGTCAACATCTGAAACACTTTAAATCTGCTTAAAATATATTACCGTCTTGATTCCAATTATATCCTAACAATCTCCAATAACTGGACACAATACAAGGTATTGTACGGTAGAAATAAACTTACTTTTTTGTCTTGTTGTTGCTGTAACACCTGGAATAAGCAATGAGCAACACTTCTTGCATATAGTTCTCTTCACTGATGGGTCTCTGCAATCAAATAATTCATTATTTATGATTTTCTGGCAATAATGTTGACAATGTTTGTAGTTATAGGTCCACAAAATAATTTGTCTATTCAGATAATGCAATAATTAAATCCCAACAATTTTAACTTCCAAATGGGTTAAAAAAAATGAATGAAGAATATAAATTAAAAGTAAGGTTTACATTTTGAGAAGTAAGTGGAGTATTACTGAATGATTTATAAGTGTACAATTAACTAAGCAGAAATGTTCTTGCCAAATTAAAATCCATGAGAAAAACTTCAGACATCCAAATACAAACTTCAGCACCGCAAGAGCAGTAGCGTAGCCAGAAATAGATTTTCGGCCGGGCCTAATAAAAAATGGGTGGGCCCAAAAATGTAATTGAAAATAAGTGTATTTGTAAATGTCACTTTTGTTTAAGCAGATCTGTGTCTATACAGTGATTCCTCGTTTATTCTGGGAGTTACGTTCTAAAAATAACCCGCAATTGCAGAGAGAGAGAGAGAGAGAGAGAGAGAGAGAGAGAGAGAGAGAGAGAGAGAGAGAGAGAGAGAGAGAGAGAGAGAGAGAGAGAGAGAGAGGAGCGCAGAGCGCACCGTTTGGAGACATCATGCTGCTCCATGGTTCTGATTCTGCAGTCTGTCAATCAGTTAAAAGCATCATTTCTACTTGTAAAAGTCTAGATTTTCATTCCCACCTTGCTGCAGAAAAGAAGCTCATAAAGGGAAGGAGCATAAGGGCGCTACTCATCAGACTCTTGGTCAGCGCGCAAAAGGGAGTCAGGACGCACTGCGCTCCGCTCCATGGAGGAGATCGTCAGGACGCATGAACACTGCGCTGTAAAAAAAGTTTAAAGCATGCAAAGTTGCACAAAACATTTCGCGAAAGTACAAGGCTGCAAAATCGTCTCGTCTTCTTCCGCTTATCCGGGTCCGGGTCGCGGGAGGCTGCAAAATGTGAACCGGAAAAGAGAGGAACCACCGTCAGAAACCGACAGAAAGACCTTTGAACAAAACATCTAAATTCCAAAGCTTATTAACCCTGTAACACAGGACAGGTCCTCCACTTTTTGTTTTTTGAAACATTTTGAAATGAAGATTAGTTTTGCCGTTTCTGTTACCGTAGCTCGTCTGGAGAGTTCCGAAATTATTCAAAATAGCCAATGAGAGCAAGACTTACAAATGATGTAATAGTTATGAAATCACCACAACACATTCATGCTGTTGATGTCAAATTTACTCTGTTCTATTTCATTTCATGATGACTTAAATGAGATCCCTCAAAAATGAAACAAATATATATAATTTTGTTGAGGAAGCCATTTGATTGGGTGGGCCCAGGTACACAGTGGGTGGGCCCAGGCCCGCCCAGGCCCACCCGTAGCCACGCCCCTGCGCAAGAGTGACTTCTTCAATACATTTGCAGGTTGGGATGACTGCATTTGTGTTTGTAATCTTTGCTTTCAATTGTTTGGGTTAACGGTGGGAAATTATAACACAGATAAACAGAAAATGTAGGACGTTTACTTTAAAGTGCCTGTGACTCGATATTTAAATCACTTTATATTAAACAGGTGTAATCTTTGATGCCTCTAGATTAGCGTTGCACCATTATAACTCAAAATACGCTGTAATTATTTCCTAACGAGCAACTCAGAGATCAGAAGAAAGCGCCGCCTTCCGGTTCTGCTGGGTTTCTCCTTATTTGGCAGCCTGACACTTCTGCTGCAGCAGGGGGCAGTGTTGTCACGTGAAAGAGAAACGAAACTGAAACTAAACACTACACGGTCTATGGGCAATGGCGGCGGCACTGCCTCGCTCCAGTTGTCGTGAACGTGCATGTGGGAGGAGAATTTACCATATAAGCAAGTCCGGATCACTATGACCTCATAGCGGGCTGGAGTGAAAAAAACTGTTTGAAACCTGGGTCTGAAATCTTGAAGAGCTTCTCACTGGCTGGACTAGGAGACAGATGGACGTCGTTTTTTGCTCTTTCTGGCAGGTTTAAGGTGAGAACTCAACGTTGCAACATGATAGATAAGTCAGAAAACATGGAAACCGATGTCATGGGCCCTTTAACGTGAGAAAAAACAAGGAATATGTGTATGACTGAAAGTGCAGAATAAAAACCTTTACTAGTAGGAAGTGACGCAACAAACACTTTAAAATTCTGCTTTCAAAATAAAAGCATAATGTTAGTCTACTTACTGTCTGAGAACCAAACGTTTTGCGACGGTCTTCTGAGTGAAGCAGTAGAAACGAGCCAGCTCCAAGTTATTTGGGTTTTGAGCTAACACACAATGTGCAGCCTGTAGAGAGAAAACGGTACATTTACTCGCTTAGCACGATAGCTAGCATGGTAGCCTTTGGGACTACTGGCGAATTACGATAAAAACTTTTTCCAACCTGGTAAAGGTAGTTCAGTTTTTGATAGGCTTCTTTATCTTTTAGATGATGTGCCATTACGAAATGATATAAAACAAAACACAAACAGAACGTTCGCACTGACCACAGCACCCAAAGTAGCTAAATATATGAGGCGAATGCGTACGGTGCCGACAAACCACAAGTTACATTCTGCGCATGCGTGACTCACTTTGTGCAGCTGCTCATTTTACGTATTGACCCTCAGCGTCGGTTTCTGTCTGAGACAGAGGCGCCCGGTGTTTGAGATGAACTGGATATCCAGATCAACTGAGACAGATTGTTAATGGGCGTGGTTTTTCAGGACCCCTTTTTTGATTTAACGGGAAATAATGTGATTTCGTTTTGGAATGGCAGTCTAATTTAATTAAATGCAATAATAATAATAATAAAGATAAATAAATAAATGTGAATTGTTTTCTGGTCATTTAAATTTTTTTTTACAACTCAAAATATAAATTCAAAAACATACTATGGACGCCTGTTTGAGAAAACACTGAGAATAAGTAGATGTCATAATCATGACAGCTCATAATTATGACTGTAATATGCTATCTTGTAGGTATGAGATACAGCATCACAACTTCTCCAGCTGTAGTTTTATAAGAAATGTAAACTCATAAAAATGCATTATATAATCAGAAATTTACAAAAAATTTAATGAAACTTAAACTATGATTTTAAGGGAAAGGTAAGAATTAAATTGACTTATTTTGCTAATTGAAGATATTTCACCACTCATCTTTCATCAGTCTCTCATCCCAAGGTGTAAATAGTTGTGAAACCACCTGGGAGGAAGTTAAGATAGATCTGTAGGGTTTTTTTTTCAGTCCTACTTTAAACCACCCGTCTAAAATGTGCTCATCACTGTCCTCATACCTTTCCACAGGTAACATGCTGATTAATAATTCTAAGTTAGTTTTTCAGTGATTGTTATGCATCTTCTAATGGCTCATGTGCACAGTGCTCTTCTGGAATAACACAATGAGTTCAACATAAAATACTCATTTTAATAGCAACAAAGAAGAAAGTATAAACCCTGTCAATCTAACATTTTAATTGCCTGTAAGGTGCGCCTCTGGTATTGAAAGACTAAAAAATACTGGGGAAGAACTGATACAGTAGATCTGTCAGGCGTGACAGCTATAGAACGACACAATCACAGCACATGTTCATGATGATCAATGCACTGAAATGCTTCCTATAAAGTAGTGAAGAAAAATGTTCATAAAACATGTGTGGAAATAACACGTCTGTTGAATGAGACACATCATAAACCAGGAAAAGGGACAAATATGAAATTCAAGTATCAAAATAACTAAGATACTGACGAGCTGAAAGGTAAATTACAAAGGTAGTAAAAATCATGGGAAAGGAGACAAACACAATCAAAAATACATTAGGCAACATTTTGCATTTGTTTAAGGCAGTTGATTAAAAAACAAAAAACCTAAATAGAACTAGGCATCTTCTTCATTCCAAGTTAAATACAAACCTAGCCCTAACCTGTCACCCGATTTGATGCACAACTTTAACTACTGCTGACTCTTAAACTAAGCACTTTAGTTTGACTTGTCTTCTGACATCTGAGAGAAAATAAAAGTTCATATGGACAGCGGTGTGGATGTGCTCTAGATTTTTGGTCTTCTTCACAGTGAGGTTTGTCAGGGCTTCTAAGGCTGGTGTGTCAGGAGTGGTGAGTCACTCCCAGCCTATTGTCTGGCACAAAATCTAAATGGTTGGCACATATCTGTGCACAGCATGAGCAGGCAGGGAAGCTGGTTTCATCAGCTAACGATTGCCCTTCATGGCGTCCTTGGCTGCCAGGATAAGAGGTGTGAGACTTGAGAGGGGCTTTGCCAGCTTCAGGAATGGATGCTAAATTTAAAAAAAAAAAAAAAGTGGAGGATAAGAGTGATTTAATGAACCAATGAGTCAATATTATTATAGCACAGCACTGTTTAAAGTTTTACCTGCAGGAGCTCTTTGCCTCCGCCTCTTTTCTCTACATCCATTTCCAGGCAGCGGTTCAGGAAATCTCTGAAAACTGGAGACAGCTTCTCTGGATTCTGAAGCTCAGGTGTGCCATTTGTGGCAATTAGGTATAACGCCTGGCAAAGGAGGAGAGACGAGAAAGAAAGTGGATTTGCAACCGTTACAACAATATACAGATAATTAGTTTTATTTTTAGAAAGACTACTTTCAATGTCTTATTAACAGTTTATTAATTGCCCATAAAAAGTATTCAATCCCTTGGATGTTTTACTCTTATTGCCTTTATAAATCAAGTCCTGGAAGGCTGGTAAAGGTAGAAGGTCAAATGAATGCAGTAAAATATAGAGAAATCCTGGAGGACAGATGGATTCAATCTGCAAGAGAACTACAGCTTGGAAGAAGATGTATTTTCCAGCAAAACAATGATGCAAAGCATCCAGCTCAAGCTACACAGAAATGGTTTGAGGACAACAAGATGAAAGTTCTGGAGTGGACCAGTCAAAGTCCAGACCTCAATCCCATAAGATAATTTGAAGCTGTACTTGAAAAGGGCTGTTCACACTCTGATGATCCCCTCACAACCTGACACAGCCCAAACAGTTTAACAAGGAAGAATGGAGACACCTGTAGTGTCCAGATGTGAAAGCCACATATATATATTTTTTTTTGTGTGTCATTTTTAGAAATCAGTTTTCACTTTGATATTAAAGATTTTTTAAAGCTTTTTATCAAAGAAGTCAAATTATGTTGCTCATGATTGATTTATAAAAAAGTAAAATATCTAAAGAGGGTGAATTTTTTTACATCAGTGTAAACCAAGAAGGAGAACTCACTCGTAGTGGGTTCTCATTCAGATAGGGAGGCTCTCCTTCGACCATCTCAATAGCCATAATACCAAGAGACCAAATGTCTACTTTAGGCCCGTAAGCCTTTCTGGTCACCACTTCAGGTGCCATCCAGTAGGGTGTGCCCACCATGGTGCTGCGTTTGCTCTGTTCTGGAGTAATCTGGGCACAGAAGCCGAAATCAGCTGTTGGAAAAAAAACAAGAGAAAATTAAATAAATATTTAGCATGAAATGATGCAGTCATCAGTTTTTATACAAAGCTGTTGCCTGAAGTTGTACTTACTCAGCTTCACAGAACCGTCCATCCCAAGCAGCACGTTGTCACTTTTGATATCTCTGTGAATGACCTGATTAGCATGGAGGAAATCCAGCGCTTGTAAACACTGCAGACAAGGAGAAGGTGGAGAAACGTGGTCATAATAAAGACTTTCCTTCTACATGGAGTGGGAGTGTTAACTGGATTTGTTCCATACGATTTGGGTTCAAACATAAAACAGACCTCTCGGCAGACAGCAGCTATCTGGGCTTCATCCATACAGGTCTCTGTGACCACGTCCGTCAGCGAGCCACCAGCCAGATACTCCATCACCACAAACAGCTCCTCCCCCATCAGGAAACTGACACAAATACATTCGTTAGTTTGACTCTGTACAAACTGATATTCCACACTTTGTGCCAGTGATTCTCAGTATCATGACTGGGAGGGTGAGGAAACACTTTGATTTGAATGTATTTTTGTCAGAAAAGGTTACACGTAGGAGATAACGTTGTTTGTCAGCTGATGGCACAAAGTTTCAAAAATGAAAACACATTGAAGCATTTCACCCCAGCCTTGTTAGCAAGTTAAGAGTTTCTGAAAATAAAACTGATTGTCTGATTGCTGCAAGCAAAAATTAATGAATAAAAACAGTATCAGTGAAGAATAAAACACTGTGGTGAAGTGACATCAGCCCACACTACTGAAGAGACAAAAACAGCACAGGCGTTTGTGTTGTGCACAGATTCAACTTCTTTTTTCATATTTTATAAATCACTATTTTAAAAATGACCCTGAAATATAAATAAAATGGTCTTGTTAAACATAGCTCTGAGATCAATCAGAATCTGCCCTCAAAACCAGAATCAGTGCATCTCTAGAATTGATACTTTATTAACACAAATATAACACACTTACTCAGAGAAAGAATGATTTTAAAGGAATGATACAGATCCTTGAGATCTGTTCTATAATTACAGCAGAATGTGGTTTGTTCTGCTTAAATCTCATCTAGGCTGGAAATGCTGCATGGTGGAGCAGTGGTTAGCACTGCTGCCTTGCAGCAAGAAGGTTGTAAGTTTGAATCCCAGCTGCAGTCTTTCTGCGTGGAGTTAGCATGTTCTCTCCATGCATGCATGGGTTTCCTCCAGGCACTCCGGTTCCCCCCACAGATCACAACATAGCTGTGTGTAAGTCTCTTTGGATAAAAGTGTCTAATAAATTAATAAACTTAAACATAAACAAATAAAAAGTTGGAGAACCACTGCTCCAGTTCATGTTCACTCTCACCTGTCTAAAAAGTTGACGATGTTGGGGTTCTTCAGCTCCTTCATCACTAAGATCTCATTGATAATGAGCTCCTTTTTCGGTTGCTTCTGTAGATTGATCTGTTTAATCGCGACCTGTGAAAGACCAGATCTTTAGTACGAAGTCATGAAGCAACAACTAAACCATCAACTGTAATTAAAACTGAGCTTAGTAAAATAAATACATCACTCCATTAGCCTAGTGTGGGCATAATGGCAGTCAAATTAAAATCCTTCATCACATCCATCTGTTAACATGATAACTCAGAGCTCATTACCTCTTGTCCTGTAGCGACATCGATAGCTGTGAATACTGTTCCTGATGCCCTGCAAACAGTTTGGGATGACACAGTTTCAAAAACAATTCAGTCAGATGCTTTTATTTAAAATGTAAATACAGCCTGGTTCATTAAAAATAGTGCATGAGATAAATCAAACAATGAAGACAATGTAATGAATAAATCAGCTTGTATCTGGACTTTTTAGAATTGTTTCCAACAACATTGGACAGACACTGCAGATGAGGAGAGGGACAGCTGGGACTGACAGTGCATTCTTGGTTTTGTAGTTTTAGTGGGTAGACTGTACACCCGTGGGTTGGTCATAATGTGTAAAAATATGATCTGGCAGTCCAGATACAATTGTGGCCTTGAGATTGACATTTGTGTTCTAAAACAATCCAGGAGGTTGCCTCCACAGCCATTTTACTGACTACCTGACAAACCCTCCACTGAAGGGTTTGTGTCTAAGAGGAGGATCAGCAGCACAGAAGCAGTGAGGGAGCTTTGTTTCTCTCGCTTTCTCTGCAGAAAAATGCTGCATTTAGAAAATTAAACATTATCTCTGATAAGAGTGAAGAGGATGTGCAGAACACTGGTCTAACTTCAGTATGAGCCTATGTTCAATTTGTCGACTGCCATCAGCCAATAAAAAGCAGGGTCGTGTCTTCTGATAGTGACTGATATTTATCTGATGTCTGGTGGTTGCGACGCTCTGACTTTACCCAGAAATGTACATCAGTTACATTTATTTTTACCCCCACACCAGCAAAAATACCCACCAAATACAAAGAAAGCTAAGCCACATCAGTAATAAAAAGCTGTTGAGCTGGTAATGGTCTAAAGTAGGGCTGCCACAAACGATTATTTTGATAGTAGACTAATCACCGATTATTTTTGCGATTAGTCGACTAGTCGGATCATGCTACACGGGACTAAAATGTACAGTTTGTTGCACCGCAGCATGCAGCTGCTCTTATGTAATCATCATTGGCTTACAGCTTGAAGTGTTTAAGGTATGTGCCAACCAAAAATAAAGACAAGCTAATAGTTTGTTAAATTTTTTATGTAATTTGCAGCTTCTTTAACTGTAGTATAAAGTGTATCACTCCTGAAAGTGTTGAAACTGTTGTTCGCCTCATGGAGCTGCTGCACAGAGTTTTGCTCCGTCTGACCTGCAGCTCTGAGCACCGAGGCTCGACGCACCGTCGGGCCGCAGCAGCTGCAGGTCCGGATGACAGAATGGCTGACAAGGCACTGAAAAACTTTTTTTTTTTTTTTAATTCATCACCAACGATTTTAGTAGTCGACGTAATCGTGTCTAATCGACTAATCGTGGCAGTCCTAGTCTAAAAGTTACAAAAGTATTTAAATAACCTGTTTTTACTTTACTGTTTTATGTGAATGGTGGATCTGCACTTACCCCTGACCAATTTTTTCATATCGTGTGTATTTCTTCTTGGGATCCCCGATGCTCACTATGGTTCCTAAAATTCAGATCACAACCATGTGAGCCAGAAATAAAAGGAGACGTTTGTATTTTTCTAAAAAAGCACTTGTGCCGTTTGAGAACTTTTATTGACGTACTCAGCTTGTCCATGATCTCCTCGTCTGTCATCTTGCTCTTCTTTTTCTGTCTGTCTGCAGACTTGGAGGCAGCGTCCCCATCAGGACACGTGCTCGGGGCCGGGATTGGGTCAATAACAGAACGAGTATACACCTGTACAAAGCAACAAACAAAAACCAATGCTCATAGAAAAGAATCAGAGCTAAAAAAGAAAAAACACTGGACATCATTTTTAAAAAGCCTTATAATCATTGAAGCCAGCTTCTAGGAAGTAACCTACACTCTTTGTATGTTCTGGTCGTGGGGCCACAATAGGAGGAGGAGCTTCATCATCGTCGTCGTCATCAATGTCTTTGATGTTCGGAGATGAAGGTTCGGTGGCTTTTTTGCCAGGCTAAATCAAAGTTGCAGCCAAGTTTATTCAACTTTGTGAGACAAATAGTAAAAACCATGTGTTCTACTTTTAAATGATCCTGAAACACTTACAGACTGAGGTCCTGGAGTGAATGCATCTTTTTCTGTTAAATAAAAGAAGCCCATAAAGACAGTCACTTATTATTTCTAGTTGCTTCAGGGGGAAAAGGTTTTAAGGCTAACATGTTCTTTGCACTGTAACTGGTGACTTTATGATTCCTAGCAGACAATCAAACACTTGAGATGCCTTTTTAAATGTGTTTCTCACCAGAGGATGAAAAGCTGAGGTACTTCTGGCGACCGTTGCCCGTAGAGTCGTAGAACTTTAGAACATCAAGCACAGCCTGTGGGTTTTTCTTCTGTTCTGACTTGGTGATGTTTGAGGTCTGCAGTAGCCGAGCCCATTGTTCTGGCATACCCTGGGCACGAGACAAGCCAGTGACTCACGTGTGTCAAATTATGAAAATCAAAACTATATTTTGGTTAATAGTTAAAAAACACATTTAGGACTGTCGAAATGGTGAAAACTCACTGTAAACTCTCCTGTTACAGCATCAAACCCGACATGTATGGTGTGTTCAAAATCTGAAGGCGGAGAAATCTCTGGTCGCTCTTTTTCTCGATTCTTCTTACCTGCTAAACGTAAAGGAAAGATTACGAATGACTGTGACAACACTGAAAACAAAAAGAGAGGACTATTCACAGAAGTGATTATTTCTAGATGGTAACAAACTGTCTCACCTTTTTCAGCCCCTGAGAAGATTGAAATGATTCCTTTGCGAGGTTTCCTCTCTTCTGGAACAGACGGTAGCGGTTTGGAGCTGTGATTGGTTGAAAAGGAGTCCTTGCTGGCGCCGGAGCCAAAGATGGTGCTGGTTATTCTGACCGGAGGGGCTGGAGGTTTATCCTCTGGGTCTCCGTTATCACACATTGCTGGGAGGTTGTTTTGAGCCTCACAGGGCGAACCAGGCAGAGAAACACAGTGGGTAAGGATGGAGAGGCTGGCAAACCGCTTGGGAGGGAGGGGGCACTCACATCAGCATGAAGCAAGGGTGTACACATACAGGAAAAACAGGCATCTAGGAAGAAATCAAAATATGGTTAGATTATAAAGGAAACATCCGTATAGTTTTTAAGTTTCAAAGCGCCTCTGATTTCTTTAGATGTTACATCCAAGCAGTCAGACTTTCAGTCTTTTAAAGTGGTCTGGATCAGTATTTCTTCAGGAATTCTGATGCTCTTTCAACGTTTGTCATGGGATTTTATCTGCCTGTATTTAATCATTCTGAATATTCATGACAGCATATTGTTCAGTGTGTGCTTAAAAAATAAGGAAAGTGGACAAGCAGAAGGAAAACAGTGTCAGAGCTACAGCAGATGAAGCAAGTTTTCTGTTGTGTCAAAACACTGGTTCATCCCATGACTTTAGACTTGTTTCTGTCTAAATGATTTCATGGCTTAAGTGAGTTCAAAACAAAACCTTTTTTTTTAAATTATCAAGGTCTGAAAACAAATGAAAGAAAAACTTTGATAGGCCTCCAGGATGCCTGAAGAAGTTTTGATTATTGCTCCAAATCATTTTAAAAGGACTACTGGCTCCTTGGATAAATTTAGGGAAATGAGGGATGAGCTATTCTTGGTTTAAAACAAAACAAAAAACTAACAATGCAACATATTCACATTAACCATATTATTTAGACAAGGGCAGTGTGTAGCTCAGTAGGTAGAGTGGTCGGTCTGGTAACTGGAGGGTCTCCAGTTTGATCCCAGCTTCAGCTGGGTTACATTGTCGTTGTGTCCTTAGAGACACTTCACCCACCTTGTCTAATGGTGGTGGTCACTGGTCAGAAGGGCTTGGGTGGGTGCTGGTTCATGGCATGCCCTCCTCTGTCAGAGTGCTCCAGGACAGCTGTGACTACAACGTAGTTTATCAGTGTGTGGGTGTGTGAATGACTGTTCATGTTGTACAGCGCTTTGGGGAGGGCAGAGCTCTAGAAAGTGCTCTATAAATACAGGACATTTACCTTAGACAAAGGCTTAAACTAACAATCACTAGAGTCAGGGTTTTTACACTTTTGCCAAAATCAAATTCAAGCACTTTCAAGGTGAGTTTTATATTTACATGAACAGTAAATATATATTCAAAATGTGCATTTCTCTTTCTCATCTCATAAATGTTATTAAGCTACAACCACAGTCAGACACTACTTTAAGTCAAGATGCACTGATTTAGATTTTAGAGGCCGATCCCAGTTTCTGAGTTCAGTTCATCTGTGACCTTCTGATCTAATTTATCTCCAACAACTATAAACAATAGAATCATTTCAAGGAATGTTTACCCCAACTTGAATGTATGATTCTGGACTTTCACATCTCTTTGCTTTTAAAAGCACTTGGAAATGGTGAGATCATTGACTGAAAATATAAATTGAATTTTTGAGTTTCAGATCAGCCGATCACACCAATCTTGGTCAACTTACATCACTAGCCAATGTTTTGGTGCCTTTCTGATTTCAAGCTCTTTCAATGACTTTTCTTATTCAAGCATTTTCAAACACCCTTAAGAATCCTGTAAATTGAAAATAAAGTGGTTTAACGAGAGCATATCACAGCTAGAACAGAAACAGACAGCTGCAGAGAGCCGTAAACTTCACTGTACAGCTAACAGAGGCGACCTGATGACTCAAACTTCACAGCTATTCGCTGGATTTTGGGATTCTACATTTTAGCCAGTTAGCCGACCATTTCCAGTATAAATGTATTTCCACCTTTACATTTGTTCAAATTGCTCTTCCAGTAACAACAGAGACGCGAGGAAGCTAACGTTAGCATTTACTGCCAGCCTGACCAACAAGTGTGCTAAAAGTTATGGTTAGCCTGACATGCTACACCAAGGTCCTCATACAGCTTCAAGCTATTTGCTTAAGCTAACAGGCAGCTAGACTAACGACTTCCACACAGGGATTTGAGTCGTTTAATTAACAACACCCTGGCTGTATAAAGACCAAACTATCCTGTAGAAATGCTCTTCATTCTGAAAGCTAACGGGCTCACCGGAGATCCCGCAGCAGTCGGTTCAACTTGACTCCCAGACGATCCCCGCTGGTTTGGAAAAATGGTTAAAAAATCCGCTAACAGTATATCCACCGTAGCATTTGGAGGCTCGGTGGTACACAGACGGCTTGGTAAACGCGTGGCCCTAACTATTTACAGTTCAACTTTTCATTAGTCTTCTCGGCCCTTGGATAATTCCGCTATGGCGAAGGGGAAGCGGAACTACCGACCCAGCCCTGGCCCCTTCAGTCACCGCTTCAAATGAATGGAGGGAGCTGGTCTGCTAACTCGAGCCAACACTACATCATCACACATCAGGATCTCACCAGTTTACTCTATTGAATTATTGTCCATAGTATCAAACCACTGTTAGCTGGACAAATGGCTTTTCACAATATAATAATAAAAGCAGATTAATCTAAGGGTCTGTTGCACATTTCTAATTATAAATAAATGCAGTTGAATTATTTTTATGTATGCAGTTCTATGGAAAAGTATTTGCCCCCTTACAGATCTCTTACATTTTTGCTTTTTTTGTCACAACCTTCTGACACATCAGACAGAGATAACCTGAGTAAATACAAAATTCAGTTTTCAAATTATGATTTCATTTATTAAAGGAAAAAAGCTATCCAAGCCAATCTGGCTCCATGTGGAAAAGTAATTGCCCCCTTTGCCAACCCTTTGGACAAGTGACTGTAATTGATCACTTGTGCATTGTGGGGTAACGTGAACATTTTGCGAACATTATATGTTTTAGAAAACACTGTATAGGATAAGACAATAAACATAAGGGCATCTAAGAATTATGGTTATAAATGTGTTTTAAAACTCATCTAAATTAGCAAATAAGGATTAAGATTAAAATATGTGGGTCAGGATCAGAACTGTAATAATGATAAATGTGACAGCAAGCGACAAGGTTGATCACATTTACTTAACTTTGAAATAAGTTGTTTTGTGCCACTTTTGGCTGAAAGAATAAAGCTCGAGGCTTTCGATTTTGATTTGCAGCCTTAAGCTGAAAGGTTAAATGTACAAACATTTACAAAACAATCAAATAAATTAGTAAGAAAAATGCATTTCCATCTGGGGTAAAACTAAATCTGTAAAAAACACCATCATCAACAGTCAGACATGGTGTTGGTAGTGTGATGGTCTGAATTCTGCTGACTACCAGAAAATCCTGATGGAGAATGTCTGACCTTAAACAGGTCATCCAGGCTGGAAAACCCTCCAATGTGGCTGAATTAAAACAATTCTGTAGAGAAAAGTGGAACAAAATTCTTCCACAGCAACGTTAAATTCATTACTAGTTATCATGAATGTTTAATTTCAGTTGGTGCCACCTGGAGTTGCACCCAGTTCCTAAGGTTTAGGGGCAGATTACCTTTCACACAGAACCAGGTTAGTTTTGATTGATTTTCACCCTTTTTAAGTAAAACAATCATTTGTAGACTGCAGTTAGGATTTACTCAGGTTATCGATGTCTGATACTGAAATCTGTTTTCTGATCTGAAACATTAACGTGACTAAACAACAAAAGGAATATTTAAGGGATCAAATCATTTGTTACAGTGTGTACTTTTCATTCACCTTAGTTATTTTCTGACATCAGTTATGAAAAAAGTCAGTTTTGGCATTAGCTTTAAATATGTTTTATTGAAAATACTGTTTTTTAAAACACAATAAATCCAGATTCCATACATTTTTTCACTTTTAAAAACTATTTTCACGATGAAATCTCATTTTCCTGTGATCCCATGAGCTATAAATGGATTGTTCAACCTACTAAACAGATTAGCACACATCAGTTTAAACTGTTGAAACTAAATGATTTGGTGTTTTAACATGTTTTTGGACAGCGCCACACAGCAGATCATGGTGACTAGAAGAGTTCCCACACACACAGGCATCACAGCCAACCCATCACCAACCGGAACCTGGAAACTGATGATCCCCAGCTCCTAACGGAAACAAGGCATTTTGGGAGGTTAGAAAAATAAAGAACAATGGAGCGATCTGAAGGTTTACGAAGGTTTATAAAGATTTGTGAAGTCACCTGCTGATGATTGATTTTAACCCATGAACACATGCTGGAATTGCTGACAGTGCACGGAGCATCCACTACAGCATGATGCTCTGATCTGATGAGGTGTGGGCCTGGAGGGAACAAATAGTTCAAGTGTTTCAGTTATTAATATAAATGGCCTTTAATAGTTATTGTTTTGTTAATCATATAAGATATAGATAACAATTAAATCATAACTATATAAACAATTCAGCAGCACGTTGAAAATCATCTCACCACCTTGAGTGTGAGGAAATGGGAGTTTTAGTTTTACAACTCTTAAATTGGATAAACAGATTTTTGAAGTCATCCAATCGAGCTTCTTCCAGCTGAGACTTGTTTCTAAAGTAAAGCCGTATCTCCCCATTAGTGATCTGGAAAAAGTAATTCTTGCTTTTATTACTTCCTGCTTGGATTACGGTTACTCCCTCTGTGTACTCTTAGATCAAGCTTTATCACCTACAGACGTCTTTCAACAGGAACTAAAGGATGTGATCAAATAACTCCAGTCTAACTGGCGTCCTGTTTGTTTCAGAGTACATTTCAAGGTTCAACTGCTCACATCCACACTCCTGCTAGAGCACTCTGGTCACCCAACCAGTTCTTCTTAGAAGTGGTGAAATCTATAGGTGACGGAGCCTTTTCAGTATTACCTCTCCATAATCAAACTGCTGGTTCTGTGGAATGCTATGAGAACTCATCTGCTCTCCTATTTTTTTCTCCATTCTGTTTCAGCTCTGTCTGAGACCCAAAGCTAATGGTTTTGTGTTATATTATGTTTTTAAACTGTTAATTGTTCCTTTTATATACAGTACTGTCGAATTGCTTTTCACAGCTTTTTTATTTTGTTTGATCTGTAAAGCACTTTTTTGGTACTATAGAAATAAACTCACATTGAGCTTTTCATAGTCAATGATGTCACCAACACATATAAAATATATAAATAAATATAAACAATTCTAATGTTATTTGATGGCCAATATAGGAGATTTAAGCATGGAGCAGTACATCAGTATACATGATCTATAAGATAAAGTTTTCTCTGCTTACATTTTTCAGTCCGCAGCAGCAGCTCAGGATGTTCAATGTGAACAGATGTAAATGACTCCCCAACAAAAGAAGGTTTATGATAGCGGCCATGTACTGGAATTGTTACTTTGAGGAGACTGGATGTTGGTCTAATATTGGATGGATACACATAGGTGAGAAATCCTGAAGTCTTGTGAGCTGGCACCTCTAGATCAATGGAGGAATCTAGTAATATCTAAACAAAATATAAAGAGAGAAATGTTTACACAAATACCCTCTGTAAATCATTTATGTACCGACACATGGCACACCTCTTGGTTCCGTATGAATAAAAAATACAAGATATTCTTAGTATCACCTGCCAGTTCTTCCTGTCACTCAGTAATGCCAGTTGATATGGATCTATGTAAACATCTGCTGGCCATCTGTAAATCAGCAAAACGTTGACACCGCTGGGTGCATCAGGTCTGACCTCAACAGTGGCTGTCAGCTCCCTAAAACACAGAAAACATTACTTCTTCATGTCACAACTCTAACCTCATCACACTATATAAAACAGGAAACCGAATACCTGTGAAAACCTTTCTTGCTGATCTCCATGGCCACTGTGGAGGATTCAAGTCTCTGCTTAAGCAGATCACAATGGTCCTGATCACCATCTGTAAAGTCAAGACAGTGATCAGGCAGTGGGACTCAGCCTGCTTTTCATCTTCTTCATACCGTTTAATTTTGCTGTAGGCAAAGTACCGGTATTTAAACACATTTCTGATAATTAGGAGAAAACCCCCAGTGCCTTCTGCTCCTTTGTGTCACAAACTTGATCAAAATCAATGCTGTTTTCAGTAATTATACCTTAAGAACGTTAAATAAAATGTCTTACTCTTTTTGACAAAACAACGAAATGCGGATAAACAGATTAAAATTAATAATAGTTCACAATACATCACAAACTCGGGTAGGTTTTTTCAGCCTACTCCGGAAAAGAAACTTCCGGGACCATTTTGTAGTTTCTGGAGGACTACATTCATGCCTGACTATAAAAAAAATATTTTAAGGTTTTAATGACGGAATCAGGAAAAATTAATGGATCACAGAAAGAATGCTATGAGTGTAATTTAATCCCATCAAATGTACTTGTAAATAATAAAACAATGTGCTTTATTCCCATTTTATATGTAAAATAAAAGTCAGGCGTCGCTAAGAACACCTACGGACGTCCTTTCAAGGTTTTTACCTGAACTGTTGTGGGAAAATGTTTCATCTCTGAACCACAAGAGTAGCTGAGGATTAACAAGGAAAGAGTAAAAAAATAAGAATGAGTTTTGAGGCAAAACGTTGTGGAGTTCAATTTAATCCTCCTTCCATAGTTTTAATTTATGTCAACACCGACACTAAAAAGATGCGAAAACGCATAATTCCTGTTCGGAACTTCTCTAAACATTCTGGTAAGTCAATAAAGCAACACCCAACACCTTACATTTATAACAGTAGAATTAGTATCGGGGAATGTCGTACAAGGTTGAATAAAACTGCCCTGAAATAAGCTTTTCACGGTCGAGGTGACTTAGCCTAAATTGTAAATTCCAAAGTAAATCTCTTTGAAATGCAACTGAAACACCAAACTTCTAACAAACCACAAAACAACATCTGACTATCATCTGGACCAAAACTGATACTAAAATGTACATGGTGGACGTTTTACAGAGAGCTTGGTGAATTTAAATCCACGTGCACTCTAAATGATTCATTTTGAACTCTGAACATGAACATTTTGAATGTTGCTTTTCAGATTTTTATAAAGCACTTTAATATTGCTACAGTTTCAACAACTCACATATGAAGAGCTAACATTTTATGTTGTTTTCAAAATTTAAAAAATACATGTTTTGTGGATATTGTATCAGGTTGATACTAAAAACATCAAAGAAGCCAACACTTCCCACTTAAGTCACCAAACTGTTGGGACATCTTTGCAACAAAACATTTTTCTCAGTCTGACATGTAGTTAAGCATCTGAACACATATCTATCCTCATCTGTAGGGTCTGTTTTTCTTCATTTCCAGACTGCAAAAGGGCTGCTGAAATGCTGAAAAACCATTTAGGGCACAGAGACTACCTGGATCGGGTGTCCCAGAGCCAGCTGGAGAAACTCCACATTATCCTGCAAGATCACATGCAGGGCTTCAGCCTGGATCACAGCCTCAACTCCTTCCACCTGAACCAAGACGAAGATCTGAACAAACTGGATGATGAGAAACTAGCTCGCAAGAAGGGCCAGATGGACAAACTGTTTGAGATGAACAGGAAGCACAAAGATGATCCAGACTTTCTTTATGACTATGAAGTTGACTTTGAGAAGAAGACTCAAGAAAAGTGCAGCTGGGATGAGTCAGATGATGGATTTTAAAACTCTTTTAAGATTTTTTCTTAAACATAACCTGATGTAAAGTACATATGTTCTGGAAAACACTAGACTTTTTACCATGACTTGACGTATCATGAATAACGGCCCAACCAATAACTTGTGACAAGCTTCATTTCAAACTACAATAAAAAAGGGAGGAAAGCATAATTGATTGATAGTTAAATTTTATTTGTTATAAAAGACAGAATTTTACAAAATACATGAACTTTGGTTTTTATATTTGTGGCTTAAACCTAAATTAGAGACACTTATATTCAAATATGAAGGAAGCTGCTAAAATCCTATTAAATTACCATAAATCTCATTTTATGCCAATAATGAACAATACAACATATATCTCTTTGGAAAAATGTTTCTAAAAAATACTGTAATGTACAATATATATTTGTGATTTCTCATATGCTTTTAGGTACCAGTGTTTCCTCCATTGTTGTACAGACCTCACAGTCTACTATCCACAGATCTGAGGAGAACACTGGATGTGCTACGGCAAAGTTTTAAATGAGATAACTAAATCTTCAATCGTCACCTGCATTATCAAATAACGTTTAGGGGAAATTTTCATTCAAAGTGCTTAAATATGGTATTCTGCTAACATTAGTACCACAATACATTCAAAAATGTCATAGGCTTTTGTCGAAAGTTTTATAAAGAATACATTTACATATATTTTCTAGTTCCATTTAAACTAATCAAAACTTCTTTTTGTAATAAACCCCACTATCAGTTGCAGTCATTGACTCAGTGCTGATGTAAACCCTAAAGAGGTAGTAACGAAGAATAAACTGGACACATACTTCCTTTGACCATCACCGTCTCAGTAAGGATTTAGGTGTTTAAAATGTAAATTCTCAGCAGGCTATTTATTTGTTTAAAAAAATAATTCTTTATAAAACGGACATTTCAAGTATGCTAAAGCCACATTTTGGGATTTCTGACTGTTCTTTTTTTAGTCCTGATAATATTTACAGCTTATTACTTCAGATGAGGGACTTTCTGACCAGGCCCAAAAAATACACAGACGATATTAAAAACTACTGGACAGAGAGACAGCTGTGCACAAACACAGACACAGTGAAGCCAGTAAAGGAATAACGTTGTTACAAGTGTAACTTTACACCAAATTTGGATTAGATCTTTTTTAAAAAAAAAAGCTCTATAACCACATTTTCAATGGAAAATTATAACAAATATAGACTACATTTTAACAACATCAAAATACAGAGTAATAAAGAATGCCTGACTAGAAATTCATTTTTTCTTCTTCTCTTGAGTGCATCTTGGGCAAAACCTGTCGGATCAAACAAAGGAGGAAAAGAAATATTAAATGGAGAGGTTGACAATAATTGACATTTTTGAGCAAACCGTCTTACCATTTTCCTTTTGGTTTTGTGGCGAGGTCAACACATGCAAAGTGAAACCACTCAATTGGACACTAAAAGTGAAACAAAATAAAACATGAGGATAACGATCTCCACCTGAATGTGAGAAGAAGAGGTTGGCGCAAAAAAAAGAAACCCCAACGTACATCAGGGTTGTCGCATCCAATCATCTCTCCATACGACACCTGATGACACAGGCAGTATGTAGGTTCATTGGGATCAACGGGCATGTCCAAAACGTCCGACGGTTGCATAGGCAGGAGGGCTTCATTCAATTCTGGACTGAAATGATAACATAATACAGACAATTACTAAAAGTAAGCAAACAAATCTACGAGCGGACATATAAGCCTTGTGTTTGATGGAACTGCCAGGCCAAGCGTACCTGTTCTTTATCTTTTTCTTTCTGGGAGAATCTTCATCAGAACCTTTCTTTCCTCGTCCCCTGGATCCACGTTTATCCTTCTGTCCGCGCAAATCGGTCTCTGCAGAAAATATTTCTATGTTTACTTCTAAGATTAAATCTGTAGCACGGTATCAAAAGCTTCCCAGTTAACCAACTTACTTTTCAGTGCTCTTCCATCTGTACCTTCGTAGCAGCTCAATTCCAGTTTCTCCTTTAGCTCATTCTCAAACCGAGCCAGATCTGCATCTAGCCTCCGGATATGTTTGTCCACCTGAGATGAAAGACATTTCTTCATGTTTTATTACCTGGATATGAATTTACTTGAGCCAGAACAAATAAATGAAACTTAAAATGCATTTTTGGTATTATGAAAAAAAAAAATGTAAATGACAAAACATTAAAAATAAATAGAAAAAAAAGATCTGATAGATAAAAAAGAAATTCTGCAAGTCTTTTTACACACTGACCATTTCATATGTCTGCATTGCAAGCTGGACTTTATCATCACTGAACTCTTTGCACTTGCTGTAGGCATTCTGAATCTTTTGTAGGTGTTCCACTCTCTGCTGTGAGGCCAAGTTCTTCACATTTGCGATGTACTCTTCAGCAAGTTTGTCAATCTCGGCTTTCTTTTCTACACAACAGAAAAATACAGAAACAGGTGAAAACTTGCAATTTCCCCATAGAATAAGACCGTAAGACTGCTCGCAGATTTTAAATGTACAGTTAATTAGGGCTGGGTAAAATCAATTTAATCGATTCTGAATCGGTTTTATATACATTTTTCAGAATCGATTCATTAGGCCTGAGATTGATTTTTCTCCTTGACTTGACAGTTCTGTTTACAGTTTTATAACCATTTGGTTAATTCATGGGTACAGTCAAAGTTTAAACTGCCCAATTTAAAAGTTTGCACTTAAAACCTGTTGTTCAAGGTGAAAATAAAAATAAAGTATATTTCTATTTTGGAACACAGTTGAGCCTTTTTAATTATTTAAGACCAGACTGCAGTGAATCGAATCATGATTAATCGATTCAGAGCCTTGTGAATTGAAATTGAATCGATTTGGGAAACTGGCCACAATACCCAGCACTAGTTAATTTAATTGTCATTATATACTATACAAACAAAGATTCACTTGCACCATCTTAGAAATGGCTCTCAACACTGAGGTAAAAAGATATTCCTGAGATAGTTTCGCAATAAAATACTGTGGAAATTTTAAATACTGATAATATTTTGTCACTTCAAATTATAAACATTCAAATATGAATTTGAGGTTGTTTTAATTCATGTAGCCTTTAGATATGACAATAATACCGGTAATAAAAAAAACGTGGCACCTTCAGTTCTATTGTCCAGGTCCCGCATCAAAGTAAAGTTCCTCTGCAGCTCACATGGGAGGTTTTCAATACCTGGAAAGACGATTAATAAGAGAAGACATTTATTCCTGATGCGTAACAGTTAAAATTCCAGCAGATGAACTCCTACCGAGATTTAAAGATGAAATATCACTGGAAACCTCTGCTGGTTCTGACATTTTGTGATGAATATTTAGTAATGCAACAGATTTGCAAATTCCAAATTCGAAGCCAATCATTTATTTATTGTACTTGATAAAAAATGTTGAATGAATTAATACAACCTGTTGTGTCTGGGTTTAATCATCTAGGGGTTTTTTTTAGCTTCTACTTACATTATTAGATTTTGTTGCTTTATTAAAAAAAAAACGACAAACAAAAACAATCAAATCAACAAATGCAGATTCTAGGCAACTAACGTAAAATTGACAAACTATATAATAATATAAGTATTAAACAAAATGTAAAAACAGATTAGGCCTACAGTTATCATCATTTAATTATTTTAAAGAATATATGTACATTTTTCACCACCACTGACATTTTAAGATACATTTTGAACATAATCTTGTTTATTGTAAGCCACAAGGCATTTTGTGATATTTATCTGTGAAAGACGCTTTATGAATAAACTTTACTTACTTACAAGTGAGTTATCTAAATTTACAGTAAAGCAAACTGCAGTCAGTTTTTAACCACAGCTAAATATTATGGAGATGTATTATAAGTTAACAACAAGATACGTAACGATTACCGTATATTTGCCGATACATAACAGAATGGTTGCATTTTGTAATTAACTTTAAGAAGCAAACGAGAGGCAGAAAACTAAACTTGTGACAGAATCAGCAGCATGTTGGTTCTTCCAGTAACGGTGTTAACACCCCGCCTAAACACTTACGGGAAACGCGGTTTCCGACTCGAAACATACACGGGGTTTGCTTTACAAACACAAAGTGAAAAAAACACATCTAAATTGTCAAAGACCATACATCTATAAGTTCATGTTAAAATTATATTTCCATTTTATTATATTATAAGTGTAAATGTCCCTTTCAATCGATAGTTTTAGTGACAAGCGTATCACCAGCTGCTTGTTACCCTGTGTATGAATAAATTCTGGCACCAAACTCAAGAGTTTATTTTATGTAAATCCATCAACATCTCTCGCTACGGTAGTGAGTTAGCTAGAGAGAGAGAGCGCTAATATTTACTAACGTTGTCCTCTCTCTCTCTCGTCCTCTCAGCGACACACTCGCTAAAATCACACTAAACTACAAAAAAGGTGCATTTGACAAGTTATTAATCTATCCCAGGATATTCTCAGACACTTACTGTCCAAATAATGCTCCAAGTATATTGCCGTCGCCATTTCAGGCTATCTATTTAGCTTCTGCGTTACTCATTAGTTGGCAAATTGTTAGCTTCAGCTTCGGATGTGTTGCGTTTGTTTTCAACCCCGGAATTCCCGCCGGGCGGTGTCTAAGCATAGTATCCAGGACTCAACTCAAACTTTATTAATCCGGTGCATTTAAAACAATTATCGCTGACCAAATCGCTATAAATGAAAAATACATATAGTCAAATCTAAAATAATAAAATGGCAATGGTTAAAAAATTTCTCAAACTGAATTAACAACGTAGTGCAAATGTTAAATAATTTTTTTAAGCAACACAATTTTACATCACCATACTTGTTTTTTTAATTTATTCAATTAAGGTCATGTTAATTTTTTGTTTGTGAATAAATTCACGAGTATTGTGTGCTACTGCTACACTTGGCAAAATAAACCTGATTCTGACGATAGAGAGAGGTAACCATTCCACGTGTGCACACGCTGAAGAAGTGAACGTTAACCAAGCGTACCCTTGCTGTTTTTGCTAGCACTTTCCACTGCTGTCAGCTGAGAGGTTACGTCATTCAAAACAAACACCTCCCTCTCCAGAGACTGAACATTAGTGAAGATGCTCCATGGGCGGTGTCTGAAGAAATAACGGCCCTCTCTCTTCGTCCTGTAGGCTGCAGCCTCCGATAAAAGTTCAGGTCTTTTTGATCGAAGTAAAGCATCGGCCCTTTGCATATCACTTCCGCGTTTTCAGTATCATCACGAAAAAGATAGCGTTTGAGACAAACAAGGAATAAAGTAAGTAAACAAACTATCAAAAAAGCTGTTTGTCGGTCAGAATTGTGTTGTTTACTAAACTCTGAACCTTTAAAACTCACACTAGTAGGTTAGCTAGCCTGACAGCTGTCTTCTACTAACATAACTGGAAACTAGCTAGCAGGGAGGTCATTTTATTTATTATTTAGTTAATGGAGTTCTTACGGGGTCTTGAAATCATTGAAAGTACTTGAAATTTAACATTGTGTTTTCAAGGGGTTGGAAGTGCTTGAATCTTTATTGAAATGCTTGAAATTGTTTACAATTAGAGATACACTGATAATCCAGTGGTGATCGGGAATCAGCTGAGCTGAGTCTCAAAACTCTGATTTTTATTTTTGTCTATGAACTAACCATGCTAAGGTCTGTATTTATACAGAGATCTTTATGTGAACATTTTGACTTCCAGAATCACAGTTTCGAGTTAATCTGACTTTTAAATATGCATTCTGTTAATTGTAATTAAAAAAATGATTATTTAGATTTATATAAAATATATGTCAGCATGTTGCAGCTGAACAAAAATCAGTCTTCGGTATCGACCCTCAAAATCAGAATCAGTGCGTTTCTACTTATAACTGTAGAGGAAATTGATAACAACACAAAACATTTACTTTTATGAGAAAAGAAAGTGAAACAACTATTTTGAGTATGTAAATCTTCATCATTGGAGTGTTGGAGATTTTGAAAACTCACCTT
The DNA here is from genome assembly GCA_006937965.1 of Callopanchax toddi. Classification (NCBI taxonomy): domain Eukaryota; kingdom Metazoa; phylum Chordata; class Actinopteri; order Cyprinodontiformes; family Nothobranchiidae; genus Callopanchax; species Callopanchax toddi. Next base: position 695,136 of record SSNR01000313.1, on the reverse strand, counting down.
GAAAGTGCTTGAATTTGATTTTCGTGAAGGCGTAAGAACCCTGAAATAAATAATCTGTTTATTTTTGCATCATTATCATAACCTGCGATTTTGGTTGATGTAAATTAGAATTAAGATATCTGTTTTAAATGCAGGGGTCAAAGATAGACTAAAACAACAACTTTTAACACTAACCATTAAGAATTGCATCCAAAATTACAAAATGAAATCTATTACTGGCAGTTGGTCATTGTTTTAGATAAACCGGTAAATTCAGTGATCATTTTCAAAAACATGCTGGTGAAGGTTCTCAGTCGTCCAGGTCATGATAATCCAAAAAAGGGTTTTAAATAAAGGCAACTGGACTTATTTGGTTCTTTGAAGACGTCAACATCCTCCCAGTTGCCTTCATGTAGTGGTTTAGTATGAGGACATTCTTGGGGACTTTCCAGTTGTTTTTAGCAGCTGTGATGTTTGTCTTGGATCTACCACACCCAGTCACCAACCCTTCAGTTATGACTGCCTAATATTTACATTTTGCTGTTCAGGTGTTAAATCTGAGATGGCTATGGTCAAGAGTGGCTGGCTTCATAGACAAAGTAAGCAACTATGTTACTGCATATTCAGCAGTTTAAAAGTATGGTCAGTTATCCAGAAATGTTGTCAAAACAAAGGGTTTGATATTTGACTTTTTATATTCCAGGTACCATATTACGTCGATGGAAAAGAAACTGGTTTGACTTATGGGCTGATGGACGACTCGTTTTCTACAACGATCAACAACGACGTGACATGGAGGACGACATCCACATGAGAGTCCACTGCATCAACATCCGCGGCTCTGCAGCCTGTCAGGGTATTTTGTCACATGTTTTATTCCTATGAGAATGGATCACAGCTAAAGAATGTTACCCACTTTTTGTTTCTGTTTTAAAATGTCTCCTCTCCTTTTGTCCTGCCCTTTAGAGCTAAACCCACCAGAGGGAAAGGCACGTGATGCATTGTTCCAGATAGTGTGCAGAGATGGACGGGTCATCAGCCTGTGTGCAGACAGTGCAGACGATGCCCTGTAAGAACCTTTTTCTACTTCCGTGTTGATGAAGTTATACCGATATATAAAAGGAGTTTAGATCCTTTTTTTTCAGAAAAAAGCATTTTTATTCTAAAATATTTTTGTTGCAGTGCATGGACCATGGCTCTTCAGGATGCCCGGATCAATACGGTGAGATCTTGTTTACCTTGTATGTTTCTGTATTTCTTTTGATGAATGGATACGTTCATGAACCAAAACCATTTCATTTCTGTGATTGACAGCAAGACCAGAACACAAAACTTTTTTTTGTCATATCTCAGGGACTTTTTTTTTTAGATTAATGTTCTTTTTTTTTTTTATTGCAGTGAAAGAAAGTTTTAATTAGTCTCAAAGTAATGAAGCTCTATTTTTTATTTGTAGTGGTCTCATTTAGTTTGTTGATTATTTATCTAGGTGGTCGCTGCTCCTCAGATTGGTTTTGCAGAGGATGTTGTTGCATCTGCTCCTCCGCCTTACTCGGAATATGCACAACCACAGGTGAAAACTGTAATGATGAGAAAAAGAGTGCCTTATTTATATTTTTGTGCTGAATGTCATACTTTGCTTTGATTTAGCCCTTTTAAGTGAAAACAAACAAATTAATCTAGCTACTTAAGAACCTATTGGCTCAATGGTGAAGTTTGCTGCCATCTGCTGGTGTAATTATGGAAGACGTGCAAAGCAACTTTTAATGACACTTTTTTCCAGGTTTATGCACCAGGACCATATGGAGACTATAGTGCTCCACCCCCTCATGCTACACAGGTTGTTTACTCTGCAGATGGACAACCCTACGCTGTTGCATATCCGTATCAGTACCAAGGCAAGCTTGTTTCTTAGCATGTGTTCAGAAGAAGTCACTAATTGTGGAAAAACAGAACTATTTCATGAAATTGTTGTCTTGTAGGTGGATATGCTGCTCCTGGAGTGAACCATGTTATTATTCAAGAGCGACAGCGTGACAACGGAGGAGACGTGGCTTTAGGCATGCTCGCCGGAGCAGCGACTGGTTTGGCTCTCGGCTCTCTCTTCTCTGTCTTCTAGTGTCCTAACTGGTGAACATTTATCGGCTCACAGCTCCCTTGAATTGACATTATACACGTATATTTACAGCATACTGTATATGGCCGTGCAGTCAGATTGATTTCTGTCAGATTAATCTGTGAAACATGATTGTGATAGGCTGTGAAGTACCTTGGTGAATACTCTTAGCACTTTCCTATAAACCCATTTCAGTGTTTTCCTATTTTTGTTGTCTCATTAACCAAAATACTCACTTTCATTTAAACATAAGGAAATACTCCGTCCATGTGCACTTCAAGTCCTGTTTCAGTTTCATGAAGCACCGTTTGCCTTTTGTATTTGGAACATTAACCTTCTAGTTGAGCTGAATCAGGTTTGTTTTTGTGTTCTGTATCTTTTTGTTTGCTTTAAGTTATAAATCTGCTGTGTGTCTTGGTAATTTTGGTTGAGGCAGCCTGAGACGAACTGGATAGACATGAAGCTATTTTCACTTTCATTGTGGTATTTTGAGACTACTTGAAAGAATCTGGTTTTAAAATCTGTATCACAAATTACTCAGTACTAGGTAACAGTTGCATTACCTTAAATTATCAAGGGACATATCTCCTACAGTTTTACATTTTATTTTAAAAAATTCATTGGCAGCTGTTGAATAGTTAAGTTGTTTGACTTGATGTACACAGATTAGAAGTATTGAGTCATTTCACTGTCTGGGTTTTTAATCTTTACCTCCAAAACCTCTTGAATATTTAAAATTTAAATCTCGTTATCTTCAAAAATGTTATTTATTGTTTCAAACATTATTGTCATCAGCCTCAGAAATGGAAGCAGACTGTAGTTTTACAAAGAGCTTAAGAGTGATGTAATTTTTCTAAAGGTGTTAAATATATTTGAAGGAGTGAAATTAAAACATTTACTCGTTAAATTAAAGTTTACTCTGCATTTATGATGAATATGTTGACTAAGATGTATTTTAACTAATAAATATAATCACAAAGTCAAGGCTTTTTTTTTTCTCCATCGTTTTATTTTATTTAGCCCTGAGAGAATTGTTCACAGAACATGAGACACAAGAGGTGACCTCAGACTTTAGTGCTGGAACGTCTACAAAATATCTAAAAAGGACTAAGATTTAGTGACAGTAAAATGTGCACAAGAATTTTAATGCACCGGCAAGACTGGATTAGAAATATTTAACATTTTATTACAGTAACATCAAATCCCCTAAAAACAAAGGGATACTCCACCAGAAAGTGATGAAAAAAAAATCACTTTTTGGTGGAGTATCCCTTTAAAAGCTGTGAGAAAATAATTTGTATGTAATTAAATAAATTAAGAAACCAGCAAGCGTTTATAAATCTGAATAAACTTTAAAAATGTTTTTTTTTGGTGCAGAACATTCCACCTTAAACACGGTGATCGTGTTGGAGAGATAAATGTAAACACAGACTTCAGTGGAGCAAAAAAGTAAATGTTAAAGAGAATACATTTTAGTAAGTTTTTGGACTTTACCGAAGTCAGGAATGGTCACAGTAACAGTATGAAAATATCCAAAGACTGCAGTCCAGTCTTTAGGTAGAACGTTAGCATTTTAGCCTTCTTGGCCAAAATCTTCTGTAAACTTCTTCAGCTTTTCCAAGTCCTGCTCGTTGACGGTGGGCTTGGTGTTGCTCTGAGACCTCAGCATGTCCACCTGTACAGAGACAACCAGGGAGGTCAGAACAGATCCGATCGCTGCGCTGATCAATAAATAAATGAATCTCTTCTTACCATGGACACGACGGGCTCTAGGAGTTTATCCCCGGGAACGTCCATCCAGGTCATCTCTATGGCGTTGGGATCTCCAGGTGAGCACGGTGTCAGCAAGTCGTCGACCACAGAGCTGTTGAACGGTGATAATCCTCGAACCTGTAACAGGAAAGAGGATTTATTGGCTGCTTTACCAACAGGATATGGCCCGGTAAGCATTTAATCTACCAACTGGTTCCAGTGGCTAAATGGCTCTGATTGGTCCTAGCGCTATCCAATAGCATATGATGACTGTTTGACAACTGTTGATCCCGCCCCTATGAATGAGATGTTTCAGTGGATCGTGGACAGACTATATATCCACATATATAGTCTGGTTTACCAGGCTAGCGGTTCATCACTCAAAGAAATCAGCTGTGTTCAAGCAGGAGGAGATTGAAAGAATCAGGAATCATGAGCTAAAAACACTCTGGAGCTAGCGTAACAGCCACATGGGTTAGCCTAACCCTCGTGAGACATGTGACTGAGACTTCAGGGCACCAGACCAGAGACTCAGAAGTTACAAACGTGGTATTCTGGACACAAGCAGCAGATGGGGCTGAGTGACTTTTCATTAACCCTGTAAAGAGTCAGATTAGCACAGACTGGCTGAAGGAAAAGATTTAAAATATGAGAAATTACTTAGCATGGAAGCGCATTGCATTCACCCAAAAAAATTTAAAACGGCTCTGTTTGTCCGAATTAACAAGATAAGTTTGACAAAATAAAAATAAGCTCTCTTTTTCTGAATTAACGAGATAATAACAGTCTAAAGTGACCTAGACCTTCTACCTTGCTGTCTGGAGTTCAGCTGAGAGTTTCAGCTGCACTCCTCAAGGGTCTAGAATTGTTAGTAATCTTTCCTGTGTCTCCACATGAATGCCTTTCAAATGCATCAACTTATAACTGTGGAGCATCCCGTATTTAGTCAACTGATCCTGGAGAAACACAGCCACATCCAGAAGATCTGATGGGGATCTGCATCTGAACAGGCGCAATTCCCTCGGGTGTCTGCTCTGATTGACAAACTAATATTTACATAGTTCATAGACAAGATTATTTCCCAATTTCTCAATCCATAAAAAAGAATTAAACTCAACAAACAGCACATGTTTGAGTTCCTGCCTGCCACAGAACATGCAGAGGGATTCTTTAGGCTACTATTATCTCGTTAATTCAGAAAAACTGAGCTTTTAAAAAAATGTTATAATAGTTATCTTGTTAATTTGGAAAAACTGAGCTTTTTTATTTTTATTTTTTGGGTGAATGCAATACGCTTCCATAACATAGTATGCCTTTAAAAAGCTCAAGGGACTAATGAACAACATTTTACTTAGTCAGTTCCCTGATGTGTGGTTGTTTGACTTCAAACTGAGGTTAACATCTCTAACATCTCAATTTTTGTACATGTGCATTTTGAAAACAGACATTTGTTACATGATTATTTGACCATTTAAAGATGGAGACTTTTTTAAATGTGGTACTCGTTCCAGTGCCATTGTTTCCAGTTGCATACAGAACAGGTGAGATGACGCGTTTACCTTCTTGAAGTGAGTGGCTGACTGAACCCTCCTGACCGGCTGCATCAGGGCATCTCTGACGATTATACTGATGTCTGCTCCAGAGTAACCGTCTGTCTTTCTGCCCAGGGTGATGAAGTCCTCCTCCGTCAGGCTGTTGGGGGTGGAGCCCAGGTGCAGTTTGAACATGGAGGAACGGGCGTGCTCCTCTGGCAGAGGAATGTAAATTCTCTTTTCAAACCTGAAACAAAAGGTTCGGTGAACCATTATGAGACGTTAACCTCTCAGGTCCTGATTGTTATCCATACAGCTGTAATAAAAAACAGTTCTGGTTCATTTCTTAACAGCTGACCTTCTCCTGATGGCAGAGTCCAGTGTCCAAGGAATATTTGTTGCTCCCAGAACAAGGATTCCCTCATTATCATTTCCAACACCTGAGATCAGAGAAGAGCTGTAATTAATGAGTTCATCAAATGAAAAGGAAGGTGCTTCAGGCTAATATCCGCTAACAGATTTTCAGAGGTAGAAATGTGAATGAATGACTTTTTAGAGCTTATTCAGCAAACGTAAATATAAACAGACATGAATGCTGCTTTTCAGGGAATGAAGAAAAAGTGTTCCTAAACAAATAAAACACGACGTCACAAGCTCCTCTTGATCATTTGAAAAGATCCTCCATAAAACCACCGATGATGTGAGAGAGATGATTAGTAGAGATGATTTATGTTAAAATATGAAAGTGATGGGAAATGGAGATATGAGGTTTTAGCCTAACAACAACGATAAATAAAACAAAATATTTACATGGTCTAACAAATTGCTATACAAGATAATTCACATCAGTCTGTGGAACATAGTCACATGAAATTTCAAGTATTTGTTTTGAAGATGATAGCTGATTACTGTATTTTCATTTTGTAAACAATGTCCACAATTTGACTACCAAAAATGAAACACATCTATATTATTTCCTATTATACTGCTGGTATACCACCAGGTCTGGTTTCCATTAAAGCACAGCTGATGAGCTCAGAAGAACAGCGTAGCTCTTGTTGCTCACCCTGCATCTGGACAAGGAACTCCGTCTTGATTCTGCGAGCTGCTTCGCTCTCGTTCTCGCTCCTCGAGCCACAGAGGGAGTCGATCTCATCGATGAAGATGATGGATGGTTTGTGTTCTCGAGCTAAAGCAAACAGATTCTTTACCAGCCTGGAGACAGAGGGGGAGATTTCAAACTGTTTTCACTGACAGTCCCTATTCCTGGTTTTATCATTTAATATAAAACCTGAACCTGACTTTTCACTCTCTCCCAGCCACTTGGACACCAGGTCAGAAGAGGAAATGGAGAAGAAGGTGGAGTTGTTTGCTTCAGTAGCGACTGCTTTAGCCAGGTAGGATTTTCCTGTTCCTGGAGGGCCAAAGAGAAGAATCCCCCTCCAGGGAGTGCGTTTACCTGCACAAATAAAGTATTTATTTTTAAAAAGTCCTCATATGCACAGCTATCTCACTGGGTGTGAGGCTGGCTTGCCGTTTTCAATACCAGTGAACAGATGAGGGAATTTGATAGGCAGGATAACGGCTTCTTTTAAAGCTTCTTTGGCTCCCTCCAGTCCAGCGACATCATTCCACTTCACGTTTGGCTTTTCCATAACGATGGCCCCTGAAACAGACATGAGTTTAACCTAAAACCTTTCTTGTTTTGTGAAATGTCTTTATATTTTTTATTCACCTGAGAGCTGATTTTTGAATTTCTTCTTTTCTTGGTCTCCTTCTTCATCACTTTCACTCCTAAAATGTAACAAAATGAGGAATTATTGTTATTTAACATTCTATTCAACTAAACTTGTTTTATATTTTAAGTGTTATGTCCCTGATATCCCTGATAAATTAATTATTTAAAACAAATTCACCCTTTATCACCAGACTCTTTGACAGGTTTGGCCGAAGGACTCTTCGCCTGGTTCCTCAGGTATTGCTTCAGCTGCTCGGCTCTGTCCAGGTAGTCGGCACACTTGGCCCTGATGCTCTGCTTCGCTCGTTCCCCCTGAGCCTCATCTGCAACGCCACAACATTCAGACCACTGCTGCACACATTTTGTAATCAATGGTGAAAAATGCTGTCGTGACCAGGCTCCTCACATCTGACAACGTGTAGGAAGTACTGGATAGCATGCTGGTAACATCTGAGAGCCTCTTCGTAGTTTTTGGCTTTGTCTTCTTCTGATGCTTTGCTGGCCAGATCTATAGCTTTCTGGAAAAAAATGTATATGAAAAAGAAAATTAAAGCTGGACTGAGTCACATTAGAGACTCTTAGATCTAATGATCCATCATCACTAATCCTGACATCATTGGACCATAAAGCTACTGTGATTTGGATAATTTATTTGTAAAGCACGTTAAAAAACGAGGTAAAACTAAGTGTTGTTCAATATTTAAATGTATAAAAGTCTTACAAATAAAAGTTAAACAATAAAAACTTATATTAAAGCACTCAGATAAAGAAAACCAGAAACAGGAAAAGAAATAAATCAACTCCGTGTGCTGAAGCCACTGGGGACAGATAACCGGGATTTCAAAACAGGAAGTGATGTTTTATAAAGCATCCATTCAACTATATAAAAATCACCTCCACAAAAATGAATGTAGATGGTACATATTACCCCATAAACATAAATAAAGCAGAAATAATATATATAAATATATATTTGGGATACGTAAACGCATAACTTTGTTTAAGAAATTCATAATTAGTGAACTAATAAAAAAGTACCGTAAATACTTGTTTAGGATTAGCTCTGCTGGGTCCTTTGAAATAAAGCATCTTAAAAAATGAAGTCCCAAATGAGACCTGACTTTCTCTAAACTCACTCTAGTTGTTTGAGCAGGTATTGAAGGTCTGATACTTACCTGTAAATTATTATTCGCCATTTTCTGTCACGTGGGGCCAGATTTCGTGACTAGATCCACATTCAGCTGAAAAACTTCCACGTTAATAACTACATATGTTTTAAATTCGACAAACTTTCAACGCAAAACATTCTCAAAGTTCCACCTTTCCTTCCGCATCTCAACCAGGCGTCTGCCGCTTCCGCAGTGATCACGTGACGCAGCTATATTTCTTCTTCTTCAAACCTTTATTAACAACTATAGACAATACAGAACATTGTAAAGGAAACAAAATCCGCCAGGGGTCAACACATATTTGGGAGATATAACTAAAAACATTTTACATGAAAACTTTAAAGAGAGCACACAGCACAGCGCACAGGTCTTGATAGCTTTCACGTTAGAGGAATGTTTAATAGTTTCAATATATTGTTTGATTTAATTTTCAAATATACAGAACAATGGTTCTGATTAGTATATCGACAGCTATGAATATGCCATTTAGCTATGTAAAATAAAAAAATTAAAATATAAAAATTATGTTTTTCCTTATGTGGAGGATTAGTGAAGCCAAACAATATATGTTCAAAGCAAAAGGAAAAATTAGGTTTAATAGTTTTAGAGATTAAGTTGCAAATATCTACCCATAATTTGGAAGAGAGAGGGCAAGACCAAAAGATGAAAATTCACCACAGAAAGAGCAGTTCACATAAACTTCATGATGGAAACATTGCAAAAACACTTTGGATGGGTAAAATCTATGAATCATCTTAAAAGAAACTTATTTTACTTTATTGTTCAACATATATTTGGTTGACAGGGACCAGAATTTTTTTTCCAGCTTAGATCATTAACAAGGTTGTTGCAGTAAGCTACTACAGATGGTATTGAGGCAACATTTTTCTGAAATAAAGAGCGTATATGGTGATTGTTATTGTGCATTGATGAAAAACATATTTGACCAACTTCAGTTTTGGTTAGATCAATGAACATTGGATTTTGTTTTGATGAACTTTGAAATAACATTATTACCCTGTCAGGTATTGCATTTATAACCGTATTATATTCTTTAATAGGGATAGTAAACTTGTATTTTATGGTAAAATCCTGGTATGAAAGTAGAGATCCATCTTGGTTGAATAACTGATTAACCAAAAACATGTTTTGATCAAACCAAATGGGATAAAATAAAGATTTGCGTTTAAAGGTGATGTCTTTGTTGTTCCATAAGTAGTATCTATGAAGGGAAAAACATGTTTTTCTAAATCAATGACCAAGAGAGAAGCATTTGTTTATGAAAGTAGTCTCAGAGGGATTTTTTCAATGTTATAATTACAGAGTAGAAGAAAATCTAGACCTCCTAATTTTGAGAAGATAAAATTTGGTATGAAATTCCAGATTGAGGATGAGTTTTTCATAAATTGTTTGAGCCAATTTATTTTGAAAGTATTATTTAATGTATGAAAGTCTAAGAAGTTAAGGCCACCATTATCATAAGAGTTCATTATAACATATTTTTTTTTGACATAATGAGTTTTGTTCCTCCAGACAAAGTTAAAAAGCATTTTGTCAATCTCTTTGGAGACATTACATCAAAGAGACAGAGCAGCATACAGGAGACAGGATGGCCCCTCAGCTTTGGTTAGTAAAACTGCCCTTTTTCCCAAATTCCCAAGTATGTGACAGTGTATTTTACAGGAATGTTACAGATAGAGGGAATCTCACATTGTTTGAGAGCAGTTCACATTTCTTTATATTCAAGCAGTCTAGATGCTGCAGAAAATTTGTTTATAATTTGTTTATAATAGCTAAAGCTATTTGAGTCTTGTAAAAATAATGTATCATAACTTCATTATCTGCTATTGAGATGCCATTTAGTGGACTGAGTTTTATAGAGTCTACGATGAGCTTTTAAAGGGTGGCATCCATTTTTACACTTAAATTAGCGATAATAGTTTTTTCATATGGAGTTGGTGAGGATGGATCAATACTGGGGCTGTTGCTGTGACTGCTGGGTTTAAACAACATAACTTCAGTCTTATTCTCATTAAAGTTCAGGAAACTTACTGCCATCAAGTTCCTGTTGTCAACAAGACAACCAAGGAGAAGCTCGATGGAGCATCCATCGATGCGTCTTACTGGAAAATAAATCTGTCAGTCATCTGCAGAAAATTGAAATGGAATAGTCTATTGCTTTTCTGGAGAAAAAAAAACACCCAAAGGTTATTTCATTGGCAAAGCAAAAACTAAATGCAAAGGTCATCATTGTGTTCGAGCTATCTTCGATCGACACATCGAGTCTAGATAGAGCTCTGAGAAAACAGGAAGAAACAATGAAGTGAAGTTTAGCTAACAGGACTCAAAGTACGACAGTTTGTTTTCGCTGCTTCGCTCTTCGCTCCGTTATAACAACATGCCTGAACTATTAACGCCACGGTAAGAAGGATTTCTGTTTATTCTGCTCCTCTGTGACACGTATTTGAATTATGTGCTAAAGGTCTCTGTCACCGGTTGTCCCGGTTAACATTAGAGGAGGTTAGCTCGCTGACTGAAGCAGACATGTTTCCAGGCTTTACTTCACCTCATCTTATGATGAGTTCAGACTGAATGATGGCTGTGGTTCGTTGATGTTTCCACATATTATAAATCCCTTAAAAATACAGGATTGTTGGCAGCTCAGTTTCATATTTGAAAAGAAAATTTAGCGTCAAGCCTTGTGTTTTGTGTTTATTCAGGTTTTCTTTGTTATTGAAATCTGTTTGCTGACCTGAGTAAAAGCAAACATAGAATAAGTATGTAGGGGGCAAAAACTTTTTTTACTGTGTTGTATAAATTTAATTCAATATTTATAAAGTTTACAACACAAGTCATCGCAAATAAATCAACAGATCTAGATCATTCAGGTCCAGATTCATGATCAATGTAAATCAGTTGTAAAAACATTAGGTTCATTATAAAACGTCAATTAGTCAAACTGTCCCTTATAAAGGAACCAGCTGATTGGATTAAAATAAACTTTAATTATATGAAAAATTTCAAACGTGAATGAGACTCAAAGTGCTTTATAAATTATTTGTAGTAAACCTAAGAATGTAAAACAAAAACCATTAAAAACAAGAACATAAACTTGACAGACACAGTCATGCATTCATCAATACAAAGAGATAAAACAAAAGGTTAAATATATAATAAAGGAATTCCAAGTAAGACTCGAAATATACACGATAAAAACATTAAAGACAAGAAATACAAAGTTAGTTGGTTAAATTGTTGCATTGTAGACAAGTGCTTATTAGAATAATAAACTCTAAAAAATAGGTTTTAGAATAGATTAAAAACATGAAGGCTGTGATAGTGAAACAAGCAAGGAGGAAGATGCTCTTCATCCATCCACAAGACAAGTGCATGATAATAGGGCTTCTGATCGTGACGTCATCATCTGATGCTGCCGCCATGTTGGCAGTGCGTTTGTTTATTTTTTCTTCTGACAGTAAGTAAGTAAAGTTTATTTATATAGCACCTTTCACAGAAAAAATCACAAAGTGCTTCACAGAAAACAGAATCAAACATGATAAAACAAATAAAATTAATAAAACAAACAAAATATCATTACAAATCAAAATCATTAAACAACAACAAGAGAACATAAAAGAGTTATTTAAAAGCAGTTTTGAATAATTGGGTCTTCAACTGCTTTTTAAAGGAGTCCAGACTGTCTATACAGCATAAAACTAAAGGAAGTTTATTCCAAAGTCGCGGTGCAACAGACTGGAAGGAGCGATCACCTCGACTTTTAAATCTGGTCCTTGGAACTGTTAGGAGATTCTGGTCTGTGGACCTGAGAGCTCGGGTTGGAGCGTACGGCTTTATCAGTTCAGTAACATAAAGAGGAGCTTGACCATGTAGGGCCCTGAAAGTTAGAGTCAGGATTTTAAAATGAACTCTACATTTAACAGGTAACCAGTGCAGAGACCTCAGAATAGGAGTGATGTCATCTTTCCTGTTTGCTCCAGTGAGGAGCCTCGCTGCAGAGTTCTGGACCAGCTGAAGGCCATAAAGGGCTTTTTGGTTCAAACATGTGAAAAGTGTGTTACAGTCATCTAGACGGGAGGAGATAAAAGCATGAAGAACCATTTCCAGTTCAGGTTTTGACACCAACTTTCTCAGTTTGGAAATATTTCTCAGATGATAAAAACAGTTTCTGACCAGCTGTTTTGAGTGAGCTTCAAGAGACATTGATTGGTCGAAAATAACACCCAGATTCCTCAGGTTTGACTTTACAGCAGAACTTAAATGTCCAATATGTTGACTGATCAGAGGGACCATCCTATCAGGGGCAACAATCAGACATTCAGTCTTTTCAGGGTTTAACTGAAGGAAGTTCTTTTCTAACCAGTTAGTAATAGCTGACAGACACTCCAGTAGTTCAGACAGTTTGTAGAACTCTGAGTCCTTGAAGGAGCAGTACAGCTGAATGTCATTTGCATAAAGGTGGTAGGAGACATTGTGACATCTACTAATGATCTGTCCAAGAGGATGGATATATAGTAAAAACAGGAGTGGACCCAGAACAGAGCCTTGGGGTACGCCACAGAACAGATCTGTAGTATCTGACATGATGTTGTTTATATGGACACTAAAACTTCTGTTTGAGAGGTACGATCGGAACCAGTCTAAAACTGTTCCAGAGATCCCC
>SSNR01000313.1:662915-681895 GCA_006937965.1 Callopanchax toddi | reverse complement strand
TGTTTTTAAGAATGAGACAGATGTCCTGAAAATGAACAGGTGTGAAGAAGGACCAGGTATGGGAAGGAGGAGGGTGGATGGGAGAACAGGGAGCAGATGGGGGTGAGAAACCTGACCTGATGTTTCTAATTTTGTTCTCAAAGAATGAAAGGAAGTTGTTACAATCAGACCTTGAGAACACAGGGATTTGGGGCGTTTTAGGTGAAACTATCTGATTGATCGTGTCAAACAGAACTTTGGAGTTTTTATTTGAGGAAATTAGTTGAGAGAAGTAAACAGCTCTGGAGTTTTTAACCATTTCATTTAAAGATGTTATCAATTCCTTAAGGTACAGTCGGTGAATTTCCATTCTTGTTGATTTCCAAAGCCTCTCAGCTTTACGACATGTCCTTCTGAGATTATAAATATGTTCATTCATCCAGGGACTGTTCCTTCTATGAGATACCACTGTTTGTTTAACTGGAGCTACTTTATCTAAGATAGTAGAACACTGCTGATTAAATGACTGGATGAAGGACTTTGCATCTTCACCATGAACTAAGCTTCTATCAAACATTACAGAAAAACCATCAGCTGCTGACTGATTAATGATGCGTCTTTCTGAACTCAGTTTGTGAGGGACAGGATCAACGTTAGACTGAATCTTAAAGAAAACACAGCTGTGGTCACTCACATGAACCTCCTCAACATGTAACTGGCTGATGTTTAGACCCAGAGAGAAGACTAGATCCAAAGTGTGACCCATATTATGGGTTGGTCCTGATACATGCTGTACAAAGTTAAAAGAATCAGTGATGGATAAGAAATCAGCTGCTGTGTTACACTCAGGGTTATCAATGTGGAAGTTAAAGTCACCCAGAATTAAAACCTTTTCCAGCTTAATCATGGATGATAAGAAATCTGAAAATTCAGAGAGAAAAGCACACCCACTCTCATTCTTGCGGCTTCATTTGATCGTTTTTTACTTTAACTTAATCAACCATGGTAACTCGTTGCTGTGTCGTGGGGTGCAACAACGCAACACATGATCCCATGGGGAAAAAGGTGAAAAACGAGCTAACTTTCCACTTTCCAAGACCTCGTCAGTGCTCCACTCTTTGTTGGGTCTTTCATATGGGCCCGAACCGTTTATAATGTTGATTTCATCCATATACTGGCCCCTGACTTCCATATTTAAATCCGCACTCTGGAGGATTTCATCAGGAGAGCAGTTTTTGAATCTCACGTCCAAAGGCTCCTCCTCAAAACATCTCGACACGCGCGTCCGGTCGCGTGTGCGTGCTTGCACGCGGTGCATATACTTCGGACATGAACTGTACAGCTCAATGTGTAGGGTTTAATCAATCACAGTTCACAATCTTATTCCAACAATACTACGAGGGTCTGATGAGCCCTCTCTGTCCCTGCTGCTTCTGATATTAGCTCTGTTAGCAGAGAGCTGCTGCTGGACTCTGAAGCTGAACTTGACTCGGCCCTGGATGAACTTTCTGACCTAAATAAATGCGTAATCCTGTCAAGCCTTGCCATTCTGTGAGATGAAAGGTTTAAAAATTAAAATAAATCCATCTTTAGCTGGAGAATGGGTAGGTTTTTAGTAGAAATGAGCCGTGAGTCCTCAGTGAACGGCTGAGACGGCAGAGAAACACACGGAGCGTCCTGTACGACAGCGCCCCCTACTGGTACAGGTTTGGTCGATGTGCGTGCATGTTGAGAGAATGCAGAAATTTGAATTTCATTGGCTGAAAAATGTCGGCGGCAAGAAATAATGGAAAGTGGTCTCTAGGAGGAAGGAGGGTCTTCATCAGAATGACAGATGTTGTGGAACTCAACCCATAGATCATAGTTTAGACCTGAAATATCATTTAAAACATTTAGAAAACTTTGATACAGAGAAAAATGCTCCAGAGAGCCGCTTTAATGAATCCCTGTGTATTCCGTATCCTTTTCGGGATTGTAACATGTTTGAGTCTACATTCTTTCTCGTAACTCTGCTTCTCTGCGATGCCCTATTTGTTTGTTTATACTCAACAAGCTGCCAACATGGCCGCCACGTCCCAGAATGCAATGTGTTATCACAAGCCCTATTGTCCATTATGTGGTCAGTAACTGTTTTATTTTTGTTATGTTGATAAGGGAAGTGTTTCTCTCTTTTATTCTCCGTTAAGGATTCAGGCTGTTAACACCAGTGCTAGTCCTGAACTGGAGGCCTTCAAAGCACATGCTGTGTTCCAGGAAATCGGCAAGAAGCTTCAAGAGGTGATTAAATCGCACACACCAGAAAACACTATTAATTCCAAACACAAATTCCATATTAATGTCATTTAGTGGTGTACACCTTCTGATAAAGGCTACTTCACACCAGAATGAAATTGCGGTGCGGTGCAGACTCCACAAGGATTAAAAACCATTTATTCCAATCAGAGTCTCCACACCGGCTCCGGTGTAACTGCAGTGCTGTTGCGGAGTGTTGTGGAAGTTTTTTATCCAAAGGATGAGAGTTCAGTCTTACGTCATTTTAGAGAGCTTTATTACACATTATAATGTGGAGGATGTTGCCTCAGCCGTGTCTGAGAGAAAATCCTGCCTTCTGACCCACTCCCACTGTCTTTTAACCCTTCTCCCCTCCCATTGTGACACTTCACCCCCCTAGAACACAGACAAACATATGCACCCCCAACTGGGTTGGGTCTAGTCTTTCTGTCTCACATCGTCTCCCAGGGCAAGACGGGAACCCAGTTGTTTTATCACCCATCATAAAAGATGGAGATAGGGTCAACACTTCACCCCAGGGGGGGTTCCTGTAACTAACAGATAACCACATCTCCCCAACTAAAACAATCACATTGTTATTTAAATAATCACAGGAACACATCTTACTGAATTCCTAAAATTCCACCACAGGAGCAAAGTTAACTTTCCGCAACAAGCCTATTTTTTTCCTGGATGCCGCTTGCGGATCTTCATTAAGTTAGAGACGTTACTTGCGCCAAACAGGAAGTGAAACGCTAGCGGGTGAGGTGCATCCGGTATTTTTCAACATAAAACTTTAGCTATGTTGCTGAAGTTAACACGATTTGGATATTTAAAAGACAAACAACACAAAACTTAATTAAGCATAAACATAAACTATATAAAAACAAAATGTGCTTACCCATTGTGGAACAAGCCAAGTGAATAAATAATCCTCAACAAAAGTACGAGAAGGTGAGTCTAGCTTTTATTGACCAGCTGCTGCTTATACACGTACTTGTTATCGCGTGAACCACCGAAATTTGGCGCTCTTGCGGAGGCAAAGTGTCAGAGACGTTGGCAACAAAACCGCAGCCTGTGTGGGGTTCATTTCTTGCGCACCGCTACTGCACCACATCCAGTGTGAAGTAGCAGTCACAACTGAACAAAATTACTTGATGTGCAGTTGGCTTCTCTGTTCTATGTTGTGATTATTCTGGTTATATTTGTTTACTGTGGGTTAGGCATCAATGAGCTCTTGCTTAAGCCAATTCCTATTTCGATTAGCTTTGCCTGTTTAATGTATATGTGTTTGACCCGTTCCTGAGGATCAGAGGGCAGCCAGCTTCATGGCACCCAGGAGGCAGGTGGGGGTTCAGTATTTTGCATTAGGATACTTTAACACACAGTTTGGACTTGGGACTGAACCCTGAACAACCTCTCTTCGCCTGATCCACGGTTACCTCAAAATATTGACTAATTACCAGTTGCTGTCATTAATCCTGATGACTATTCATGGCAGCACACTACTAGCACACTACTTCCTTAGTGACTTTTAGGACAGCCAATAGCTACTCTTCTTACTGAGGAGTTGGCAACCCCAGTGAGTCAGTTTGAACACAGAGAGCTTGTAAACAGAATTCCTCAAGCTGCTGGTTTTTTTGTGCATCTGAATATTTTCAGCCATCACAAAGGATCCAAATGTCTCTGAAAGTAGTATTTCAGGTTAACTTAAACCACTTATATAATTGGCAAAAAGATTTTTCATCTTTTCCCAAAATCTTTGTTGCTTGAAAATTTTCACCTGGATTGAATATAAATGTCTTGCATTTGTATAGCGCTTTTCGAAGTCAGTGGACTACAAAGCGCTTTACATCAGTCAGTCATTCACATGCTGATGGAGCTACAGAGGCGAGTCGCCCAGACACAGAGAGGCGCCACCAGCCCTCAGACCACCACCACCAGCAGGCAATGAGGGTAAAGTGTCTTGCCCAAGGACACATTGACACAAAGTAACCCAGTCAGAGCGGGGATTTGATCCTGCAACCCTCTGGTTTCAAGACCCAACACCCTACCAATGAGCTACTGCCTCCCTAAAGAAACCTTCAGTGTTCCCACGACATGTTCATTCTGTTTGTTTAAATGTATGCGGAATGGTGTGGTGTTTTGTAGGACGGGGAGCAGTTTGTGCAGAAAATCGGAGGAGTGTTTGCCTTCAAGGTGAAGGATGGACCAAATGGACAGGAGGCAACTTGGGTTGTGGATGTGAAGAATGGCAAAGGTTGTGTTCACAATGACACAGGTCAGAGGGCTGAATAACACAGCTGCTGTATGGACTCCACCTACTTATCACTCTATATAACCTTTGAGTCGGTGAACAAATAGGCTAATCTGTCTTTTTGATGGGTGTCTTCTTTTATCTCCATTCTGCAGATAAGAAGGCAGATTGCACCATTTCCATGTCAGATACAGACTTGTTGGCTTTGATGACTGGGAAAATGAACCCACAGACTGTAAGTATCCAAACTAGGTGGAGACTTGGTGTAGTTTTAAGTTTTCCCCTTTATGTTGTAAAGTATATAAATGTTACTCATCTCTCATTTGGATTTTTTCTACCATGTAATTTTCTGTTTAGTTCTGTCATTTCTTTAAGAATAAAGGAGTCAAACTTAAAGCTGACCATAAAGACCCTACAAGAAAAAAAGACAGAACATGAATCAGGTCTCAGGTTTACTCTCTTTTCTTTTGGGTGTCTTTCAACCTGCAGTCATGTTAACTGATTTTTAGATGCAGATTGAGAGAGAAAAAGTTTAATTTCAACATCAATAAATTTTCATCAGCGAGGATGTTCAGGACTCTTTGTTGTTTTGTTGATCTATTTTATTGGAAGTTCATCTGGAAGCTTCCAGATGCTCCAACATGAGTTAACTAGCTTCAGTCCAACTGAAAAGATTATTATTTTGTGGGACGTTTCGCCTTAACGGGTGCCATTTTATGATTTTTTTAAAATACCAGGACATCTCATTCTGCACCTCCAGCGACAAAGTCTTTAAAGTGCCCATGGCACGATATTTAAACAGATTTAATCTTTGATGCCTCTAGATTAGCGTTGCACCATTATAACTCAAAATACGCTGTAATTATTTCCTAACGAGCAACTCAGAGATCAGAAGAATGCACCGCCTTCCGGTTCTGCTGGGATTCTCCTTATATGGCAGCCTGACACTTCGGCTGCAGTAGGGGGCAGTGCCGTCACGTGAAAGTGAAACTAAATGCTCGCTAAAAGAAAAGAGAAACACGAGAGGATAACTTCGTGTCTGTGCTACACGGTCTATGGTCAATGGCAGCAGCAGCACTGGCGTTCTCCTTGCTCCAGGTGTCGTGAACGTGCATGTGGGCGGAGAATTAGACCATATAAGCAAGTCCGGATCGCTATGACCTCATAGCAGGCTAGGGGTGAAAAAAACAGTTTGAAACCTACTGGCGGAGGAGGTCTAAAATCTTAAAAATTCTCACTAGCTGTACTAGGAGACAGATAGACGCTGTTTTTTGCTCTTTCTGGCAGGTTTAAGGTGAGAACTCAACGTTGCAACATGATAGATGAGTCAGAAAACATGGAAAACCATGACATGGGCCCTTTAATAAACTCACATCTCTGATATCTGCTAATGTGGACGTTAGCTGAGATGGAGGCTAAAGCTAGCTCCCTCCCTCTCTGTTTATCACATGTTGTCTTGTGTTTCTGGTTGATCACTCGCTGACACGACTCACTGGGAAGTTCTTCTTCCAAATCTCAGACATTTTTATGTTGATGTTCTGCTATAAATGTAGCTGTTAGTGATTATTGTCTGAATGCTAGATGCCTGCAGCAGACCTCTTCTCATGAGCTCACCATAACGTCTTTGAACAACCTCTCCTGATGTGGAAATGTTAAAACTGATATGTGCAGGATTTCAGCAAGAGAGCATGTTTTTAAACCAACGTATCACAGCCCCTCCCAAAACATTCATTATCCCCTCCTCCCAATTTCTACAGCCCCACCTCGCATGCGCACCACTTTGGTCTCTAGTCGGGCAGAAACTGAGCAGCTTCTGCTCAAACTACGATTACATTGTAGGGTTCATTCATTCACAGCTCACAAATCATGTTCTCTCACTGTACGAGGCTCTGATGAGACCTATCTGTCCCTGCTGTGCTTATGAAACGTGGCTCTGTAGCAGCAAGCTGCTGGACTGAAGCTGGAGAACCAGGAAATGTGAAACACTTGGTTCAGAATGAGCTCCCGACCAAAATAAATGTGTATCCTTGGCAAGCCTTGCCATTCTGTGTGGAGAAATGTTTAAAAATAAAAATAAATCCATCAGTAGTCAGGGAACGGATGACTTTTTAGTAGAAATTAGCTCTGACTTCTCCATGAGCTGACGAGACTGTAAACAGGAAGACAGACATGGAGCGTTCTGGGAGCGTGCGGCCCCCACCTCTACAGGTTTGCACGAAGCGCATGCACATTGACTGACAGCCCACAATGTGAAAATTTGAATTTTATTGGCTAAAAAGTTCGCCGGTCAGAAAGATTTCAAAGGGGTCTATAGAAGGAAGGAGGGTCTTCAGAAGAATGACAAATGTTGTGGAACTCAACCCATATACCATAGTTTAGACCTGAAATATAATTTGAAACATTTAAAAAATTTTGATACATAGAAAAATAATCCACATATCACCTTTTAAATAAATGAAATGTGAAACACTCACACCAAACTTCACAGCGAGGGGAGTTCAAGTGTGGGTAAAGGACTCTGGTAAATCAATAAATACATAGATAACATGCCGTAGGACACTTCAAAGTGCATTTGATTATATTGTGTAACAGCTTTCCATACTAACCACTGGATCATAAAGCGTCTGCATGTTATTCTGAAGCAGCCGTTAATGTAAAGAGCCTTAATCCGCTCTATTGTTTTTCTTCTGTCTGTTGGCAGAAGGTGCTAGCACTTTGGGAGCATCACTCAGCTGTGACTAGTAGATTTGTCTTGTGTGATATCCCAAACCAAACATTGTACTGTGAGGATTCTGACAGCATGCATACACATATGTAGACTGACTTCACTGCACAGGTAGCTGCTGTCTCCTGCTGCACCTCCACTAATATCTGAGTGCCGCGCTGTCAAATAATATTGGTTCTGTATCAAAGTACTTTTCTTA
The DNA here is from genome assembly GCA_006937965.1 of Callopanchax toddi. NCBI lineage: Eukaryota > Metazoa > Chordata > Actinopteri > Cyprinodontiformes > Nothobranchiidae > Callopanchax > Callopanchax toddi. The sequence goes on along the minus strand of SSNR01000313.1, from coordinate 674,464 downwards.
CAAACCTTCTGTATCAAATCCTACACAGACTTTCTTCTCTCTGGTGGAGAATGGAGGGTTCAGTTGTTTTTTGTTTTGCTCTCGTTATAATAAAACATAATTACAAAAAGTTGTTGTAATTATTGATCCCCTTGGGGAAATTATTTCTCTGCATTTAACCCATGGTAAATGGTAAATGGCTTGTATTTATAGAGCGCTTTCTACAGTGCAGAACACCCCAAAGCGCTGTACAACACGAACAGTCACTCACCCATTCACACTCACACACTGGTGGTGATAAACTACGTTGTAGTCTCAGCTGCCCTTGGACACTCTGACAGAGGCGGGGCTGCCATGCACCAGCACCCTCCAAGACCCTCTGACCACCACCAGTAGGCAAGTTGGGTGAAGTGTCTTGCCCAAGGACACAACGACAATCTAACCCAGCTGGAGCTGGGGATCGAACCGGCGACCCTCCGGTTGCCAGACCGGCCACTCTACCAACTGAGCTAATGCCGCCCCTAATCCCATCCCAGAGGAGCAATAAGATGTTATATTCTCTTCTATTTGTTTATGAATCTCATTTTATCCATTTTTATTGATTTATTTTAGGGGATTTTTTTGATCAGTCTTTATTATTTTTATGTTTTTATCTTGTTTTACTAAGGTGACCTTGAGTGTCTTAAAAGGCACCTATAATTAAGATGCATTATTATTATTATTGTTGTTGTTGTTGTTAATAATAACAGGTTATTTCATCTATCCCGATGACCTGAAACCAGTAAAACCCCATGGTTTATCAGGTTAAACCCCGTGGTTCATCGGGTTAAACCCGGTGGTTCATCGGGTTAAACCCGGTGGTTTATCGGGTTAAACCCCGTGGTTCATCGGGTTAAACCCCGTGGTTCATCGGGTTAAACCCCGTGGTTCATCGGGTTAAACCCCGTGGTTCATCGGGTTAAACCCAGGTGATTTAGTGTTTAGTTGACTAAATTATAGGTATGCTAATTGCAATGCTAGCATGTCCTCAGATAACCTCCACTTCATGGTTTGTAAAGGTTGCACAGTATGGTGCAAGAACTTTCTTTTTTCAATATCGAGACAAAATGTATGATTTCAGTCAACCTGCTGGTGTTACGATGTCGTCACATGAAAACCTGTTCACCCTCAGAGATCAGAGCCTTCCTTTCAGTCCCTTCCCTGAATCAGGTATTATTTTTTGCCTGATTTAGATTTTGTGTATCTCTATCAAAATAAGAACTGATGCACACTGATAAATTTCCAGTTTTTACAGAGCAAACATAACTTTTCCACACCAGCAGCATCGGTTCATATGTTGATATTGGAAGCAATCTGTCCTGTCTCTGTGACTCACCTGATCCAGCTAATTCATGACGGATGATGCTCCACACTAACCCGATTTTTAGATTTTAACTTCCCTTCAGCCCACCAACATTTATTCCTCTGCTCTGCCTGTGTGCCACACGTTTTCCTGACACGTCATAAGCCTTTGTTGCCATTGCCCCACTTTTCTCTGGGTTGAATTAATCTGTCACGGTAATTCTTAAAACCAGCAGCGCAGAGTTCTCCCAACGCAGAATGAACACAACATCAGATTTCAAGCTGTTCTGATGTCTTTTTTTTTCTCTTCCCTTTATCCTTTCTAATTCCCAGGCATTTTTCCAGGGCAAGCTGAAGATCACAGGGAACATGGGTCTTGCCATGAAGCTACAAAACCTGCAGCTGCAGCCGGGAAAAGCCAAGCTGTAGAGGGGACTCTCCATCAAACTAAACTGCTCAACCACAGAAAATTGAAGAGCAAGTCTGGCTGAGATAAACCTCTGAAGTGTGTTAAAAAGTCTCATAGCTGGACTGTTCATCCTGGGTTATCCCAGCAGGGTTTCAGTCCAACTAGAGAATAGGATAGACAATTTCCTTTTGACACTTTTTAAGTTTAGTCAGGTGCCCTTCTACTTTGATATACTAACATAAATATGTTCACATATTTTAATAATGTCTCATAACATCCCTCTCTGAGTGTAATGTATGAGGAAATTATACATTAATATTAGTTTCACAGTTCAGGACACAGCTGTTAAAGGTAAAGCTGGTCTCAGATAAAGGATTTCAGTCACCGGTTTCTGACTGCGGTTGTAAACCTTTTGCTGTATGATCACTGTAATAATGGTCTCTAAAAGATTTCTTATAATTAAAATGATCTTTGCTGCACGATCCTGACTCTAGTTTTGTTGTCCAGGGGCCTTGTGTCTACAACAGTGAGGTAGCCTTTGAAACAAGGCTTAATTCTCACTTGCACTTTTTCACCACTGCAGCAACCTGATTCCAGACTGCCACGCTACACATGCAGGAGCGTGGCTGACGGACAAATCTTTTAACTAGCTTTGACCCAGATTCCTCTGCAGCTTTGGCTCGGCTCTTGGAGTTTTCTGGGTCTTACTCTGTTGTTACACTGGGTTATTTTATTGCTCCATACTGGCAGCTTGGGATACATTTAATGCTTAGGATTGCATCTTTTTTATTTTTAGGGTAAAGTAAAAAATGAAATCCTTTTGATGTTTTTTACCCCCTCTTATTGAAATAGTGTTTTTTCCCACTCAAATACAGGGTTCCTAAAAGTGCTTAAAATCCTTTAAAATGCTTGATATTGAACATATTTTCAAGGTTTTTTAAGTACTTGAATCTTTAATAATAAAGTGTTTGAAAGTATTTGTGATTGGAGACGCACAAAAAAATCTACAGGTGATTGGAATCAGCCTCATGATCGGCTCATCTCCAAGATCATTCTTTGACCTTTTGGTACATGAACTCATCACCAGTACGCTCCAGTTCAGACAACGAAATCTTCCATCTGAGCATCTTTACTTCCACAGTCAGGATCATAACTTTTAGTGTTTAATATTGATTTATTTTATTGATTTTCAAGAAAAAACAAACACCACAGAAATACAAAAAAAAAAAACAACAACCCATGTTCACGGTCAGCAAACAAAAATCATTTCACATACCATACAGAGTTAGACATAGGATCAGAGATTTAGGACCCAACAATAATTTCTATTAATCTGAGTTCTTTCAAATTAATGGGATTCATATAAAATCTGTCAGCAGGTCACGACTAAACAAAATTCAGTGTCCGTGCATTTCATTATTAAGCCAGACTATAAAGTCTGCAGAGCAGAAGTGACGGTCTAGTTCACTAGGCTATTTCATTCCAGCATCTCTTATTGATTTCTTTTATATCACAACATGACAATAAAATCAAGTTAAATTCAAAAACGAGGATATTGAGTATGCATACCTGACATAAGACAGAAAGGGGAAGTTTAGTATTATTTTTTAAATGAACATTTCCAGACTTCCCTCTTTCGTTTGTGTTTTCCTTCTTGGTATTCCCACTCTTTAATGTCTTTAAAGACAAGATTAAAACTACAGGACAGGTTGGGACATTTTCCACATCACCCACACTGCTCAGGTCCAGGAAGGGGCTCCATATTTATTTAGAGTCGTTCTTTTCCTTTGAGAATTTAGGTAATTTTTTCCAATAGCAAAGTTGAGGACAGTTCTTTGATCCAACTGATGAATTTAGGTGTGTTTGTGTCCTTGAGAGAGAAATAATCCTTTTAGCTAGGAAACACGTCCAGGGCAGCCTCATCTCCCCAGATATCAGCAGTCATCAGGACAGGCCTAAACTGGGAGCTTGAACACCCAGTATAATTTCCACAAGATGTACTCTACCTTTCTCTGTTCCAGAGCTCAAATCTCAAAATCGTACTGGATTGATCTGGTGTCATGTTCTCACTAACCAGTAGAGCATAGTTTCATCAGAGCATTGACTGTTGTTGTTTGGGCTTTAGTGAGAATCTGTGCATTTCTCCTTTAACTACAGCACAATAGCGTTCACATTTATGAGACATGGAAGTGAAATCATGTTTTGTTCATGTGTGTAAACCTAAACCACTGCAAGGTGCTGGAAAGTCTTGAAAACTCATCTTGGAAAAAAGTGCTTAAAAAGTGTTTGAATCTTATTTTGGTGAAGGTGTAGGAACCCTGTAGGACGAAGGATCTTGACGATCACCGCATTTTCTATATTCAGTTCAGTGGAGAATTCTGCAAGATGTCATTCACAGGTGTGGATAAAAGAGTAGCCTGCTGGAGAAAGAAAAAAGCCAGAATGATCACTGAAACAACTGGAGACTGACTAAAGTGACAGGAAACCCACTCCCCGTCCAACTGGATGAGACACCGAGAGACGAGTATAGGGACATGTTAAACTAGGGAGAGGGTCAGAATACCTGTGGACAGGTGAGGAGTCTCACTGAGAGTCACAAAAATCACCTGCTCACCAAGAGGTTGGACAAACCAGTAAAAAGGCTCCAAGGTTTTTTTTATCAAGACCAGTTTCATCATTAAACCATGCATTGTCAGATGTCCATTAGTTGATATTTAGCACGTTTTTTCTTCTTGTTGTATACAGTGACATTGTGGGTTATTGTTTCTCAGACTAAAGTGTAGCATCTATATTTCCCCATCTGCAATGATGAGAACACATTTAAAAACAATATGAACTGGTTTGTAAATTGATCCTGGGCTAAAGAAGAGTTCAGCTGTGGTTACATGTGTGAGAGCATAAAATAAGTCCTAGTAAAATGATGGGTGCATAAAACTATCTCACTGTCAGGATTATACCTGCTGTCCTCAGCTCTTATAAACCTTTGAACCTGAGTCTTGCTCTCATTGGGGTTTGAATAAAGCAGACACTTCTCCATGAGACCCAGACCAAAAGCTGCATTCTTTTGTTTCTTCTCCAGCAGTGGCCCATGTCAGGGCTGGCTTATGATATTAGGGCCACATCTGGTCTATGTAACACTTGCCAGAGTTGTAACGGAGCCAAAAGTGTGAAACGTGTCCCAGATTAGACCTGTGGAGGGAGTCGTTCAAGACGAGGCAACGTCACACAGCGACGACAGAAGAGCTTCAAATCAAACGGAGCTAAATGTTTTTATTGGATTTAATAAAAGGCTATTGTATATTTATGATTTATTACTTATTGTATGTTTTTTCCAACAAGTTAAACAATATTCACCCACTGTTTTTAGTCTCTTTTCCCACCATTAATATTTATAAGTGTATAAATTGTATTTTAATTTTTGATTACGTGTATAAACGGTAAGCATAAAAGCTGGGCTTCAGCCGTTTGGTTTAGTAGTTTTTGTTTAATTATGTTAGTTTTTCCCACATTTTATTTGTTAAAACATTCCTGAGTCCTAATAAGGAACTGCCAGCAGTCTGCAGCATGGAGTCACTGTAGGATTTCTGCTGTTTTGGGGCTTAATCTTTAAAGACCTCCCAGCCTTCTTTTTAAAGCAGTTCTAAAAATACCTCATAAGCCTGCTACAATTGAGGAAGCACAGCGTTTAAATGCTGCAGCACCTGCATTAAGGTTTAAAATCATCTTCCGTGATGTTCCCATGTTGTCACGACAACCATGACCTAAATATAATGCCTGGTATGAGTTAGGTATAGTGGTGTGCTGTATGAGCAAAAGTCAAACCCTCCTGAAACAGACTCTTCAGATTGGTGTGAGGTGCTGATTTTAAAGTAATACAGAAAACATTAAAGTTATACTTTACTACATTAAACTATAAAATATTTAGAATCAGCTCTAAATGTATAAAGTTAAATGTAAGTATAAAGAATGAACACTAAATCAGATTAAAGTGATGATGTTGATAAATGATCTGTGTTTTAATGACCCACCACCGTCTAAAGGACTCAGATCTAGTCACTGATTTTATTTTGGTAGGATGTTTATGTTTTCTGTCATCTTAGTTTTTGTGTTAGGTCAATAAACACAGGGATATATCTTTATATATATTTGGATTTAATTCTAGATATTTCTTTTAGCTGGTCCACAGGTGGATGAGCCCATGTAACTGGTTCAGGCTGAGTCCCATGGGTGAAAACCCGACCCCAGGCCTGCCTCCAGGGTTAGAACCCTAGAATGGGTACTCTGGGACTCAATGACTTCTCCTTGAAACTTTGTCCCACCCTTCACTTAGAACCAATTTGCCATGGAAGACCCTACCAGGGCCACAGTACCCCAGATTTCTTAGGGTAACCAGACTCCTCCACCACAGTAAGGTGGTGGTTAAGGAGGAGGTTCTTGATTTACCAGTCAATCTATGTTCCAATCCTCACATATGGTCATGAGGTAACAAATGAGGTCACAATAATAAACAACAGAAATGAGTTTCCTCTGCAGGGTGGCTGAACTCAGTCTTAGAGATAGGGTGAGGAGCTCGGACATCTGGAAGAGACTCGAAGTAGAACTGCTGCTCCTCCACACCGAGAGGAGCAGGTGAGGTGGTTTAGACATTGGGTGAGCATGTCTCCAGGACAGGACGCATGTCCGCTGGCAGGAGACCCCTGGGCTGTCCCAAGACACTGGAAGGATAATATCTCTAAGGTGGCCTGGGAACACGGGTCCCTCTGATGCGGATACTTCAACACATGGCTCGGGCTGCCGATCTGCCCCATGCCCACAATCACCCTGAAAACGATGAGCTACTTTTAAAAAATGACACAACCCATATATATAGTTATGAGGAGCGAAATAATGCAACATTCAGCTGTTTTTAAGATTCTTTTTCCTGCATTACTTTAATATCAGTTTCTAAATTCATCTAAATCAATCAAACATTTTCTTCATGGGTAACACGGCAGAAAAGACTCAATATGTTTGAGGAACGCTTTGATGTGTTGCTTTGTGTTTCATCTGGTCCACGACAAAGACAAGCAGCTAAAAACAGTTAAAACTTACAAACTCCTCCTAGATGGGGCATAAATCCTGTTCCTGGAAACACATTTGAAGGAGTTTTTAAAATGTGCTCAGTGGAAAATAGTTTTGATGTAAAAGATGAAAGAGATTGTAAGAATGCAGATGGTTTTCTGCTGCGTGCAAAAAGAAGAGGGAAAAGTTTTTCTACAAGCGATGAAACAACATCCTGAGTCTGTTTAACTGTCCTTGTTTCACAACAGCGTGGGTTGTTCCAAAGATTCACTATTGATCTAGACCACATGATCCTATATGCTGCCTGCAGAATGATAAACAAAAGAGCTGGCAGCCTGTTTGAAACAGCCATCAGCCAGTTGTAAAGGGGTTGTTGTGAGAAAGTCTTCTGCTGGGCTGGGGTTGTGGAAAGTTGTTGAAAACATGTAACAGCGAACAGAGCCTCTCCAAGGGGAAAAGAGTCAGCCAAGGATGACTAATGAAGAGAGCATGAACAAGAGAGGAGGAAGTTTTGTTCAACAATTTAAGAAAAGAATCAGGGATACAAGCACTGCTTTGATTCAGCCTGAAAGCTGCAGCTCAAATCTCACTATCAGTCTGCAGTCCAACCATCCTCCTCTTGAATTCTCGTCTTCAGCTCAGTCACTAAATGGTTATTAAAGGACTTTTACTACACAGCTTTGACCCCGAGAACTCTTCAGAACTAAATGGAGGACCTAACTGAGTCCCTGAAGTGGCTTTTATGAGTCTCTGTATTGGTGAGATTCTTTTAAATTAGCAGTTTTCTGACAGCTTGACTAATTTATCTTCATATACTGTGAGTATGAATGTGTGACAGGGAAACATTCCAAAAGCCTTCATTTAAAAAAAGAACAGATAATGGACAGTAAATATGAGCTTTTTAAAATATAATTCAACAAACCAGAATATAAACGACGTTCTGATCCTCACTGTGCTCTGAGTACAGCAGAACACTAAAAGACTGATGAAAAGAACACATCCTCTTTAGAGAATTAATTTCATTCAAAATGAAAACAAGTAAAAAACATAAACAATAAAATACACATAACAAAAATTCAAATTAGAATGACACACCTTTAGTTTTGTTTTTACAGTTTGCTGTGTCATTCGTTTTGGATCCTTTGGTTAGACGTGTCCCCACCAATACCCTATCACTGAGTTGTCCCCAATAATTTGATCCAAGGATGCAGAAATAGCGCTGCATCCACACAGATAATACATGCAGCCCAGCGGACCGATGTGCTGTACCATCGCTGCAGAATACACTTCACTTCATTAGCTAGCTGTTTTCAAACAGTACTGCCTTGATTTAGAAATTACAGTATTTTAACATATAAGTATGGTTAAATAATGGTTTTAGGTCAGAGAATTTGTGTTCTAAATTTACTGTTTATTTTTCAAGGTTTATCATTTAAAAGCACTGTAAATAATGCTTGCTGTAATGTCACAAAACCACCACAAGAGGGCGAGTGTTTATCAGCAGAAACAGAAACCAAAGCTCAAAAAGTCAGAAGATAGTTCACTGCTTTGTACTTCCTGTGCTGGTGTTTGTGGACCTGTGTCCAGGGGAAGGAGGCGTACGTCTGGATCGACCAGCGAGAGCCACCTGACCTCGCACAGAGCTGCTTAAACCTACGGCACCTGCTCTGGGTCTGGGTGGACCATCAGGCATTTTTCTGGTGATATTAACTTTGAGACCAGCGTTACAGGTTGGATCGCTTTATTCTGCTAAGCACGCATCCTCCCCACCCCCCACCTCGTCCTGGTCCCCACCAATGACGAGCAAATCTACACCCTTGCAATAAACTAAACAAATGGTCTCACATAAATTGTAGAGGTTTCAGGCAGGAGATGTTTTAAAAACCTGAAAATTAGAAGCTGGTTTGTCATCGATCTGCAGCAGTGTCTCTCCTGATCTGAGTATTCCTCCAGTCAGAGCACTACTTCCTGTTTCAGAGGCTCCACCCACTTCAAGGATGTCACCAGTAGGTGCAGAATAGTGTATGTCTGTAAAGCGCTGTATCAGGCACATCCTCATTTCTTCTTCGGTGGTTTCCTGTCTCTGCACTCTATGAACCTGTCCACCTTTTGGTCCATTTAGAGGACAGGTGGGTTTATTTGACATCTTTTGGTTGTTTTGTTGAATTTATGTGAAGTTTTTAATGTTTTATGTGAAACAGTATCTGTTCAATAAGAATGTAGAAACATGTAGCATCAGGTTAGAGGGCTGCTGTAAAGGTTTAAACAGGAAGTAAATCTGGGTCCATGTCCACTCTTCTCAGGATGAAAATATTTTGTATGCAATCAAACTGTCTGAAGTGTTGGTCACTTGGTCATGTTCATGTCACAGTTAAAGTGCAGATACGTTATATACACTCTTAAAAATTTCTGTAAATTAACGTCAGAATTCTAGCAGTAACATACCGTTTTTCCAAATTACAGTAGAATAATGTTAAATCTGATGTTTTTTCTGTTAAATGACGGTGGCTGGAAAATTACGGCCAAAAACAGTATACTACAGTATTTCCTTTGGAGCACGTGCCTTTTAGGCATTCTCAACTTCGACCATCAGCATTCATCCTCCAGTGTTAAAGCTTCTAAGGGTAAGTGTATCACTCTGTAAATTGTGGTTTTGTTTTGTATAAAGTCAATATTTAGACCACCAGACACTGCTGTTATGTTATTTGTCATAGTTTAGCCTATAGCTCATATCTGCAGCCAGGTAAACAATGTAGCTTTTAACGTTTTTTTAAAGCCTCTTAACAAGTTCTCTAAAAACTTTAGCCAATCCTATCGTTTGGTCCAAACGGACGGTTTATTTTTTCTAGTTGCTGCCAAAGAAGCATCAACAAAGTACTGAGCAAAGGCTGTGAAGACTTGGGTTCATTTGATTTCTAAGTCATTTTTATTTTCAATAAATTTGTCAAAAACACAACCTTTTGTTGTCATTTTGTGATGTTTTTTGTAGAAATCCTTTAAAAAAAAAAACAAGTTTAATCCATTTTGAAATGAGGCTGGAACATAACAAAATGTGGACAAAGTGATATAATGTGAATTATTTTAGGATGTAGATAAAGAACCTCTTTAATGTTACAGGTACTTGCTGCTTTGACAGTGACACACTGTTTTTATCCTGTAAGATTTTCTGATATTACTTGTTCTTCTTTTTTAGGCGCTTCATTGGGATCAACCCAGAAAGAGACACAAAATCCTGCCATGGAAGGTGGTGTCCAAAAAGACAGGGAAGGCCGTCCAAAAGAAACAGCAGACAGTGAATGCACATGTCTCTACCCTGATAAAAACTCTTATGGACTTTGAGTGGCACTTCATACAGGTTAGTTGTTGTTGTTTAAGTACATTTTTCTAGATAAATGACTCATATTCTAATTATACTTTCCGCTCCATTCTTTCTCCATTCTGGACGGCTCCCTCATCTACACCAAAAACAGTGATTGACCCTCCTGTTCACATCTCTTGTTTTTGACTATTTAAAGCTCTGTTCAGGACAGTTTCATGTTCAAGCATGCAGTCATGTTTAAATGTTATTTTGGGGGCTTATTTTTCCCCAATAATTCAACAAAGCATTTGTATTTTCTTTGAAAAGGTTTTTGGGGATCTTAGGTTTGTAGAAAGATAATGTAAAAAAAGACTACAACATGTAATTCTTTGCTTTTTATATCATTGTAATTGCAGCCATGGCTATTTTCTAGTTCAAAGGACATTTATTTATGGTGTTCTGTGGCATGGAAATTTGTGTTTTTATTTTGATTTGAAAGAATTCAGCTGCATGTATTTTATTGCTAAATGGTGCCTTTAAATAAATATTCTGTCCTATGTTACTCGTTTCAAACTTTTTATGTTGTTTCTTAAGGCTTACACTTTTTGAAAACTGCACCAATTTTTACTTTTTTGTGAGTTATAGTTTTTTCTTGTGGTACACCCTGTCCCAGAAAACATCTTTACCGTTTTGGTAAATGGCCTGTATTTATAGAGCGCTTTCTAGAGTGCTGAGCACTCCCCAAAGCACTGTACAACACAACAGTCATTCATCCATTCACACTCACATTCACACTCTGGTGGTGATAAACTACGTTGTAGTCACAGCTGCCCTCGGGCACACTGACAGAGGCGGGGGTGCCATGCACCGGCGCCCTCCAAGTCCCTCTGACCACCACCAGTAGGCAAGGTGGGTGAAGTGTCTTGCTCAAGGACACAACGACAATCTAACCCAGCTGGAGCTGGGGATCGATCCAGCGACCCTCCGGTTGCCACTCTACCAACTGAGCTATGACGCCTCATTAGATGTTGTAAGAGTTTCACTGAATTTGTTGCAGAAATTTACTTAGAAAGTACATATGGTATTTAAACTCAATATAAAATAACATTCTGGCTGGAACAGACAACAGTACGTTACTGTATATTTATTTTCAATACAGTATTTACTTTAATGGTAAAATACTTTATGTACTTTTACAGTAAGGTGCTGTTAAAACAGTTTACAGAATCTGTACTGTAAAATAACAGTAAGATACTGGCAGCTACAGCTACCAGTATCTTACTGTTATTTTACGGTATCAATAGCGCATTTACTTTTACAGTAAACTACTGTAAAAATAAGTTACAGTATGTGTACCGTAAAAAAAGTGTTTTTTTTTACGGGCATTTTTTCTAAGAGTGTACATGAGTTGTGCATTCAGACTCACATATTTGTGTTACCTTTTTTCAGATTTGATCAAAT
>SSNR01000313.1:616590-654325 GCA_006937965.1 Callopanchax toddi | reverse complement strand
GACACTCCACCCATTTGGTGAATGCACAGGTTACAGTCAGAAAGTACTTATTACCCCTACTGGATTTTGTGAGGGGGCCCACCCAATCAAACTGCAGGTCGGACCAAGGTGAAGATGGTCCCCTGGATTGAAGAGGGGCTCTGTGGTTGGGGTTTGAGGGCTGATGTTGACCACAAACCAGGCAACCCTGAATGTAATCTGTGATGTCCCTGCGCATCAGTGGCCAAAATCCAATTCGGGCCAAGGCACTGAACGTAGCCTTGACACCTTTGTGTCCAGCGGACGGAGAATCATGAGCCTGAGAGATCATTTCTTCCCGTAGTGAAGGCGGCACCACGAGGACAGGTGAAGAGGGAGGCCTAGCCACGTGCATAAGCACCCCCCTTTCCATCCTCAGAGTGGCTCTAACACGAAAGAGAGAACGAAGTTCAGGTATAGAGTCAAGGTCGGCTGGAGAGGGTTGAGAAGTTTTTGGATCAGCCAGAAACCGGATCATCCTGCTGATAGCAGGGTCCTGGTCCTGGAGAGAGACAATGTCGTTTTCAGAGACAGCTGGAGTGACAGAGACAAACCCATCCGACGGTTGGTCGGAGGACGTCTTGGCGGCTTGAGCTCGCGTCACCACGCACACCTCTGCAGGTGCACGTGAATGAGAAGTGTCACTCTCAGGGGGTCCCTGGGAGTCAAAGTACCACGGCGTGCCACCGTGGGCACCCTGTTTAGCCAACGAGTCGGCAAGGTCATTCTTTTCTTTGTCCATGAGTAGGAGTTGACGGAGATTGTTACGCTCAACGTCGTCCACTAGAGCATCTGCTTCCTCCACAATCTTTTCGATGTGGGACAGAATTTCTGGAGGTCTCCCTGGAGGGAGGCTCTGTTGTTCTTCTACCAGACAGCGATGTTGAAGTCCGGCAGGGAAGGTTATGGGTTTGGGTTCTTTGCCTCGGGTCCACATCCTGGCCCTAACGTAATCAACTACTAGTTGAAGGCGATCCGTGAGGTCGTTCCCTGCAATGAAGTCGGCGTTTATGGACTCAGACACGTACACGGGGTGGTCGAATTCCATCCACCCGACCTCGAAGTGAAGGAGAGTCATGTGATGTATACGCTCGGACCTATTCACAAACCCCTGAATATCCACTTTACATGGAACCAGGTCTGGTGTGTAACCCTCTATCTCAGTGGCCAGACAGATGGCGTCAAAGAAGAGGCGGGACATGAAAGTGAGGTCTGCGCCTGTGTCCATGAGAGCCTTAATGGTGAGCGCGTCCTCCACCCTTATAGGTAGGAGCGGCTTGTCTCTCTCCTCTATTACGAAGTCACAGAGATAGGTCACCCCCCTGATGCAACTAGGAGGATGCACGTGGTGCCCTTTGTCAGGTGGTTTAGCCCTCCTCTTTTCTTCAGGGTCCCTTTTAGTGACCCTGCGTTTACCCCTAGGAATTTTTCCAGCACGGACAGCTGCGATAAACGCCCTCAGTGAGTCTGTGGGGGATTCTTCTTCTCCCCCCTCTGAACTGGAGGCCTGTTCATCGACAGCAGTGGCTGTGATTGGCAGCATGTGTCCTACTGGTTTCCGGAGGTCCTTAGAGGAGAACTTAGAAGTTAAGTCACGGTCACCACGTCGCCTAAGGCTGGCTGGCGAACGTGAGATCTTCCAAGGATTCACCAGTGAGCGCCAACGTTCAGCACGTGGGCTCCACCTGGGTCTTTTTGACCTTTTATGTAAGGGGGAGCATTTAAACTTCGCCCCTTTGTAGGGTGTCTTGGGTCGTGGCCCAGAAGATGAGTCAACCACTGTGTCTTGGAGCACTGTGGTGCATGAGGCCTGTGGGTTTGAGCGGGAGTCGTCGTTTGCGGAAAGCTCTGCATCAGACCCCTGTGGGTTAAGGTCGTCGAGGGAATTATTTCTGAAAATATTCCCCGCGCACTCTCTGTATTCCTTCACGGTCGTCTTATTGAAAAGATACTCGCTCAGAATACCTTTGTAGGATGGATGTAGGTTCCCAAGGAAAAGATGTTTAAAGTCCTAACATTCTTCCATTCCCTGTTCATTTGTTTTTCCGAAGAAAGCACGATGAAGCCGGGAGTAGAAGCGTTGTGGGTCTTCAGATGGGTCGTGTTTTACTGATAAAGCATGACTGTAGCCGTACTTGAATGAGTTACCTGAGAATTCCTCCTCTAAAGCTTTGGTGAGCTGAGAGAAGTCATTTTTGATTTCAGGTAATTGGCGGTCAATGAAATCACACACTTCCTCAGAAGAAGTGATTTGGATGAGAAAGATTTTATCAGAAACAGTGGCATCAGGAAACCTTATCAAATGTCGGTTGATTTGTTTTAGATAAGACGCAAGCTTTAAGTCATCACTATAAGAAGGCTCAAATTTAGTGATAAATTCAGCCATTATGTACAGGTCTGCTGTAGTGAGTGATGGAGCTGGTGCTTGTTCCATGGAGGTTCGCTCAAGAGCTTGTAACCTCACACCTAATTCCCTTACAGATTTTCCTACCACTGAAAGTGCTTTCCACAAGTCGACATTGAGTTCAAACAATGTACTGTCTTGGATTCCAGCCATTTCAGGAGGAGAAGGTTCCATAGTTTGTCTTTAAAACTAGTAAAAATGAGGAAATTATGGTGAAAAAGATTTAAAACTTCTCTAAAGAACAGAATTCCTGCTCCGTTTATACCAAGTTGCGCCAGAGGGGGCGCTCCAGGGTAACCGGACTCCAGGAGGGTTCAGGACCAGAAGAAGAAATGACGTCACGTCCGCTTTTCTCTCTAGCTGCCCCGTTCTTTGTTAACGTGCAGGTCTAGGCAAAGCGTTCCCTTCTACGGTCAAATTAGAGATGTTTTTGGCAAACGCGCTTCTTAGAGCCGTTTTTAAAGCCCTTCGCAGTCTAACGACGCGGAATTTGAACAGAAAAAGCGTCCGGTCGAGTCGTGTCGACGCGGAGTTTTGCTGTTCGGCGGTGGCTAACTCCGTTCTCGAACGGAGAAAATCCGACCTATTTACCCGTTTATTTACACTAACGGGCGGCGGAGGAAATCTCGGTATCCCGATGACCGTCTCAACACCTTATTTGCACAGTTCCGACCGTGACTTATTTTTCTTCCGTGAAAGCTGTTTGCTTCTGAGGCTAAAAGCTACTCACGGAAGCTAGCGCGTTTCCCTGCAGTGAATCCGACGCTATTTTAGCGGATCTAATCTCGCTTTTCAGACTTTGTTAAAGAGTCTGTGTTTAACCATTAAGGTTTACCGAACGGACAGTAGAAAAAACGCACCGAAGTGATCAATTTCGGCGGACGAAAGCGTTCTTTTAACTAGACAGCGAGGCGTCCCAAGCTACCGTTAAACGAACACTGACATGTAAACACAATCACAAAGTGACATAAAAAGTGCTTAAAACACAGAAGAAGAACCCCATGAAACCTACAGTACATTCATCATAAGCAGTTATAAAGTTTTTAGACTTTGGTTGATAGCTGACGTGGCACTGAAGTCCTTATCTTAGCTGTTTGTTATCTGTTAGCTTAGTTAGCATTAGCCTATAGCTTGCTAAGGTTTATTACCGAAATATTATACGTAGACTTTTATGAATTTAGTTTAAAGGGCTGATTGGATTAGCCATTTAATGTTTAGAACCTGGCCTGGCTCGCCATTTATGTAGCGTAATATAACCTGATCTTATTGTTATAATACGGACACACTTCTGCAAGGTTATTAGCTTAGTTTTGTCGGTTTTACGGCTAATCACTGTTAGCTACCTTCACTAACCTAATGGTTATGCAGGATATCTAGATTCTTTCTGGTTCAAAGGGAAGACCTACGTACGTTATATTTGGAAGTTATAACCCAGAAGCAGACTTAGACTAGTTATTTTATTAAAGAAACAGATTGAACGAACAGACAGATATGAGGTAGATGGTTGCATCTTAAGAGATTCTTCTGATGTTATTAAGCTGAGAGTTAATGACGAGAGCCCGTGAGATATTTATATATCTAGGGATTCTGAGCTAAGTTGAAAGGAGTGTTATTTATCAAGAGCCTCAGTTTACCCAGATCGGAGTTGGTACCTGCTGAGACCGCTCCAGATCGCCTCGGCGTGAGTTGGAGGCTCGTCGGTGAGGTCGTTGGTCTGACGAGCCTCGGGTTAGCCCCCGGGGGACGTGAAGTCACTCGAGGCACGGAGGCGTCTGAACGAGTCGGCGCCAGCGGCTCCATGATCGGCTGGTGCAGAGGCTAACAGGCTTTCCCCATGGCTGGTGAATAGAAGCAGACGGATGGTGTCTGGCTTCTCAGCCGGAGGACTGTCCTCGACCGGTGGGACTGGTTACCCACGAGCTCGGTCGGCATCGAAGCCTACCGTGTAACGGAGAAAAACGGAGGCCGTGTTCTCCCGTTGTAGGTTGAACGAGAACTGTTTAGCTTCCAGACAGGAAGCCGGACAGAGGGAACTTTGGACGCGTGGCCCAATGGGAAGTAGTTACCAAGTCACGTGGTTCTCGTCATTAAGGAACCCAGGAAGTTAGATGGATTATTAATATGCTTTAACCTTTTTAGCAAAAGTAGAAACATGAAATAATACTGATGCAACTTCAACATTCATGAATACTGGAAGAAAATGAATTAATCACATTAAGACATTTCTGGACAGTGGATTAAAGGTGGTGTCTTTTTAGAATGAGACATCAAGGAGTTCTTAAGTTTAATTATTAATTAAAGGAAATCTTCTCATTCTTCCGACACGACCGGTCCTGGAAGGAATGTTGATTCAGGTTACAACATAATAAAAGAGTCATTTTAATCCAAGTTATTGGAACAAAAGATGAGTTATTGTTGTGATGAACCAGATGTCAGAATTCAGAGATAGTAACGCCTTTGCCGGCATTACAGCTTGCTTGCTTCTTTGTATTTTTTCTGATTGGCATTTTAGTTATTGGGATATTGTTAGAAGGGGAGAACTGGGTCAAAAGCAGCAGCATAGTGTGAAACAGGCTTAAATTAACCTTCTGTAGGCTGAGACTCAAGCGGTTTGTTTTTGTGTTCTTCTCAGATGTTTTTAAAATAGTGTTAGCTATATTCAAGGGTGCACACAGTTGATGTGCAAGCAGGGCAAACATCATAAATGCACTCCAGTTCCTTCTGACACAACGCTCCTTTGCGTGTTTGTGTTACATCATGGTATCAATCATGCAGCCTGTGATCACACATTGACGAGCTGCAGTGTGAGCTAAGCGACTCGTTGTATGTTTCGCCTCCCATAGCGGGGAGCTGCGACGGAGCACTCATACGGCCACTGATGCTCAGTGACATACCCTGCAGTGCTTGCACTGCCAGCAACCCCCAGAGATGAAGTCACAACAAAGGTGTGCGTATACCAAACTTCTGCTAAAGGCACTCCCTTGAGTTCCTCAAAGTCAAACCTGCACCCCTGGTTTTAATAATGGGTGACTCTGGATCAGACAGCCACATTTATCCATCCATTCACTTCATTATCTTTCAGGGTTACAGTGGGATAGTCCATTCAATCAAGAGGAAGGAAACCTTTGCTCAGTTGGAGACAGACTGAACACATAATGTAACCTCTAGTTCAGTTTAACTGCATAATAATTTTGTCCTAGGCATTAAACTCCATTAGCAATAAACAATTTTTAAATACTTTTACAAAGCACCTCGAAGAAAAACAAACAAAAGAAACCAAATGAATGTATTTATGTTCAAAGATTTGGATTAAAAAGTGAAAGCGGTGGTATTTGCTTGTGTGGCAGCAGTCAGTCTATATTGACTCACAATCCAGTCTGTTTTCTTTATAGGTCTTGAAGATGAGGGGTTTGAGACACTTGAAAAGTTGGCTTATTTATATTTGGCAAATAATAAGGTGAGTCACACACTTGACTTCAACCCTGGGTGTCCCAGTGTAAAGTGTGTCAATATAAAGTAGTGTTTCTGTGCTGGGTAAATTGATTTACAACTTCAGGTGTTTAGTGAAAAAATGTTTCTGCCAATTAAAACAAGTTTGGTCATATTGATTCTAATGATGAGTGTTTTCTGACAGAACATTTATTAGGAAATTCACAAAAGCTGAGCTTTCTTTAAGTTGTCACAGCCTGGCCCATAACAAAAAGGGAAAACACGTGGGAGTTTTCTGTTATATAAAATATTTTATTATAAAGCAATAATGTTTTTTGCAGCTGACCTCAGCTCCAGTGGTCCTTCCCTTCTCGTTGGTTAGTGCTGACTTTGCTGCTAATCAGCTCATCAGGATCTATCCACACACCTTTGGTCAAAAACCAAAACTAAGGTTTGTGTTTGTGTAAATTTATTTCTGGTACTTTGACTTTCATTAATAAATAGTTGTGTGTGTTGACCCCCAGGTCTGTGTATCTCCATAACAACAAACTGACTGATGCAGGACTTCCTGGTCACATGTTTAATGCCTCTGACAACCTGGAGATCCTCACCATGTCTAGCAACTTCCTGCGGGTTGTTCCCATTAACCTGCCGCCCAGTCTTTATCGCCTTCATCTGAAGGTCACTGACAAACAGATGTTTGAGTACTAGAAGACAGATTTACACGCCATTTCTTCTTAAGTGTGCAATTGAACCTTGTAATTAGTGAAGTTTGTGTTTTAGTTATAACAGACATACTGTTTTTCTAACAGAGCAACAATTTGGAGAAAATTCCAGCTGGAGTCTTTGACAAGTTGCACAACCTTAGAGAGCTGTACCTCCAGAACAACCTGCTCAGCAATGAAGGAATGGACAACGAGACTTTCAGGTGGGAAAACAAAACTCATATCATGTCCTTTACTTCTCCAAAAAATCCTGACC
The DNA here is from genome assembly GCA_006937965.1 of Callopanchax toddi. Classification (NCBI taxonomy): domain Eukaryota; kingdom Metazoa; phylum Chordata; class Actinopteri; order Cyprinodontiformes; family Nothobranchiidae; genus Callopanchax; species Callopanchax toddi. The sequence goes on along the minus strand of SSNR01000313.1, from coordinate 647,493 downwards.
CAAAGTGATGCAGAAAAAGCTAGTTAAAGCATTCATTACTTCTAGACTTACAGTTTTTCTCAATTTCTAAAACACTAAACTCTGTTGTCTGAACCAAATTCTCAGTAGTCTGAACCCACTGATTGAAACAATCACTTATTTGACAAAATCATAAGCTCTTGTCAGCTGTTTAGACACAACTTCTCAACACATTTTCATTGTGTGCACGTGTGCTGCAAAATAGTGAGCACAGGTGACAAAAGTCAAACACAATTACAGTTTTTGCCCATTGCTTGAACACTATAGATACATGCTTAGACCAAAATAACAAAACCTGAAGCTTTAGTGTAATACCTTAAACACAGTGTGACCATTCCTTAAACAAAAGTGCTGCTTTGCACTTTAGTTCCATTTCTGCAACACACTTGCTCCTGCACACTACACACTGTTTCATGCACAAGACACTTCGTTCATAAATTAAATCTCATGGTACCATTGGGACAACACATCTCTTCCAAATACAAAACACATTGGGTGATTGAAAACACCTAGACACACACCTGACAACACTCACTTACAAAACTCAACACCAATCAGCCAGACGTAAATAGACCTCAGTTCAGACATTTTCAGAACTTTGCAAGCATGGAGGCAGAAAGAGCAAGAGATCATGTGGCCAGACCCAAACAGACGGTGAGATCCATAATTCCACTCACGCACAATTGCCTAGTTTTTCCTCTATTTACAATAGTGTGTTTTTTTGTTACTGCATGTACAGTACTGTACTGTAAAGTATACTATAGTACTGCGATGTGCAGTATTGAGTTGATATTGTTTGTAACCTTTCAGTACTTTCACTTTTGATTGTTGGGGAAACCTTTGTTGTGTTCCATTGAACTTCACAGAAAGCTAACTGATGAACAGAATAAAAACAGTGAAAATGAAAGACTGCATTGTTTTATATAAAGTACTCTAGTGTGTTGCTTCCAATCTGAACGCGTATTCACATGATGCAAGTGTGTATCATTTTGTCGTCAGAGTTTCATTTTGACAAAGGAATGCTAAGTTATGATAGCAGAGTTTAGGTTTTGATAGTCGAGTTTCACTTTGACACAGATGTGAATGGTATATTTCCCAGTGTTGTGTTATGTTTACTTGTGTGTAGAGTTTTGGCACAATGAGCCAAGTTTTGCAAAATGTGTTCAAACAATTGGCAAAAACTGTAAAGCACTGGTGTCACCACTTGAACACCACAAGTCAAAATGGATCCCACTTGTGTCTGATGATGTAAGGGAACATCCACAGTAACCAGTTCAGAGAGCACTGGTTTGTGAGGCCCTACAACGGACAGAAATCTGAGGAAGAGTTTGTGTCAGAGGAGGCTGAGGTGGTCAGGAAGACAAAGAACAGTAATATCTGATGACATCAGAGCTGCTGTGACTGACCAGGTTCTTGTCCATGGTCTGAGCATGAGGGAGGCTGGACAAAGACTACAACTGAACATCAGTAGATTCACTGTGTTCACCAATCTGAGGATTTAGAGCAGAGAACAACTAATGACCTTCTTTTGACTTTATAGTACAGTATGTAAATGTTGACAGCAATTATTGTATGACATCATACTGTAGAGCTGGTAAGTCCCGCCCATCCGTAAAACCCCACTGGACCTCTAGATTGAAAAACCGTCAATGCTAGTGAATGAGAGAAAATCATTTTCTCACATTCACTACTGATGAGTGTTTTTCCCACATTGCCTGACCAGACAAAATGTGACCTGTGATGCACTGTGAGTAATGCACTTAGGTAGTATTTGTATATTTTTGTACCTTATTTTTACATACATGGGCTTACTGTACACAAGTGGCAAACACATCAGATTTCTGTTTGGTTTTACCAGTGCTTCATGTAAATGCACCAGATTTCTGTTTAGTCTTTTTGTTCCAGAGCTAAATCACAGTTATTTCTGTTTTACAACATGCATTTCACCTACAGTGAACAAAAACATGTATTTCTCCAGCTTCATGTCCTGAGCGTTGTGTTTTCTATTTTACTACATAGTGTTTAGTGACTGCTCTTAGTGTTTATAATTTTGATTGACTCGGGGCACGATTTGACAACAAAGTTCAGTTTTGGGCACAGATTGAACTGTTTTGAGGTGAAAGTTTGGTTTTGCAAGTAGAGTCTGAGATTTTGTGAAATTAGCTTGAAAATTGGGTTTTGTGTTCAAACTTTGGAGAAACTGAGAGCAGTTTTCTAGAAATGTGTCTTAGCAATTGAGAAAAACTGTAATTACTGAGCCTCCAGCTGATCCAGGTGCTGCTGCCAGTTCTGAAGAGAGTCAGGAGGAGAGATTTCTACAGTTTCAGCATCACTTCATTTGCTTCCTGTAGGTTCCTGATTGAACTTCAAGTTTTGCTTCTAACTTCTAAAGCTGGACTCATATATACATGTTCTAGTGTTGATTTAACACTGGTGATTTTGCTGTGTAGTTTTTATCTTAGTTTTTATTTTTAGGGAAGAAACCCTGTCTACTGTTAGGACTCAGCTTCAGACTTTCCTCTTTGAAAAATCTAGTTATCTTGGGTTATCCTGACTAAATATATAAACTGAATTAAATTAAACAGAATTGACTAAAAAGCAGCTATAAATAATCTAGCATTTTTGTTGCACATTGTTTTGCAGTAAATATTTTTATTTATTTTTATTTTCATCAAGAGAGCAGTTTTTGAATCCAACATTCAACAGCTCCTCCCCAAAACACCTCGACACGCGTGTGCGGTCATGTGTGTGCGTGCGTGCACACGGCGCATTACTTTGGTCTGTAAGCTGAGCATAAACTGTGCATCTCAAACTGTAGGGTTTAATCACTCACAGTTCACAAATCACGTTCCCACACTGTTCGAGGTTTTGATGAGCCCTCTCTGTCCCTGCTGCTTCTGATCCTTAGCTCTGTAGCAGCGAGCTACTGCAGTACTCTGTAGCTGAACAGAGAAATGACTCAGCCCTGAATGAGCTTCTTGACCAAAATAAACGTGTATCCTTGGCAAACCTTGCCATTCTGTGAAGTGAACTGTTTAAAAATAAAAATAAATCTGTCATTAGCCGGGGAATGGATAAGTTTTTAGTAGAAATTAGCTCTGACTCCTCCATGAACAGCTGAGACGGTAAACAGAGAAACACACGGAGCGTCCTGTATGAGAGCGCTACCTACTGCTACAGGTTTGTTCAAAGCGCGTGCATGTTGACAGAAAGCCGACAATGCAGAAATTTGAATTTTATTGGCTGAAAAAGTTTTCCAGCCAGAAAGAATGCAAAAGGGTCTATAGGAGGAAGGAGGGTCTTCATCAGAATGATATATGAACTTTATCCATAGATCATAGTTTAGACCTGAAATATCATTTAAAACATTTAGAAAACTTGGATACATAGAAAAATGCTACAGATAGCTGCTTTAAGTGTAAAGACATTAAAAAAAATCACTCAACAAAGACTAAAATTAAACATACAGGATCTGATTTTCTCTTCTTTCATTGCAGCCAACTGAGTAGCCTTGAATATCTCGACCTGTCCAATAACAACCTGAGCGTTGTTCCTAAGGGTCTGCCTCGAAATCTCGTGTTACTTCACCTGGAGAAGAACAACATCCACAGCATCCCTGGAGATGCTCTCACCTCCGTCCGGAACCTGGAATACCTGCTCCTTCACAATAATAAGCTCCGCTCTCGTTCTATTCATCCAACGGCCTTCCAGGTACTGTTTTCACTCACTGAGAAAAGATCATATGCTCAAATATCCGATGTCAATAAACATCTTGCAAATTCACTGAATACCAACAAATCTCCTGTTTTATCTCAATCTGCATTTTCACTAGGGCTTGAAGAAGCTGCACACTCTCCACATGTACAACAATCAGTTGGAACGCGTTCCGAGGGGCTTGCCTCGACGAGCTAAGACCCTTATGCTTCTCCACAACTTTATTTCTGAAATTGGCCGAAATGACCTGGCCTTGCTGTATACTCTGACGGAGTTAAATCTGAGCTACAACAAGCTGAGCAGTTCCAAGGTACACCGTGATGCTTTCAGGAAGCTGCGTATGCTGGAAACTCTTGACCTGTCTGGGAACGCCTTGCAGACAGTGCCCATGGGTCTCCCTCGAAGTCTGCAAGTTCTCAATATCAAGAACAACCAGCTCAGTTTAATACCAGATGGTTCACTGACAGGCATGGAGAAGCTCCAGAAGTTGATCCTGAGTGACAACCAACTAAAACTCAACTCAGTGTACCAGGGAGCCTGGATGGAGCTCAGTGCACTCACGGTGAGTAGCTTAGAAAGGCACTGGTGGACATCTTTTTGTCATGTTCTGCCCCCTTGTGTCCGGTCTGTGCCTCTGTTCCTCCTCCTGTGTCCTGCACTAATCCTCCACAGTTGTGTCTCATCTCCTTGATTAGCTCCCTCCCTATATATGCTGTTTATACTTCAATCACTCCCTCTCGGTTCCTTGTGTTGTATCCCCAGCCTCTTGTGTCCTGTGTCTCCTGAGTCCAGCCAGGATTAAAGCCGTTTTGTGTTTTACCTCACCTGTTCCTGCCTCCATCCTCCTCACTTGGGTCCTGCACTACCCCAATCATGACACTTTCGTAGTCTTTGTCCTCTGCATGAACATACAACTTTTACTTTCTAAAGTCAAGTCTAAAATGGGCTTCCTGTACTGCAATAGGTCATCCTTTACTCATTCCTCAGAGCAAACCCTGGTCAAAATGACAATCCTTCCCATTTTAGATTACGATGACATCATCTATAGGACTGCTTCTAAAAAACGTCTTCATAAACTTGATGTCATTTATCACTCTGCAATCCATGTAGTCACTGGTGCTCCTTTCACTACTCATCACTGTGATCTGGACTCACTCATCAACTGACTGTCACTCCATTCCAGCAGGATGTTGCATTGGTATCAGTTTATTTACAAAACAATCATCAACAAACCCCATTTATCTTCACTCACTACTCAACACTTCCAACAACCATTGTAATTTACTCAATCAGTATCTTCATCTCTATGGTCATTCCCAAAGCCCACACCTCTTTTAGCCACTCCATCTAAAGTCCCTCATGTCCACCCACAGCTCAGTCTCCATCTTTAAATAAGCAGATGACACCACCATCATTGGACTCATCACCAACAATAATGAGCTCCATTATTGTGAACAGGTTGCCAGTCACTTGGTACGAAAACAACACATCAAAAACACAGGAACTCATAGACTTCTCACGCTCTCCCACTGAAAAAAATCCAATCTCCTTCTCCAACCAACTCATCACCATCACTGAGTCATTTAAATTCTTAGGTTCGTTCATCTGTAACACCCTCAAATGGAAACAGCACTCAGACAAGGGCTATAAAAAGCCAATAAAAGATCATTTTTTTCTCAGACAACAAAAAAATTCAGAGTCAGACACAATATCCTGCTTCAGTTCTACACCGCCATCATTCAGAGCATACTCACCTCATCCATAACAGTCTGGTATGCTAATCTGGACTCCCACTCATGCAAAAAACTACAGTGTATAATAGACAAATCAAAATCACAGGCCATACTCTTCCTTCCATAAACACACTGTATCATAGATGCATCACACAACAGACAGTAAAAATCACCTCGGACCCTTCTCATCCTGCATATCACCTGTTCACAGTGTTGCCTTCTGGGAGATGCTACAGGTCCCTGCATACAAAATCAGTCAGATCCAAAAACTGATTTTTCCCCAACAGCCATATAGACATTACAGTTTTTCTCAGTAGCTTTGGTTCATTTCTCACAACAGAATTAAAGTTTGCACAACAGTCAGTGCAACCTTCACAACATGTAGTCATTTGGGCGCTACCTAGTGTCAGTTTCCTGTTCATTTCGTCCAGTGGTCACTGTTTTTGGACATAAAGCGACTAGTTAGTACAAATATCTGCAAAATGATCACTTTTCCATTTGCTTTTATCATGTCTGTCAAAATGAACTCTACTTGTAGCGGCTGAATAGTCATTGTTCATACAACTAATAATCTTCATTTCACTGATTGTGTCATTGCATACAAAATTGTTTATCATGTTGTCAAACATTTTGTACATCCAGTTTCTAAATCTTTGTAATGTTTCCATGAAAATGTCCATAAATAACTTTTCTCAGGTAAACCTGATCTTCCACTGAGTTAGAGGCTGTGTGAACATTTAATGAGACCAGTGAGACCAGTCTGCTGTGGTCAGCCAGTGGTTTGCAGCACATGACAGGATGCTAGTGGAGTATCTTCCTCTCTACTCTCCATTCCTAAATCTGAATGAGGAGTTTTCCTCTTCCTGGAGGTGGAAGGTAAATGACCGGCGTCCACAGACCCAAATGACCCTGAGAGCAGCCATGGATGCAGCTTGTGATGACATCACAGCAGAGTCCTGCAGAGGGTGGATTCAGCAGAAGAAACTTTCCTCTGTGCATTGACAGAGCTGACATTCACTGTGATGTAGATGGAAATATGTGTCCAGACAGACGGGAGCGTCTAGATGTCCATGACTGATCTGCAGCACCGTCTGTTTTACAGGATCTTCAGTTTCAATGCTACTACAGTCTGGTTTACTGAGCCAAGTATTGAACAGGAAACTGACACTAGGTAGCGCCCAAATGACTACATGTTGTGAAGGTTGCACTAACTGTTGTGCAAACTTTAATTCTGTTGTGAGAAATGAACCAAAGCTACTGAGAAAAACTGTAATAAATGAATCTGAAATGACTGGAATGACCTTGATTCTTTGCACATACTATATATGAGAACAGTCTTCATATCTAACTGTTTTTATCTTGCTGTAACATGTTTTTCTTGTTTGTTTTAAAATATCTATTGATGTCTTTATTGCTGCTGCCTCTTGGCCAGAGCAGGTTCTCAATCGACTTGTCTGGTTAAATAAAGGTTAAATAAAATCATCAATAAAATACAACATGTAACTTATACCATCTGACGATCTGGCCACATTTAATACAAGGTTTTTTCTTTCAGCTTGGCTATAGACAAGTCCTCACCACAGGTTTGTGATGCTAGTAGTGAGCTAACATTTTTATCTTGGAAGGAAGTGTGTTAGTGAGAAAATCAATACTATGTTCAGAACTCAACCCAAAGCAATGACAGAAACAGAAACAATCATTGAATCTGTGGACTGTCTTTGCTGTGGAGAAGGCTCATTGGTTGAACGTGGAATTAAATGCCCATCATTTTCTTCTAATTTCAAATTCTTTTGATTTTAGACACTAGAACTGTCAGGAAACCAGCTCACGCACATACCATCTGACCTGCCTGAGTCTCTAGAGTACCTTTACCTACAAAAAAACCGTATTTCCAGTGTCCCTGCTTCAGCATTTGAAGGCACTCCGAACATTAAAGGCATCTTTCTCAGGTAAGAGACACAAACGTCACCTTATAATGAACATAATGTTTTTCTTGTCCTGCAGTTGAACAGGTTTTAAACATTCAAGCTTCCTCCACCTCAACAAGTTATGGTTCTTTCATTAAATCTCGTTCTTTGTTGCACCTTTCTAGCGTCCTGACAGCTGGCTGGTTTCTCTCTGTGTTGCTGTGATCTTAGCTTCAAGCCTCCTCCTCCATGGAGGACGATACTCCTTGTGTCCTCAGGGATTACTGCTGCTATGATGGACACCAGTTATTTGTCTCTGTGATGGTGCCAAAAGGGGCAGTCTGTAGTGCTGTATTTATATTGTCTAGTAGCCTTTCTGATGGTACTTTCTTACTGAGCCTTGGTACGGATCGCAGGCTGTAGGCGGGTCACTAGTCTAACAAATCTGTTATGACCTTCTGACCCTAGGTCTACAGACCATTAGTACTCTGTGTGAAGACTGAAATGATTCTAGGTGCTCTTGGTTTTCTTCAACAGCAAAATAAATGAGTAGAGACATTTTTTCAACTAATGTTTAATAATTGAATATTTTGATTCGGTGTTAAGTAAATAAAAAGATCCTATGAACTAGATTCTCTTAGAAGCGTTCTCTGTGCCCCAGTTTGTTCCTAATCTAAAAAATGTCCTGTCCACCAGCCATTCAGACTTGGCTTAATTTTGTAGAGTACTGCATGTGGTGTCTAATCTCTCTCTCTCCACTAACTTGTGTACACGGTAAATTTTCTACTTTGGTTTATTCCACATAGTGCAGGCTTATACCCTCAAGCTCTGCAGTGGAAAGCAGTGGCTCCGGCAGAGTTAAGAGGTTTGGGACATGTGCTTTAAGGCTTTTATTCTGTTCGGGTTTCAGTGACCTCGACCTCGTTGACTGATGGCTAACGTTTATGGACCTTCACCCTTTTCAGCCTTTTGTGTTTGCAGTGATTTGCAGATCAGAAACTGCCACATTTTTTTTCTTCACCAAAAAGTTCCCCTGCAAAAAAAATGGTAAATTTTAGAATCCAGAATGCCAGCATCAGGAGGAAATGTGAAATGAGCATGATAAATGTACATACACGCTAGCTGTTGAAGGTTTTTTTAACATTTGGAAATCTTTTTATGATGTAAATCTGTAATCTCACTGGAAGCACTGTGTTGATGCTTCTGCTGCCTGATTGTGTCATATCCTGAGCTCCGGCAGGCACGCCTCCTCCTCCCTATCAGCAGGATCTCCTCCCTCATCACCCTCAGCTCCACTAATCACCTCCAGCTGCAGCCACTCAAGCAATCTACTCCACAGCATAAAACCACCAGCCGTCCAGAAGATGAACGCCAGTTCATTGTGTCCACAGCCCCTGTGGTAACTCTGGTCTTTTATCTTTACCCTCCGTTATAGTCATTAGTGTAATCCTGTTTGCTCCTCCCTCCAGCGCTTCGTCCTGGTTCCCGTCCTCCTGCTTCTTTCCGGTCTGCTGCCATTACACCTGGATCTCCAGCCGGTCACTCCTCCCTCGTCTCTGCTCCTCCTGGTCTCCCTGGCTGCCCTCCTATCATCATCTTCCTCCTCCTCTGATCTACCTGCCTGCCTGTCTGTCTCCTCGCTGGTCGCTGGCTCCAACACCCCCTCCTCACTCAACTCGCATGAGGTGGCGTACGGTTCCGTCCGGGACGCTAGGGCCTCCCAAGGTCCACACCTCCATCACCAGCACCACTGCCTGTCTCCCTGTCGGTCGCCAGCTCCAACACCCCATCCTCAACTCACAGTAGACTTTTCCGTTTCATCATCACCCACTCATTCAGTGTTTCCCTGCCTGTGCTGACTCTCCTCTCCTCCCTGCAGTGAGATGGCGTACGGTTCCGTCCGGGACGCTAGGGCCTCCCAAGGTCCACACCTCCAGCACCAGCACCTACAATATTAATAAACCATTTGTTTTCACTTACCTTCCAGTTCCTCTGTTGTCTGTGTGCGCTCCAGGGTCCATCCGCAAATCAATTCTTAACAGAATGAACTGGCCTACAGGACCCTGCGACACAGCTCAACACAGCCGTTTTTGAGCCAGGAGACCTCCCGGGGTGTTATGACAACAGGCACAGGCATATAGCCCTCCAGCCCGACGTCGTCCATCCCCGAACCCTTCCATGGTCTCACGGATCCCCGGAATCGCCCACGACATTTACCAGTCCTCGAGCCCTCCCACGGGCTCCAACCTCCCTGAGCCCCTCGTCGGCTCCAACCTCCCTGAGCCCCTCGTAGGCTCCGACCGTCCTGGTTCCTCCAGTCCCTTTCCGGCCTGGTTCCTCCGGCCCCAGTCCTGGTTCCTCCAGTCCCTGTCCTAGTTCCAGAGCTTCTCAGTCCCAGGACTCACTACTCCTCTCAGGTCCTCTGCTTTTCAGAATTCACCAGCACCTCGGTCTTAGCTTCTGGTCTCTCGGTCTTAGCTTCTGGTCCCTCTGTCCTAGCTCCCCTCTGGCTTAGCATTCCGCGCTCCTCTGGTTTTCTACCGGTCCGGTTCCCCGTTCAGTAACCGTCGGGCCGGCCTCTGCTCCACCATCCTTCGGCGTAGCTCCGAGCCCCAGTCCTTCGGTTTTAGCAGCTGGTCCCTCAGCCCGCTCCTCGCCTCAGTACTCATTGGTTCTCATTTGGCACTCGCTAACCCAGTCCCCGTATAGCTATCACTAGCTCCCGGTTCCCGTTTTCCCTTGTTGTTCAGTCTTTAGCTTCCCGGTCCTTCCGCCGTAGCTTCCGGTCCTTCAGCCTTTGCCTGGTTTTCTGGTCTTAATCCTTGGTGTCCTATCTTAGCCCTGGTCCCTCAGGCTTTAGGTTCCCAGCCTCGTTCCTGCAGCCGCTAGCCTTTGTTCGTCAGTTCTTTCCCTCAGCTCTTAGTCCCGGCTGCGTAGCGTCAGTCTTGTTTAGCGTTCACTAGCTTCTGGTCCTCGTTTTAGCAGTCACTAGCTCCCAGTCTACGTTTCCGTAGTCACTGGTTCGGTCCCCGTTTTCTTGGTCCTTTAGTCATTAGTCTTCTCGGTTCATTAGCCCTCAGTCACCCAGCCCTCCATCTTTCTACTATTTACCCTGGTTCGTAGCTTTACCCCGGTTCTTGGCGTCAGCTCCGGCGCTTTAGCTCTCGGTCTCCTCAGCCTTAGCTTTCGTTCCCTAGCAGTTGACCTCAGTCTTTCTCTTTAGTTTCTGTCTCTCAGGTCTGGATCTAGCTCCCGGTCCTTGGTTCCTTTGCTTGGTCACCGATTCTCAGTTTGTTTTCCTAGTCTGGTTGTTGGTCCAGCCTTCAGGTTTCGGTCTGGCCTTCGGGCTCTGGTTTTGTTTTCTTCTCAACCTTTAGCATCCGTTTTTTTCCATTTGTTCTCCTCCCGGCCGCCTCGGCCCGGGCCGGTCCCCGGCTGCCTCGGCCCGGGGCGGTTCACGGTCGTCTCGGTTCGGTTCCGGGTTTTTCTTTCTGTCCCGGCCTCAGTCCTGTTCCTGCTGTCTCAGCCTCTGTCGTTTTTGCCCGTGTATTCTCGTTTTGTTTCCTACAGCCCTTGTCGTGTCCCCATCTTAGCTCTGCTCTTCGTTTCTGGTTTCTTAGTTTTGTCCTCATTTTGGTCCCTCTGCCTTCGTGGATCCCTTAGCTCAGTTTAGTCCTTTTCTGAGTCTCCAGACCCAGTCCTCCCGTCCTGTCTTAGTCTCTGGTCCCTGGTCTTGGGTTTTAGACCTGCAGTCGTGGTTTTTTGGTTCTCGTCAGTCCAGGTCATGTCACACCAGGGTTCCTCTTACAGTAAACTAAGGATTACCTGACACAGTCCCTCCTTTCAGTCCAGACCTGGCTGCCGGTCCTCCTCTCAGTCCCTCCTTTCAGTCCAAACCCGGCTGCCGGTCCTCCTCTCAGTCCCTCCTTCTTGTTCCAGAGTCCCAGTCAGTCTGCGTCCCATTCCTAAGTCTAGTCCTCCTCTTAGCCCCTCCTGAGTCCAGACCTGCTGCAGCCCCTGGAAACCCTCCTGTGCCGCTGCATCAGCCCCTGGCAGACCTTCCAAGTCCAGCTTCGCTGCATCAGCCCCTGGCATCTCCCCTCAAGTCTGGCTCCGGTGTTCTCAGAGCCTCCCTCCAAGTTCGACCCCGGTGTTCCCGAGGTCTCCTTCCAAGTCCGGCTCCGGCGTTCCCAGACCCTCCCTCCAAGTTCGACCCCGGTGTTCCCGAGGTCTCCTTCCAAGTCCGGCGTTCCCAGAGCCTCCCTCCAAGTTCGACCCCAGTGTTCCCAGGGTCTCCCTCCAAGTCCGGCTCCGGCGTCCCCAGAGCCTCCCTCCAAAGTCCGGCTCCGGCGTCCCCAGAGCCTCCCCTCAAATTCCGGGCCCCGTTCCTGGCCCTCCTGAGCCCTTCACAGGCTCCAACGGCCCTCCTCCTCCTCTTCTTCGGAGCCCCTTCCGGCTCTTCCTCATCCTCCCCGATGGTGTCGACCATGTTCACTGCCGCCACCTTCTGTGGCTCTTGGTCGTCCCTCTTCCCTGGTTCCGGGCCGCTGTCCTGTTCGTGTGCGGTCTGCTCTGCCTGCTTCGGCTCGTCCGCCGGGTGGCGTCCGTTAGGGGGGATGGACTGTCATATCCTGAGCTCCGGCAGGCACGCCTCCTCCTCCCTATCAGCAGGATCTCCTCCCTCATCACCCTCAGCTCCACTAATCACCTCCAGCTGCAGCCACTCAAACAATCTACTCCACAGCATAAAACCACCAGCCGTCCAGAAGATGAACGCCAGTTCATTGTGTCCACAGCCCCTGTGGTAACTCTGGTCTTTTATCTTTACCCTCCGTTATAGTCATTAGTGTAATCCTGTTTGCTCCTCCCTCCAGCGCTTCGTCCTGGTTCCCGTCCTCCTGCTCCTTTCCGGTCTGCTGCCATTACACCTGGATCTCCAGCCGGTCACTCCTCCCTCGTCTCTGCTCCTCCTGGTCTCCCTGGCTGCCCTCCTATCATCATCTTCCTCCTCCTCTGATCTACCTGCCTGCCTGTCTGTCTCCTCGCCGGTCGCTGGCTCCAACACCCCCTCCTCACTCAACTCGCATGAGGTGGCGTACGGTTCCGTCCGGGACGCTAGGGCCTCCCAAGGTCCACACCTCCATCACCAGCACCACTGCCTGTCTCCCTGTCGGTCGCCAGCTCCAACACCCCATCCTCAACTCACAGTAGACTTTTCCGTTTCATCATCCCACCCCCAAGATCTGCTCCCCTGCCCGTCCCGACTCTCCTCCCCTCCCTGCAGTGAGGTGGCGTACGGTTCCGTCCGGGACGCTAGGGCCTCCCAAGGTCCACACCTCCAGCACCAGCACCTACAATATTAATAAACCATTTGTTTTCACTTACCTTCCAGTTCCTCTGTTGTCTGTGTGCGCTCCAGGGTCCATCCGCAAATCGATTCTTAACAGATTGGTTTAAAACCAGAGTAAAAGTAACTGAATAAAACATGCTGTCTCTGTTGGACTAAAACTTTTTATGTTTTTACAAAAATCTGCTCTTTTGGTTATCTTTCACTTCTGTCGCTGGTTTTATGGACACATGTTTAAAGAAAAGAATCCTGACTCACATTTATCAAACAAATCTTGGTGCTCCTCAAGATCTTTGGAAAAATATTTGGTTAAATGTTGAGACCAAAGGTGAACTTTCATAGCCTGGCAAGCCAGACTGTATAGGTGGAGAGCAGAACTGATGGTCTAGTTCACTAGGCTAGAACTTTCAGGAAGGTGTGTGTTCTGTTCCATCAGAAGGTGTGTGTTCTGTTCCATCAGAAGGTGTGTGTTCTGTTCCATCAGAAGGTGTGTGTTCTGTTCCATCAGAAGGTGTGTGTTCTGTTCCATCAGAAGGTGTGTCTTCTGTTCCATCAGAAGGTGTGTCTTCTGTTCCATCAGAAGGTGTGTGTTCTGTTCCATCAGAAGGTGTGTCTTCTGTTCCATCAGAAGGTGTGTGTTCTGTTCCATCAGAAGGTGTGTCTTCTGTTCCATCAGAAGGTGTGTGTTCTGTTCCATCTGGAGTCAAACTAACTCTGTATTTCATCAAAACATCATCCTAACAGTATGCATATATCATGGTGGTGTAGTGTGATGGTCTGGTCTTCAGGACCTGGACCACTGGCTGGATCTGATGGAACCATGAATTCTGTTGACTACAGGAAATCCTGGAGGATCCATGACCTTAAACAGGCCGTTCATGTTGGGAAACCCTCCAATGAGGCTGAAATGTTTATGTTAATGTATTTAGCAGACACTTTTATTCAAAGTGACTTACAAATGATAATGATCCTCAGAATGTGGATCTGAAAGTCCTACCTACTCCCCCACTCTGTCATGGTGGTTTTTTAATCATCTAATTACCATTTAAACTAAACATATAATAGAACTAATATGTGAACAAACAGCAGCAGAATAAGAACTACATGAATCATCTGTCCTCGTCTGACCTTAGTGACCTGTGAGCTTCATGCTACTCTTTTTTGTTTGTTTTAAAGGTCCAACCGCCTGTCTGAGAACTCAGTAGATGAGAGCTCTTTTGCTCACCTGGTCAACTTAGAAGTGCTGGACTTTGGTACAGGAAACACAAAGGAGGGAATAGAGGACCAGGTGACGGAGGAGGAGGAGGAGGAGGAGGAGGAGGAGGACACATAGGAACCAGTCAAAGTGGAAGCTGCTGCATTTATCCCAGAACAAAAGAGACTGAACCAGAGGATTTCTTTTCCCAGGTTGCTTTGGCATCATACTGAAGTGCAGAATCACATCATCCTGGTGCAGGATGCCAGATAAAATCACTGTCAGTTCAACAGGATGGATTTCTTTATATCATGCAACTTCTACCACTTGATTGAGATGTTTGTGGTTTATTCCAAATCCTATTTTTGCTAAACGCAATGCAAAATCTTTCATCTAAATGTTATTAAAACAAAACATATTCAAAGAAAAACAGTACCAAGTCTCCTCCTACTGTTTCCTTATTTGTGTTAGTTTCTCAGTCTGAACATGTCTGACCTGATGTCAATATTTAAAATGGAAGTAGTTGAATTTCTGTGTAGTAGATTGTGTTTTAAAACCAAACTGATCTGAGCGGAAACAGACTGAAGCTCAAAGTCCATCCCCTCATTAAACAACTCACTTCAACATGTAAACTCACTGGGGCTGACCAGTTGTCTGTAAATGGTTTTATCTCCATGGCTGAAGCTTCAGTTGATTCTTTAATCTGTTTTCTACAGACAGCCAATAGGTTTTCTATCATAAAATGTTTATCCTGTTACAGCCACTATACTGCTATGAATACGTCACTTTAACATCCATATAGAGAGAGAACGCACTCACTGACAGAAAGCAATAAATTATTTCTAAAATGGAGACGTGTGTGTCTGTTTCTTCAGACCTTGTTACACTCAAAGGTGTTTCTGGAGCTCATAATAGTTATACTTTAAAAATACTTTTTTTTTTTTATCATTTAGCAAAAACTCACAGTGGTTCCCAAACCTTACAAAACACCTCCATCAGAAATCTGTGACCTGAACAACCAGGTTAAACGCTGCCAATAAGTCATTTTAACCATGACATGACAACACCAACAACAACTACAGACATTCAGTCCATAAAATATAAAACGCACAAAAGTCGAATCAAATTTTACTGAAAATGAATTCATGGAAATCAGATGCTGCTTTTGAATTTTGGTTCAACAGGTGAATAAATCAAGCTAATTAAAGTGACCTGAACAGAAATGATGGGACTCCTGATGTAACACCACTCGTCCTGAGCAAAATGCCCCAGATGTCTCAGGTCTGAAGGGTCCTAATCTAGATGTTTCAGCTCCTTCCACAGATGTTCATCCAGATAGATCAGGACTCATACGTAGAAGTCCAGTTCTTGGTTCTGATCCACTCTGGATGTTTTAACTGTGTGTTCTGGCTTGTTTCTGCTGGATGTCCTGTCACTGAGGCCAAGCTTTCTGACCCTGAGCAGCACATTTACCTCCAGAATCTCTTGATAGTCTTTAGGTTTCATTGGACCCTGAACAGATTCAGCACTCCCTGGTCCAGATGAAGCCAAACCTCCTCCATGTTCTACAAAAGGTCCAGTGTTTTCTTTGGATGTTCCATTTTCTCATGTGACCCCAGAGCTGATGTGGTTTGGAAGCAAGCTCCAGTTTAGTCTCATCAGTCCTCCCTGAAGCTTCGTGGCTCGTCAACGTGACTTTCTGACTTTCAGATTGGTTTTCGGTTAGATTTCAACCGTTCTGTCCTTCTCAGATGTTTTCTCTAAGTCCACTTGGCTGAATCAGAAGGTTCAGCCCATTCAGAAGAGGTTCACACAGCTGCAGAAACATTAACACACCTCTGCTTTGACATCAGTCAAGTTATCACCATCAAAAGATAAAGGAACAAGTTTGCCTGTGTATGTGTTTTAATTAGCAAAATACTTCACAAACCAATGAAATTGGACCAAAAAGCAACCAAAGAGAATTATAGTAACTTCAATCAAGATGACCACAGTTATAATAATCAGACACCAAAAAGTCAGTCAGCTTTATTCTGAGCTAAATGTTCGTGTGATGGTAGCTGAGAGGCAGTCTGGGTGCTGACAGATCATGTGAGATATTGAAATATTTTTTGAGATTGTTCTTCCAAGATTTAACAAAAACAAATATCACTCCATCATTTCTCAACATCAGATGATCTTAGTTTAAACTCTGGTCCATGCAGTGTGTGATACTCACCGGAATCACACATCAAGACAGAATCATCCAGGAACCTTCAAGTCTGTTTGGTGAAATCTTCTACGTAAGCTGAACTCATACATCCATTACAGGTAAGACACTGATGAGTCACAAAACCCACTGAAAAATCAATTAAAGCACCCCTAAAAACCAATTAACTACACTATAAAACATTATAAACACTCATTTGTCACCACAGCCATAGATAGATAGATAGATAGATAGATAGATAGATAGATAGATAGATAGATAGATAGATAGATAGATAGATAGATGATAGATAGATAGATGATAGATAGATAGATAGATAGATAGATAGATAGATAGATAGATAGATAGATAGATAGATAGATAGATAGATAGATAGATAGATATAGATAGATAGATAGATAGATATCACTGTGAGTACTCAGACCTTTATTTGGTGAGTCCCAGAAACATTCAGTTTTAATAAAACATGTCTGTTCTCCAGGGACAAGAACTCCCATCAGTCCAGGTGCTTTAATCCCATGAGGAGGCTATACATTGGTCTCAAGGCCATTTATGTCAATAGTACAGTGTTCTTTGCTCTTCTTCAAATGTCTTGGAGGAATCGGAGGTTTCTTTCTCGCTGCGACCTGGCAAACACCCTCCTCCAGCCGCATGAGTCTGGCTACGTCAGGTGGGATGAGCTTGTGTTTGACACCCAAAGATGGAGGTCGGAAGTTACCATTGTTGTTGTGGCAGTTCATGGTAGGTGGAGTAGTGACCGGCACTTTAGTCTCACAGATCAGAGGTACCTGCAGGCCAACATGAGATTTGGTGAATTCAACTGTTTAAGTTTTTGCTGTTTAATTTTCTTCAAACAATGAAACAATTTGATATCAGGGCCATGAGTTTTTAACTAACTTAATATCATGAGGAAAATGCAACAACAACGTACTGACTGAGTTTTCTGTTTTGAATCTGAGCATCACCTAGAGGCCCCATGGTGACTGGAGGAACCAGATTTACAGAGTTTGAGATGAAGCAGCTCTTCTGGATCTGTTATGAAGACGTGATCAAACTAAACTAGGACGTTGTAGCTGCTATCAAGAATTGTCTGGTTTTTAAAATCTGTCTTACTATTTAAATATAAAAAAAAATATATATATATATGTGTGTTATAGGTCATACTTGTTTTCAGTTTTAGTTAAACTAGTATTTGCTGTGGGATGAATTACTATTTTATCTCGTTTTCATTCTTGTTTTTCTTTGTCTTTTTTCATGCCATTTGGATTTCATAAATAATCAAAATAAAAATGTCTTAATTTATCAGTTACAGTCACATCAGTATTCTCCAGCCATGGGAAAGTATTTTACATTTAACATCTCCCAAAAAGAGCTGCAGGGAGAAGTTAGCCTAAAGCTGAGAGCAGAGCAGGAATCAGAGAGTACGCCTGGGTTTGACTCTAGTTTAAAGCAGATATCATGTCGAATCTTACACGTACTCTTTATAGTTTTAAACTGCTAAATCAGTCTTTTGATTAATTGTGTCACTTCCTGTTTGAATGACTTGCCTCAGATTGGTTTATCCATCAAGTCTCTGTTTGTATCTGAATTCTACCTGTTTTGACACATTTCACATATTGTTCCACTTACTTTTTATTTTCTCCTCATGCCCAAACATCTTTTGGTCTTTTAACAATTCTTTGTTTCTTTTTAAACTCATTTTGCTGAGGTTTGCCATTTAGCATATTCTCCTGCACTCTCTTAGTGATGATGGAACTTGTAATATATATTTTATCTGTATTCTATCTGTAGCTTTGGGGGGAGAATGTCAGAATTTGTAGGTCACAGGCCCCTCAGCTGGTGCAAAGTCCAACTATATTCAAATAGAGAAGTTATAAAAATAAAACCTGAATCTTAAAGAAGTGAAGCTGCAAATTAGACTCACCCCATCTCCCTCTTTCATGAAGTCTTTCCTGCAGATGTGTGCCATGATGCCAGTGGCCAAAGCATCACCCATCACATTTACCATAGTACGGAATCTGTCTCTGTAGCAGAGGACAGGGAGAGATTTTCTAGAACAAGAAGTTCTAGAGCTGGTTGAACCATGTGCATGTTATATAAATACAAAAAAAAAAAAAAAAGAAAGAAAATTCACTTACAGAGCCCAGTCCACTGCAATGATGAGGGTGATGTCATCGGTTGGCAACCCAACAGAAGTTAGCACTATCACCATGGTAACCAGTCCAGCTTGTGGTATCCCAGCAGCGCCAATGCTGGCTGCAGTGGCTGTGATGCTGAGGGAGATTTGGGAGGTTTGTACAGTTTCTGTGTGTACATTTGTATAGTTTTCTCTCATTTCCATGAGCCTAATGTAGTTCTAGTACAAATAATGATCTTCTTCATGAGTCAAATGTTAAAAAAATCACTAAATCTGTTAAGAAATCAATGCTGTGTTTTTATGTCAGCAGGCAGAAGTAATAGAACCATCAAAATAAAACTCTGTGACTTTAGTTTCCAACTAATAAGAAAAAACACTGTCAATATTCTTGTCAATACCATAAGCTCCCATTGAGATAAAATACAATAGAAGTGATTTGGTTCACTGACCTGATGGTGATGATCTGTCCAAAGTCCAGCTCATAATTATTAACCTGCGCGATGAAGATGGCCGCCACAGCCTCATAAAGAGCGGTACCGTCCATATTGATGGTGGCGCCCACAGGGAGCACAAATCGTATGATGCGACGGTCGATGTGGTTGTTCTCTAAGAGGCACTTGAAGGTTATAGGCAAGGTAGCAGAGCTGAAGAAGACAGAGAACAAGGCAAAGTCATCAGAGGATGAGATGAAACACTCATTTCTACCTGACTTGAACAGAAGGATGTTTTTTAATCATAGATAAATAAGAGAATAAAAGAAAACACCACTTACATCCACTTGTATGGATTACACACATTGTTACAGTATGGGAAAGGAAAGGGTGAAGCTATGCATGAGTTTATTGACATAACAACAGAACACTCAATATGTTTGGAAGGACGCTAAAAGACTGTAGTTTAACCAGTAAATAAACAGGTAGTCACTACTATGAGTCACTATTGATACTGCTGTGAAGACATGGGGATGTTTGGAGGTGCATGGACTTCATGTGCATCAGGAGGAGTTCATATTGGTACAATAATACATTTACATTGCACACCATGCAGCTAGTCTATTCATCAGAATGAATGAATAGGTGTTGAACCCAGAACCCCAGAGTGGTGATACAGGCAGCACAAGGCCGGCCCCTCGACACGCTCAGACCAGGCTACAGCTCTGAGCACTGTCCCAACAGGAAGGCCTTTGAAAATTCTAAAGTGGCTGATGATTCATCCTGGTCATTCATTTGAATTGTGACATTTAAAGAAAGGAGTTCAGGGGCTTTAGGACTTTGACTGTAATTGAATGTGACAATAAAAATCACCTGGTGGTCTCTTGGTATTTTATAATACAGTTATTGAAAATATAATAAAAAACCCAAATCTGTTTATGAACTTAATGCTAATCTTTTTCCTTACCTGGATGAAGTCGCCAGGGCAATCAGCAGTGCCTGCAGGATTCCTCGTATGTAAACAATGGGACTCTTTTTAGTGATGAAGAAGTACATGGCAGGTAGGATAAACAAGCCATGTAACACCAACCCAAACACCACCGTGATGGCATAGAAACCCAGCTTCTTCCCCATGGCGGAGGGGTCACTCATCTCCAGGATCTTACCAGCCACCAGGAAAACAATGCCAAACGGGAAGTACCTGACAGGATGAGGGCAGTCAGAGGTCAGAGTCATACAATAAGACAAAAAATGTCCCAAACCCCCTTGAAACATTCAAACAATAAAAACCACTGCAATCGACACATGACATGTGTCCAATAAGAAAAAACTACACTTGTAGATCCACCACCAGGGGGCAGCAGACACATAGAGGAGTGGATCTGGTAGGTTTTTGATGAAAGTACTAATCCTGATACTCCATCTGGTCACTTTAAGGCCAGAAATGGTTTGATGTGAATCAGCTACAGTCTACAGGAGGTTAAATCAAATAAAAGCAGCAAGGATGGATGTAGCATTTCCACACAGCGCCATTTGTCCTTTGTTGTTTTTATTGAACAAAAGGAGGTTTTGTAAACTGGAGGCTATGTTTCAATAATTTTAGGACCCTGCAAAAAACAGTTACTTTGTATTATGTTGTGATATGTGAAACCCTAGAAAACAGAATGGGAATCTCCCCATGACTCAATAAGGACAGTGAGACAGTAATGAGGTGGTGGGCAGGACTGACAGATCAACTGGGACCCTTCTTGTTTGCACTAGTAGTGAACATGTTGATATATATCTGTTATTACTCATATTACTCATATTGCCATACACTCACAAGTTAAATGAACATCTTACCAAATAACAATAGCTACAATTCTAAGGACGGCTTCATTCAGGCTCTGGCAGAAGTTCACCAAGGCGCTTCCATTTGGTCCCATCCTTCCTAACATGATACCTGTCAGAACAGGACGCAGCTTTTGAAATCAAATATTAAAACATATTGAAACAGTTCATTGTACTGATGTAAATGGAGAGAATTATTACCCATAGTGGCTGAAAAAATAACAATTCCAAGGACGTTCATTCCATCACTGGTTCCTTCACGAGTGTGTACCAGAACATCTGGAGGCGGAGTCAAGTCGAGGGCAAAGTTCTGGATGTCAGTGCCGTTATCATCCTGAACACCATAAATGAGTGTCCTCTTTGTGGTGGACTCTGATGGGGCCTGACTCACGGTTGGCTTGGCCTTCACGATGTACTGACTCCGTGTTTGATACTAACACCAGGGGATACAGACAGGTCTAATAAAAAAGGTCCAGTATGAAAACCACAATGTTTGAAAGCTGTGGCATCTTACCTGCTGAAATGTAGCCTGGACCAGATTTGATGGGAACATGTTGCTGTGAGGAAAACAGACAAAGCATCTTCTTATCTGGATTTTAAAAGCTGACCAACAACAGATGGCTAGTATTTACATACTGTATGTAAAACAACGTGCCAGAACTCCTCTGGAATACTCTGTTGTTTCTTTGGCCAAGGCTGTTCACAGTAAGAACAGGTGTCTTCAGACTGATCCCAGCACCAGGATCCATGTGTCTCATCCTTTTGTTAAACCTTCCTGTGTGACTCTCCAGGCTGTTTTCACTTTAAATAACTCAGAATACAACTGTCCTGAATTTGAATGCAGCTCTTGGTTTACAGTGTCTACCTGAGAATACTGCTCACTGCAGCCCTACCAAATACCATCAAACCATCAAACCAATAACCTCCACAACCATTTAAGCAGTGATTTACTTTGATGTCCAGATTGTTGGAATCTTACCGAATTAGATCCAGCAAAGCATCTGCAGAACTCATAATAGCCTTATTGCTGTCCTCAGAGTCCTCTTTCTGTGCTGCACCACCTGGGTGGATGATGGAGACCATCACGATCCCCACTATCACAGCCACAAAGGTGGTCCACAAATAATACGACACCGTGATCAGACCAAGTCGACTGGAACACTTGGCATCGAGAGCTGCCAGTCCAGACATCAAACTGGAAAAAGAAATGAGAATTAGTGCGGTGTTTACATTAAAATGGTAGCCTAGTGATCCCTAGATCTCAGTATCTATTTTAAAAGGCATCCTTTTCAAAGAGGTTGATTCCAAATGTGGATCATCATCATTTTATTTACTGGGGCCTCATTTAAAAAGCTTGATTATGTGCAAAAGTCTGAAAGTGTTTTAAGTCATTTTCTATGGAAATTTGTGATTTATTGAAAAAACATTATAGCCTGGTAAACCTGATGGTCTAGTTCACTAGGCTAAAAACATTATTATTAATGTAAACCCCCCCCCCCCCCCCCCACCCCCCCATCTTGGACAGAATATGAATGGAAATCTGAAATAAAATATAATTTAAGTTATATCACAGTACGTTTAGACATACATCTTCAGTTTATATAGCAACTGCACTTATTGGTATAACTCAGGCATGGACTGGCCATCTGGTACTGGGCAATGCCTGCTGGGCCGCTGGTGAATTAGTGCCAATCCGGACTGTATACAGTATTAAACACATTTTTATTATGTAAAAGAGAAAGCATTTCTTTGCACCAGATGCTTAAAGGTGTTAGTGAAGTTTACCTGGACTAAGTCTATTTTTAACAAGAATAGAGAAAAGAAAATGGGACAACAGGAAGAGACACAGAATGGCAGCATTGGAGCTGAGAAACAAAGGACTGTGAGACAGAAGAGGAGGAGAAAGACAGGAAAGAAAAACTGCATTATAAATTTGAACTTTGAAGTTTTCTTGAAACTTTCATTAAAATCCTGTCTTCTCTCACTCTGGTGAGGTTTATTGATCATTACACTCTGGTCAATCACTGATTCATACTTGTGCTTCCATCAGCATCCCTTTGTGAAAGATGCTGAACACATAGAAAGGAGGTGACCTTAATGAGTCACTGATGGCAGCTGTAGGATTTCTTTTTATCTTGGTTTACTTATAAGATTAGTACTTCTGGTGGTACGGTACATTGTAAGTATTTTGTCATAGCATGTTTGTAAATGTTAAATGTTCTATTGACATGAAATTTTCATCAGAAGTCAATAACAACCTGATCTAATCCATTCATACAAAGAAATCAAACCATTTATGGCCACACATTAAGTTATGTGTAATAAAAAGAAATAACACAGAGAAAAGTTTTGAACAAATGAAGAAGTGAAGGTTAAAAATGTCATGATACCAGCTAGAATCTGTCCAGCCCCTTAGTGAAAATCAACCTCCGCTTTAGTCCCAACTGATAATCTATAAAGAGGGCTCTCATCACGAAGGTGTCACATCTCATGATGGGTCAAACCAAAGAGCTTCACACCTTTACAAAACATTCTGATTGGTGTCTCCTGAAGGTTCCACACTCTAAAAAGAGTATTTGGGCTGTAGTTCAGTTGATGGACTTATTGACCTAAATCTGACCTATTATTTTGGTTTAGTCAGGACAACTTAAAATTTTGAGTTCAATCAAAGTAAAAGTCAGTGATATTCACATTGAAGAAAAAAATAAATTGAACCAACTTAATTGAATTGCTTCAATTGGTAACAAGTAATTCAATTAGGTTTATCCAACTTAAATTATTAAGTTAGTTTAACCTGACAAATTCAAGTCAAAACTTACTCAAATCATTTAGTTTCTTACAAATCAAAAATTCAAATCCCTCTGCCTGAAATGTATATAAATTCAACTCAAAAACTTAAGTTCTTTTAAAGTAAAAAACTGCATTATCAAAAAGCACATTATCAATGGCTTCTAACTTAAAAACTGTTTAAAAGTAAATCATCTTAAATGTGTGTTTTAGCATGTTATTTTAGTTTTAATTCTCAGTGTAAAATACTTTCATTGTAATTAGAATTTCAAGTTGGCTAAAAGAATAATTCATTGCAGAGATGGAACATTTTAAAATTTAATGTGAGAACATCACAAATTTAACAATTTTGTACAAATGCAAGTAATAATGCAATAAACACATTTTAAACACATTTCCCTACTCCCTGAATGGAGTTGAATATTTATGAATAGCTAAGCCCTGCTAGCAGGTTAGTGACAAAAACTAAGTATTCACAAATATTCAACTCCATTCAAGGAGTAGGAAAACATTTTGAAGTATAAAAAAATGTTCATTGCATGATTATATTTAAAATCATATAAAATAGTGATCTGCTTGGTGGTGCTTGTTGTTAGCACTGTTGCCCTGCAGCAAGGAGGTTGTGGGTTTGCTTCCCAGCTCTGCAGCTTGCATGTTCTACCCATGCATGTGTGAGTTTTCTCTGGCACTCCAGTCTTTTTTAAATTCGAAGTCATTGATAATGTGCTTTTTGATCATTCAGTTTTTTATTTGGAAAAACCTAAAAATTTGAGTTGAATTTACACAAATTTAGGTCAGAAGGATTAGAACTTTTAATTTGTAAGAAACTAAATGATTTGAGTTAGTTTGACTTAAATTTGTCAGGTTAAACAAACTTAATAATTTAAGTTGGATGAACTTAATTGAATTACTTGTTACCAATTGAAGCAATTCAATTAAGTTGGTTCAACTATTCTCTTTTTTCAGTGCAGTGAGCACTGTTGGGGCCAAAATCAGAACGCTGAAAGAACATAATGTCACCATAAATCAGCCACGACCAGGTGATCCACACAGGACTTCAGACACAGGCAGGACTTCTGGAGATGGACTGCACTGTATTAGTCACCCTGGGGCAGAAGTGTGGTGGGTTTACTTAAATCTTTTAGACCAATTGATCAAATGGGGGGTATTCTCAGACGTGTTCCACTTACAGAGTCCCTCCAGATGAAGATGGAGAAGGTAGCTGCATGGGGAGAGGGAGATGTGGGAATCTCAGCTTAAGCTGTTGACCCTATGACCCCATTCTGAATTCTGAAGTACCAGAAGATGAATGAATCATTCAGATTTGATTATGATGTGAACATGTTTCAAACAGCAATATAATGAGTACTGTATAATAATGCATCAGATTTATATAGTGCTTTTTAGGACACTCAAAGACGCTTTACAGAGTTGCATTATTCATTCACACTCTGGTGGTGGTAGACTATAACGTCTGTAGCCACAGCTGCCCTGGGGCAGTCTGACAGAAGTGAGGCTACCATTCTGCGCCATCAGCCCTTCTGACCACCACCAACATTCACACACAGTCACACAGGCAAGTTGGGTGAAGTGTCTTGCCCAAGGACACAACGACAATCTAACCCAGCCGGAGCTGGGGATTGAACCAGCGACTCAGACCGGCCACTCTCCCAACTGAGCTAATGCCGCCCCAACATGAAACGCAAGTGAGGAATGTGTTGATGAAACAGAGCCACTAGACTGGACTGTTGTGAACTACAGGTACCTTGACACTACAAGAGGGAGAATCAGCATCTTCAGCATCCTCATGAGCAGCTCTCCAGGGAACTGGAAGTATTTCACCTCCTGACAGGAAGAGAGGACAATGAATCAGGTGGACAGGTAGGTTAAGGAAGTGCATCAGACAGGAACTAAAAAAAAATTGTTATTTGCAAAACATTCGTAATCAAAGGCAAAACTGGTAAATACTGGTAATCATCTTTTCAGAAGTTTCTGGTGATGTTCAGAATAGAAGTAACCCAAAGGAATGTTTCTGTGTAAAAACAAAGAATTACCATCCTCATAACATTCATTTGGAAATTCACAATTCATTTTAAAGTCTTTAAACATAAAAAGAAGGACTTTATTCCTAGTTTCCACTAAACATGACGACACTATGCTCCGAGTCAAGGAAGACCACTGATGGTTTGTTTTATGTGACTGAGTCTTTCCTAAATGACTTGATGCAAGTTCAGAGTTTAATTTAATTCTGGCTGTACTTTTTTACCCCTTTTTCTGAAGGATGCCTGAGTTTTAGCAAAACATCCTTCTTGTCCATGTGGCTGCACACCACAGGACCAGAGCGGTCACCATCTGTGAATTTTTTATCTCCACATGTGGTCTCTCATGATTTGAAATCGGCCAACAATTTGAAAATCTTCCCATGTGACCCAGCCCTAAGACTTCAACCAGAACTTAAATATGTCAGCCAATGAATGTCTGTCTTTTTTCTTCAACTTAATAAAATCACTGCAAAAATGTTTAAGTTCTTTATAGTATTCAAACAGAACAAAGCCTATGAGGCTATTAACTGGGAATAAAAGATGTCACATAACCCATGTCATATCTTCAATGATTAGCAATAAATTCTGATGTAATTTCTAAGACTTCTCTTGAATTTTAGATTTTACTTCAAAATAATTTGGGAATTCTTCAAAATCTTATAATTCTGACCTGTCTACAGCAGCAGGTCTTCCTGCAGCATGCGGAAGGTGCTGCTAATGAGACACAACAGTTATTAACCTCCGTTAAATAAATTCATGTTTTTAATAATATTCTTATAGAAATCTATAGAATCTTCTTCAATAGATACAAGTCAAGTCCTAAACTGGAATAATGAGACAGCAGTTAACATGTTTTATTAAAGTTCATATTTTTTATTAAAATTTATATGAAAAACTAAGGAATTTTTTCAATACGTACATTAGGTCATGTGAAGAGACCTACAATCTACTCCTAATTTTTTTCCTAAACTGGACTAATGACACACAACAGTGATTACTGAGACAGATGAATACTGCAGTGACTCTCTGTGCAATGGAGGCTCTGCACTCCTTGAAGATCAGCCAATGGCAGAATCCAGATGGGTAGAGTTTTTAGAGACCATAGGTTTCCAGGTCCATGATGATGACTGGCTGAGCAGCTGATTTAGATTCTCTTGAGCATCCTATGGATCTATGTGCTGAACTGGGCCTGGTGTCAGATCAACCGACCCACCAGAACCACCTGCAGCTACGGATCACTCTACTGTTCCTTTCAACCTGCTGTTCCAGCAAATTATCCGATAGATTGGCTGATAGTTCTTTCAATTAAATGAAATGTTTCCATGAAATGTTCCCTTAGATCTTCTCAGTCATCACTGAGCTCCATCTCTGTCACACTGACAGCGTTCACCTGCTCTCTGACACTCAGAGCACTTCAGTGGATTTGTGATGCATCAACATGTGATTGCCTATAAAACATTTGTCTGCTCTTTCAACACAAGCACCTCAGTTTCAGTCTCTGAAATTATGTTTTCTAAACCTCTGTTGTCATGATTTACTGTGAAATGCCAGAAATTTACCAGCTTTTGTCCATGTAAATTATTCATGAGGTACTTTGACCATAGAATTGCGTTGACCTGTGCATTCAGAGAGTTTTCTAGGTCTGATAATTACTTTGCTCAAGGAAAAAACTGTTTTGCTGAGCTTTGTAAGTTTTGAAGCTAAATAAACGCCATACATGGCTGATAATGTTTTGCTGTTGACAGACCAAAACGAACCAATAGGGAAAAATATTGTGCATTTTGAATATCTGAAAGACCATGCACTAACATTTTGTCCAGTCTTGTAATGTTTTAGTCATCAAAGAGCCATGTTTAGCCTGTCACCGTCTCATTATTGTTATGAAAAAAAGGGCATCAATGAAATAGTTTTGTCATTATCATTGTTGATGAAAACAACACTGAATCAATTAACACATTTTATTTCAGTTTTTTTTATACAACACATCAACTCAAAGCAATGAACAAAGAAACAAATCCCATATATTTTAAACAGAAAAAAACAATGGTTTAAGAGGGGGTAAAAGAAAAGAGATGAGAACATTATTCAGAAAAAAAAGGTTACAGATTGGCAACACGTCAAATGACTTTGGATCAGTTCTCAGAGGGAACAAATCTCATCTGGTTTAGGCTGCCTCTGCCGTAGCGCTCTGACCTGCTTCAGACTTACCCTCCTTCATGGTGACCTTAGATCAGCTGACCAGCTGCTCCTGGTCCCTAAAACCAAGCTGGAGCTTCACAGGCTTCCTCACTTCTTGTTGTTAATCTAGTTTCCAAACACACCTGTTTCCAACAGTCTTTTACACAGTTGGTTTTAAACATTTTACTTTCATAGGCCTACAGCCCTTTGGTTTTAACTTGTTTGTTATTTAATTTGCTAAATACCAGTAAATCAGTTTGATTGTACCATGAGCCATCACTTCTACCTCTTCTTGAAGTTAAAAAAGAGTTATTTTTACTGATGGCATGAAGACTCATGTTACATTGTTACAGCACCATCTTGTTATCAATACTACACCACAGTCGAACTAAAAAACTAAAATACAATGCCATAATCAAAATAATCATGATTATCATTTTTGCCATAATCGAGCAGCCCTACAAGCTATCGCTAGCTATTTTACACAAACACGTCTCAGAGCTCTCACCCCTCCCATCAGGTATAATCCGTAGGCCAGCCTCCTCCAGACATTCGACTGCTCTTTGCCACAGTAACAATAAAAAGTCAAACACCAGCTGTTGAAGTGTTCCCCCAGGTTTTTCCTCTTTCTACCTCCAAACGTTTTTTGTTTTCTGCTACCTGAAAAGGTGTTTTTCTTTTTGGGACTCTGGTATTTTTTTCTAAAATGGAAGCGCTAACAGCCGGCTGTTTCTGGGATGTTCTGCTGAAAAATGCTCCAGGACGCATTAGTGGAGGATCCAAGCAGTGAGGAAGTGAGGCGCTTCAGTGAGACAGACAGACGGATTGTCCAATCATTACTTTCGGTTCAAAACGTATGATTGACTGAGGTTTTTAGACAACAGCAGGACAACCACTTTATTGATTTCTTTTGTTTTTTTTAATTGCCACAATATATTTATAGCTATACTATGTTAGAACGTTAAGAGGCATGAAAAAAAACATTAAAAGCTACATTACCAATCTACCGAGTGCAGCTTTAATGCATTAACAAATGCATCAGTAGTAAGGTCATCCAACATTTCAATATTGCCCTATAAAACACATACATGTAAAAAGAAGACCATACTTTTACAGTTCCTTACTCTCTTTTACAAAAGGTCCAAACAGTCAATACCACAGTAGGAGAATGGGGGTGTAGTTTCCATTCTATCCTCTGGTAAATCTGACATCCGTTGATCTTGAGTACTTCTCCTGTACTTTCTGTAGATGTGTGAGGCAACTTCGCTGCTGCATCCTGTGATTCATAATCCATTGGAGCGCAGCTCGTTGACAGTCATTCCTCTTCCTTGATTTTGTGCCTTTTCAATGGGTAGCTCACTTTGCCACAAAAACTGTGGACCTGTGAACCAGTTTGAGTTGAGTAGCTGTTGGACACCCCCTTGATGCATGGTCTGCAGGATTACTTTCAGATGGTACATGATGCCACAGCTGTGGATCTGTAGGTGACTTTACTCTTTGAATCCTATTTGCCACAAACACGTGAAATCTCTTTGCATCATTATTCACGTATCCCTACACTACTTTGGAATCTGAACACAAATGTCCTTGAAGATCACTTATCTCCAGTTCATTTCTCAGCATTACACTTGTTCTGCAGCCGTTAACTCAAGTCTAGGGACAGTAACGACTTTTGTTGGAGATACGTGTGCCTTTCCCATGACTAGGGCACAATGAACGTCCCCTTTAGATGTGACTGTTCTTAAATAACTACACTGTCCATAGCCTGTCACACTAGCGTCTGAAAAGTGGTGTAATCACACTGTACAATGCCTGTGTTTGCTGGCAAGATACATCTTTGAATTCTCACCTTTGGTAAGTTTTGGAGATCTAGGAGCCAGGATTCCCACAGTGAACGAAGCTGATCTGAGGGTGGCTCATCCCATCCAACTTTCTCTTGACATAACTGCTGTAGAATTTGTTTTCCTCTTAGGATGAAGGGTGCCACAAATCCACGTGGGTGATAGACTGATGCTACTGCACAGGATTCCTCTTCTTGTCATCGGGTGCTCTTTCACTGTTATTCTGAACATCAGAAGAAATGCACCACTGAACACCACGTGCTCTTTCCATGAGTGGCTCTCCAAGTGCCAGATCTAAGTTCTTAATGCTTTCAGCACACTCTTCCTTTGGCAGTGACTTTATCACATTTTCACTGTTTGATATGAACTTGTGTAGTCTTAGTTTACCTGTGCTACACAGCTCTCTTGCTTCTTAGTTTTATGGCTTCTGCTTCTGACATGACACTTAGTAGTCCATCATCTACATAAAAGTTCCTTTGAATGAATTTCACTGTTTAAAGTGAACCTTCCCTCACCTTGTGAATCTAGATGTTTTAAACCAAAGTTGACACAGCCAGGTGAAGAGGCAGCACCAAAGATATGAACTTTTATGCAAAAGACTGCAGGGGGTCTGCTTAGGTCACCATGTTCCCACCATAGGAAGCCAAAGTAGTCCTAGTCTTGAGGTGTTACATGGAACTGGTGAAACATACAGTATGTTCCACATCACACATTACAACAATCAAGCCCTTCCTGAACCTACATAGCACTCTCACCAAAGTGTTTGTGAGGTCAGGACCTGTAACCAGGTGCTCGTTCAGCGAGGTGTCTTGATATTGTGCAGAGCAGTCAAAGACATGAATCCTGCTGGGCTTTTGAGGATGATATTCCCCATGGTGGGGAATATACCAGGCAGGGGTATTACTGAGTTCTTGCTCTGGCACTTTCTCTGCGTCACCACGTGCAATAATGTCCTCCATGAAATGTGTGTAGCCTGTGTAGTACCTTTGGTCTCTTTTGAATCTGCGTTCAAGACTGCTTAAAGGTTGCATTGCACTTGACATGTTATTGGAAGATTTGGTCTGTTGCTTCTGAAAGGCAGTGGCATTTCATAATGTCCATCTGTCCTTTGCATGATTCCTCCTTGTAGCTTTGTTTTGAAGAGGAGGTCTTCTTGTGAAGTGCTTGTCTCTTCCACTGCTCTTTCTGTAAAGTCTGATTCAAGTGCCTTGAGTACATCTGGAAATGTTCCTTCTTTTAGATGTAATGAACTTAATTTTTTAGCTTTGTGTTTGGCTCAGTCTCTGGTATTACTGTTTTACAATGATGTGATGACTTACTCCAATCACATCAATGACTGCATCACATGAAGCACAAAAACTTATTATGCTCCAGCCTAAATCTGTCAGCAGTAAAATGAACAGCAGCATGGTAGTAGAGTAGCATCATGATGGGGTTGCTGTGGATCACAGAGGTCATCTGAAGGTCGGTGGTTTGATCCTGACCTCCCTCCCACTAATGAATGTGACCTTGAGCAAAACACAGCTCAAGCCCC
>SSNR01000313.1:585981-615820 GCA_006937965.1 Callopanchax toddi | reverse complement strand
AGGTGTGTGTGTGTGTGTGTGTGTGTGTGTGTGTGTGTGTGTGTGTGTGTGTGTGTGTGTGTGTTTGTGTGTGTGTGCTCATGTTGACTTGCAGTGTAAAGTGCTTTGAGCGGTCAGTAAGACTAGAAAAGCATCCCGTCCATTGTCTGGATAAATTCAGTTATTACTTCATGTTGTTTACCCACAATCCATTTCTATTCTCATACAAACAGCTATGGTACACAACTACAGTATGACACACAACTATGGTACACAACTACAGTATGACACACAACTATGGTACACAACTACAGTATGACACACAACTATGGTACATAACTACAGTATGACACACAACTATGGTACACAACAACAGTATGACACACAACTATGGTACACAACTACAGTATGACACACAACTATGGTACACAACTATAGTATGACACACAACTATGGTACACAACTACAGTATGACACACAACTATGGTACACAACTACAGTATGACACACAACTATGGTACACAACTACAGTATGACACACAACTATGGTACACAACTACAGTATGACACACAACTATGACACAAACTACGGTACACAACTACAGTATGACACACAACTATGACACAAACTACGGTACACAACTACAATATGACACACAACTATGACACAAACTACGGTACACAACTACAGTATGACACACAACTATGACACAAACTACGGTACACAACTATAGTATGACACACAACTATGACACAAACTACGGTACACAACTATAGCATGACACACAACTATGACACAAACTATGGTACACAACTACAGTATGACACACAACTATGACACAAACTACGGTACACAACTATAGCATGACACACAACTATGACACAAACTATGGTACACAACTATAGTATGACACACAACTATGACACAAACTACGGTACACAACTACAGTATAACACACAACTATGACACAAACTACGGTACACAACTATAGTATGACACACAACTATGACACAAACTACGGTACACAACTACAGTATGACACACAACTATGACACAAACTAAGGTACACAACCATAGTATGACACACAACTATGACACAAACTACGGTACACAACTACAGTATGACACACAACTATGACAAAACTACGGTACACAACTACAGTATAACACACAACTATGACACAACTACGGTACACAAATACAGTATGACACACAACTATGGTACACAACTATAGTATGACACACAACTATGACAAAACTACGGTACACAACTATAGTATGACACACAACTATGACACAACTACAGTATGACACACAACTATGGTACACAACTACAGTATGACACACAACTATGGTACACAACTACAGTAAAACACACAACTATGACACAAACTACGGTACACAACTACAGTATAACACAAAACTATGACACAAACTACGGTACACAACTACAGTATGACACACAACTATGGTACACAACTATAGTATGACACACAACTATGACACAAACTACGGTACACAACTACAGTATGACACACAACTATGACACAAACTAAGGTACACAACCATAGTATGACACACAACTATGGTACACAACTACAGTATGACACACAACTATGACACAAACTACGGTACACAACTACAGTATGACACACAACTATGGTACACAACTACAGTATGACACAAACTACGGTACACAACTACAGTATGACACACAACTATGACACAAACTACGGTACACAACTACAGTATAACACACAACTATGACACAAACTACGATACACAACTATAGTATGACACACAACTATGGTACACAACTACAGTATGACACACAACTATGGTACACAACTACAGTATGACACACAACTATGACAAAACTACGGTACACAACTACAGTATGACACACAACTATGACACAAACTATGGTACACAACTACAGTATGACACACAACTATGGTACACAACTACAGTATGACACACAACTATGGTACACAACTACAGTATGACACACAACTATGACAAAACTACGGTACACAACTATAGTATGACACACAACTATGACAAAACTACGGTACACAACTATAGTATGACACACAACTATGACACAAACTATGGTACACAACTACAGTATGACACACAACTATGGTACACAACTACAGTATGACACACAACTATGGTACACAACTACAGTATGACACACAACTATGGTACACAACTACAGTATGACACACAACTATGACAAAACTACGGTACACAACTACAGTATGACACACAACTATGACAAAACTACGGTACACAACTATAGTATGACACACAACTATGACACAAACTACGGTACACAACTACAGTATGACACACAACTATGACACAAACTACGGTACACAACTACAGTATGACACACAACTATGGCACAACCTATTGTACACAACTATAGTATGACACACAACTATGACACAAACTACGGTACACAACTATAGTATGACACACAACTATGACACAAACTACGGTACACAACTACAGTATGAAACACAACTATGACACAAACTACGGTACACAACTACAGTATGACACACAACTATGACACAACCTATTGTACACAACTATAGTATGACACACAACTATGACAAAACTACGGTACACAACTATAGTATGACACACAACTATGACACAAACTACGGTACACAACTACAGTATGACACACAACTATGACACAAACTACGGTACACAACTATAGTATGACACACAACTATGACAAAACTACGGTACACAACTATAGTATGACACACAACTATGACACAAACTACGGTACACAACTACAGTATGACACACAACTATGACACAAACTACGGTACACAACTACAGTATGACACACAACTATGACACAAACTACAACTATGACACAAACTATGGTACACTACTATAGTATGACACACAACTATGACACAAACTAC
The DNA here is from genome assembly GCA_006937965.1 of Callopanchax toddi. Lineage (NCBI taxonomy): Eukaryota > Metazoa > Chordata > Actinopteri > Cyprinodontiformes > Nothobranchiidae > Callopanchax > Callopanchax toddi. Next base: position 612,889 of record SSNR01000313.1, on the reverse strand, counting down.
GGTACACAACTACAGTATGACACACAACTATGACACAAACTAAGGTACACAACTATAGTATGACACACAACTATGACACAAACTATGGTACACAACTATAGTATGACACACAACTATGACACAAACTACGGTACACAACTACAGTATGACACACAACTATGACACAAACTACGGTACACAACTACAGTATAACACACAACTATGACACAAACTATGGTACACAACTACAGTATGACACACAACTATGACACAATCTACGGTACACAACTATAGTATGACACACAACTATGACAAAACTACAGTACACAACTATAGTATGACACACAACTATGACACAAACTATGGTACACAACTACAGTATGACACACAACTATGACACAACTACAGTATGACACAAACTACGGTACACAACTACAGTATGACACACAACTATGACACAAACTACGGTACACAACCATAGTATGACACACAACTATGACACAAACTACGGTACACAACTACAGTATGACACACAACTATGACAAAACTACGGTACACAACTACAGTATGACACACAACTATGACAAAACTACGGTACACAACTATAGTATGACACACAACTATGACACAAACTATGGTACACAACTACAGTATGACACACAACTATGACAAAACTACGGTACACAACTATAGTATGACACACAACTATGACACAAACTACGGTACACAACTACAGTATGACACACAACTATGACACAAACTACGGTACACAACTACAGTATAACACACAACTATGACACAAACTACGGTACACAACCACAGTATGACACACAACTATGACACAACCTATTGTACACAACCAAGTATGACACACAACTATGACACAAACTACGGTACACAACTACAGTATGACACACAACTATGACAAAACTACGGTACACAACTATAGTATGACACACAACTATGACACAAACTACGGTACACAACTACAGTATGACACACAACTATGGTACACAACTATAGTATGACACACAACTATGGTACACAACTACAGTATGACACACAACTATGGTACACAACTACAGTATGACACAAAACTATGGTACACAACTACAGTATGACACACAACTATGATACACAACTACAGTATGACACACAACTACGGTACACAACTATAGTATGACACACAACTATGACACAAACTACGGTACACAACTACAGTATGACACACAACTATGACACAATCTACGGTACACAACTACAGTATGACACACAACTATGACACAAACTACGGTACACAACTACAGTATGACACACAACTATGACACAAACTACGGTACACAACTATAGTATGACACACAACTATGACACAAACTACGGTACACAACTACAGTATAACACACAACTATGACACAAACTACGATACACAACTACAGTATGACACACAACTATGGTACACAACTATAGTATGACACACAACTATGGTACACAACTACAGTATGACACACAACTATGGTACACAACTACAGTATGACACACAACTATGGTACACAACTACAGTATGACACACAACTATGACAAAACTACGGAACACAACTATAGTATGACACACAACTATGACACAAACTACGGTACACAACTACAGTATAACACACAACTATGACACAAACTACGGTACACAACTATAGTATGACACACAACTACGGTACACAACTACAGTATGACACACAACTATGGTACACAACTACAGTATAACACACAACTATGACACAAACTACGGTACACAACTACAGTATAACACACAACTATGACACAAACTACGGTACACAACTATAGTATGACACACAACTATGACACAAACTATGGTACACAACTATAGTATGACACACAACTATGACACAAACTACGATACACAACTACAGTATGACACACAACTATGAGAAAACTACGGTACACAACTATAGTATGACACACAACTATGACACAAACTACGGTACACAACTACAGTATAACACACAACTATGACACAAACTACGGTACACAACTACAGTATGACACAAACTATGGTACACAACTACAGTATGACACACAACTATGACACAAACTACGGTACACAACTACAGTATGACACACAACTATGACACAAACTACGGTACACAACTACAGTATGACACACAACTATGACACAAACTACGGTACACAACTATAGTATGACACACAACTATGACACAAACTACGGTACACAACTACAGTATGACACACAACTACGGTAAACAACTACAGTATGACACACAACTATGGTACACAACTACAGTATGACACACAACTATGGTACACAACTACAGTATGACACACAACTACGGTACACAACTATAGTATGACACACAACTATGACACAAACTACGGTACACAACTACAGTATGACACACAACTATGACACAAACTACGGTACACAACTATAGTATGACACACAACTATGACACAATCTACGGTACACAACTACAGTATGACACACAACTATGACACAAACTACGGTACACAACTACAGTATGACACACAACTATGACACAATCTACGGTACACAACTACAGTATGACACACAACTATGACAAAACTACGGTACACAACTATAGTATGACACACAACTATGACAAAACTACGGTACACAACTATAGTATGACACACAACTATGACACAAACTACGGTACACAACTACAGTATAACACACAACTATGACACAAACTACGATACACAACTACAGTATGACACACAACTATGACACAAACTACGGTACACAACTATAGTATGACACACAACTATGACACAAACTACGATACACAACTATAGTATGACACACAACTATGACACAAACTACGGTACACAACTATAGTATGACACACAACTATGGTACACAACTACAGTATGACACACAACTATGGTACACAACTACAGTATGACACACAACTATGACACAAACTACGGTACACACCTACAGTATGACACACAACTATGGTACACAACTACAGTATGACACACAACTATGGTACACAACTACAGTATGACACACAACTATGGTACACAACTACAGTATGACACACAACTATGACACAAACTACGGTACACAACTATAGTATGACACACAACTATGACAAAACTACAGTACACAACTATAGTATGACACACAACTATAACACAAACTACGGTACACAACTACAGTATGACACACAACTATGACACAAACTACGGTACACAACTACAGTATGACACACAACTATGACACAAACTACGGTACACAACTATAGTATGACACACAACTATGACACAAACTATGGTACACAACTATAGTATGACACACAACTATGGTACACAACTACAGTATGACACACAACTATGGTACACAACTACAGTATGACACACAACTATGACACAAACTACGATACACAACTACAGTATGACACACAACTATGACACAAACTACGGTACACAACTATAGTATGACACACAACTATGACACAAACTATAGTACACAACTATAGTATGACACACAACTATGACACAAACTACGATACACAACTACAGTATGACACACAACTATGACAAAACTACGGTACACAACTATAGTATGACACACAACTATGACACAAACTATGGTACACTACTATAGTATGACACACAACTATGACACAAACTACGGTACACAACTACAGTATGACACACAACTATGACACAAACTACGGTACACAACTATAGTATGACACACAACTATGACACAAACTACGATACACAACTATAGTATGACACACAACTATGACACAAACTATAGTACACAACTATAGTATGACACACAACTATGACACAAACTATGATACACAACTACAGTATGACACACAACTATGACAAAACTATGGTACACAACTATAGTATGACACACAACTATGACACAAACTATGGTACACTACTATAGTATGACACACAACTATGACACAAACTACGGTACACAACTACAGTATGACACACAACTATGACACAAACTACGGTACACAACTACAGTATGACACACAACTATGACAAAACTACGGTACACAACTATAGTATGACACACAACTATGACACAAACTACGGTACACAACTACAGTATGACACACAACTATGACACAAACTACGGTACACAACTACAGTATGACACACAACTATGACACAACCTATTGTACACAACTATAGTATGACACACAACTATGACAAAACTACGGTACACAACTATAGTATGACACACAACTATGACACAAACTACGGTACACAACTATAGTATGACACACAACTATGACACAAACTACGATACACAACTATAGTATGACACACAACTATGACACAAACTATAGTACACAACTATAGTATGACACACAACTATGACACAAACTATGATACACAACTACAGTATGACACACAACTATGACAAAACTATGGTACACAACTATAGTATGACACACAACTATGACACAAACTATGGTACACTACTATAGTATGACACACAACTATGACACAAACTACGGTACACAACTACAGTATGACACACAACTATGACACAAACTACGGTACACAACCATAGTATGACACACAACTATGACACAAACTACGGTACACAACTACAGTATGACACACAACTATGACACAAACTACGGTACACAACTACAGTATGAGACACAACTATGACAAAACTATGGTACACAACTACAGTATGACACACAACTATGACACAATCTACGGTACACAACTATAGTATGACACACAACTATGACAAAACTACAGTACACAACTATAGTATGACACACAACTATGACACAAACTATGGTACACAACTACAGTATGACACACAACTATGACACAATCTACGGTACACAACTATTGTATGACACACAACTATGACAAAACTACAGTACACACCTGTGATTTTGTTGTTGTTTGATTTTTTCAAATATATATGATTTATATTAAGAATAGTTGTAAAAACAATATAAGCAATAAATAACGTTTAATAGGCTCATATCAAAACAGCACACGCACACACACACACGCACATCTATTTTAAAAAACACTTATTTGCTCAGATTAGATTCTGTAAAATCAATAATGCAACACAGATAAGACTTTCAATTCACAACTATACAGCTCTAACTAGGAGGTCAAGAGTAAAAACTATAGTTCCCAACCTGCTTAGGGTTCAGTGGGTCTAAGAGGCAATACGCTTCAATAAATATATTAAAACAATCTAAACATTTCATCCTGATCTACAGCCTGTTTTAAATCAAACTCATTACTTCTCCACCTGCTCTCTTTCTTTTGAATGGCTTGATTTAATTTGGGGCTAATTTCCATTTCTTCCAGACAAACAGAGATCTGTCTCCCTCTCCCTCACTCTCTATCCCTCTATCCCCCCTCTCTCTCTCTATCCCTCTCTATCTATCTATCTATCTATCTATCTATCTATCTATCTATCTATCTATCTATCTATCTATCTATCTATCTATCTATCTATCTATCTATCTATCTATCTATCTATCTATCTATCTATCTATCTATCTATCTGTCTATCTATCCCCTCTCTCTATCTATCCCCCCCTCTCTCTATCTATCCCCCCTCTCTCTCTATCCCTCCCCCCCTCTCTATCTCTCTGACACACACAAACACACACACAGATTACTACTCGGTTCTAAGCCCACCATCCTCAGATACATGGGGATCTGGGAGTTCACAAGCTGCCTGAAAGTCTGCCTTCTTTGTACTCAGGGATGAATCACACTGACGGGCACTTTTATTTGATGTACAGTTACAGAAAGCATTTGTCTGATTAGATTGTAATCCCCTATTGTGAGAGTAAAGGAGACATCGACTATTTTTAGGTGTATTTGAGAAAAGGATGGGGCTTTAGCCACAGTGGTGATGGAAAAGAAAGGGCTGCTTATGGCTGTATCAGGAGTGATAGTTCAAAATGTTAGAAATTCTTTGTGTTTTTGTATTTCTTTCATATGTTTTAATATTAAATACCACAGCCAGTAGATATGAACACTCACAGGCAGAAACAACACACTGTTGGAAACACTTCCCAGTAAAGTCAGTATCTCTCTGGACTGTGGTGGTTGGCGACCAGTTGGAGACAAAATTGCAAAATAAATCCTCACTTTCTAGTTGAACCCATGGTGAATTGATGTTGTGAGGAGTTTTAATCATGGCATAGCAGTTTCCTCACTTCATTTTGACCTATTCTATCTACATTTTGGGTGCCAACCCTTCTCAGAGCTGAGAAACTGAACCGAGACTCTGGGACTATTTTGAGATTAAACTTGTTGCACACATTTTTAGAACACTCTTTTTTTTGTTAAGACCCCAAACTTTATGACTCTGTCACCACGCAACATAAAAACTGTGAAAAAAGAGTGATTTTTAATGTTATAACCCAACTTAGTAGATTTGATCCTGCAATAAAAACTAGTGATGACCCATCTTTGAATCCAACAATAAGTCAAAGTCACCGAGGAAAAGAACAGTTTACAGCAGAAACATGACTAGGTTCTGGAGACGTGGTTATTTTTGGTTTTATTTCAGAAAACAAAAGGTCATGGTGGGTCCTCACACAGTCAGATCATGATATTCTACTTCATATAGTGAAGATAAGAATAAACCAGGTGTTTTCTAAAGATGACATCAAGCGGACATTTAAAAACCGTCTAGGAAGCTGCATGTTTGATTTCTTTTTTCAGCTAAATATTCTGAACGAAAGTTTTTGAAATATTTGTTTTGTGTGTAGTTTTTCTTAGTGACCTATGAAACCTAAGTATTTGACAAATCAGACTTCATCCATGTGACTGAGCTCTATTTGTTGGCTCTTAACAGAAAAGCTGGGAAGGTAAAAGATTAAGAAATAACCTGAAATTCAGGGGTCAGCATCAGGAAGGTTGTAAACACAAAGTCCTATGATGCAGTGAGTGGAGGTGTAGGCCTAAAGATGAGGTTGTCTTGGTGTGACGTCACCCTGGGCCAAGGGGAGGAGACAGACTGACCTGCTCTGAAAGATGCCGTGTCCTCAAAAAGAATCCTATAAGACAGCCGATGACCACAGCCAGCACCGACAGGATGAGGAGTCCATTCTGTTTGCAGACGTTCTTTACCCTCAACCACATCGCGTCCAAAGCCACGGCCATCACAAATGACTTGTCCCCTGTGTCCTCTCAGCAGCCCATAAATGGTGCTGGTCCAAACTCCAGGTGTGGTGATAAAAGTTAAAGAAAAACAGAAAAACATCCAAAGGGAGGTCCGGGCCAGGAAGAGAAGCTTTGTGAGATATCCAATCCTCTGTGATGTTTTAAAGCACTTTTGAGCTCAGCATCCCTGCCGTCCTAACGCTGTGTTCATCTGCATTAAGCCAAGAGGATCCGCTTGCTTCTCAGGCTTCCCCCCCCTCCCTGCTCCACCCATCAGCCGGTGCTTACCCACATCAGAGGGAGGGGACAGCTGGTAAGCTCTGATCGGTTAACATCACCGATCCTGTTAGAGCACCGCTGTATTAAACAGGTCTGAAGCTGGATTAAAGAACCATGAGCAATTTGACAAAGGTTATCAAATCAACCTCCCAGGAGTTCTGAGCCTGGTGTACCGGCACGCTCTCACAGTGCGCTCTCACATGCAACTCTCATTTATAACAGATTGGCATCTCTGAGTTGCATTAAAGAAAATGTGATAATTTAATTGGACTGCTTTAGGTGGTATCCTATCCTTAGGTAAAAGAGTTTGGACTCATCTCTGTCAAATAAATACAGATTATTTTAAAAATCTAAGAAAATATCATCCAATCAGCACCATCAGGCCCTCCTGTCCACCTCCAGCAGACAAGGTAGGTGAAGTGTTTTTCCCAAGGACACGACGACAAGGAGCTGGGATTGAACCAGCGACCTTCCTGTTGCCCGATGACCTCCTACTGAGCTATACCGCCCTATATGTGCATCCTTTTGGACAAATCAATAATAAATTTCACGTCTCCCACCAATTTTATGCATAAAATATTTAGATTTTCTGCTTCTTCGAGATTTATGTTTATTTTCTTAACTAGCACTTTGCGATCTATCAGGCATGTTATGATCTGTGGGGTAACGGAGCACCTGGAGGAAACCCACCCATGGGGGGAACATGAAAACTGCACACAGAAAGGCCACAGCTGGGATTCTAACCTGCAACCTTTGCCCTGAGGCAGCAGTGCTAACAACTGCACCACCACACAGATTTCTGAGTTCTTCAAACTGTCTGGACTACTCGAGTGCTGATCAGAACAAGGTTTGAAAATAGCCCCTTTCAGCTAAACTCCATAAACTCTAATGTAAATGGCGTGTACTTGTACAGCGCTTTCTAAGTCCTAGAAGTCTCAAAGCGCTACACACTACATAGACACATCCACACACACATTTACACGCTGATGGCAGTTAGCTTCACTTTAGCCACAGCTGCCCTGAGTCACTGCAAACAATCTGGCGCCTATGGGTCCTCCTCACCACCACCAGCGGGCAAGTTGGGTGAAGTGTCTTGCCCAAGGACATAACGACAACGTAACCCAGACAGAGCTGGCATCGAACCAGTGACCCTCTGGTTACTAGATGGCTACAATACCAACTGAGCTACACGCTGCTGGTCGTTGCTCCAGAGAGCTTGGCTCCTCTCGTCAGTCAGCTGCTCATTTATCTTCTGTCAGGTCCAACTTGAGGAGTGTTGTTTTGATTGTCTCTTGAAGGTCACAAGTGGTCAAAGCGTAAACTTGAGAATGCTCTTCATGCTTTGATTTCCTCTTATTTAGATGTTAGATCAAGTTTGAACAAAAAGTTCTTGATGTCCTCCAGCAGCTAACCTAACTGGAACCAACAGAGGACATGACATCACCCCTGTTTACTCTGCACTGGTTACCTGGTCAACTTCAGAGGTCATTTTAAGATCCTGACTTTAACTTCCAGGGCTCGGATTGGTCAGTCCTCTTTATCTACAGTAGCAGTCAAAGGTTTGGACACACCTCTTTTACATCGGTCAGATTCTCACTTGCTTCTACATAAAATTGTTTTAAAACTCTTTCATTATGTTTTAATTATCTGTATTATTTAATTTGTTTGTATCTTTTTTAAAATCATGTTATAATTGTGATGGTGCTTTTATGAAGCACTTTGTGATTTTACCTGTCAGGTAACAGAAAAATGAACTTTTTTCACATCAGGAATCTGCTATACTCATCTTGACCACCAGATGTCAGTAACTGTTAAAAACAAAACTTTTAAGTCATACTTTAATTAGTATAAATAATCATACTTTATGTGCTTTTATCTATAACCCAGTCACACACAGAGGAAAACATCAGAGGTAAATCACAGTTCAGCGTCTTGCTGAAGGACTGAAAACACTTGGACCATCTGATTTAAGCACTTTGTGATTTGCATCTTGAGAGGCGTGCTATAAATAAAGTTTTACTTACTTACTATAAACACTCCTCCTCCAGACTCCCAAAGAGAAGAAAGAGGAATGCTGTGGCTACTGATCATCCTCCTGTCTGAATTTAAACATCTAACCAGACGGAACCCTCTGGATTAAACCAGGTTTTCACTGTGTCACATAAACAGGACATTCTGTCACGTTTTGTTAGTTATTGTTTAGTTTCTGACCTTCAAACCTCATCTGTATGTTTCTTATGACCCCAAGTGGCTGAGAAGTGAGTTGCAGTGACAGAAAAAACAGATTTGTGGAGAAGCCTGGTGACTGAGGTCAGAAGTAAAAATGATCCATCACTCAGCATAAAACTAGATTCATGGTGTTCAGACACAATTCAGCTTCAACACTAAAACTACATTTTTGATTATTGATAACTGGAAGCCTCATATAGCAGATATCAAACAGAATCTGTTATTAAACCATTGAAGGAGAAATGTTTGTGTATCTTTTACTGCTCACATATTGCGTTGAAACCTGGGGAAAAGCATTCAAAACTAATATAGTTAAAATCCAACAAAATGATATTAGAATATTTAATAAAGTCTTAAAACAAACAATCTCTATATGATCCAGACATTTATTATTGTTTTTAAAAGCAATGAAACAAAGTTTGAAGCTGCTAATAGAAACCTGTTGAGCACTTTGTAAAACGATGCAGATGTTTTGTTATTTGTTCTGTTTTTCTCTCTTTTGTGACACAAAAACACAAAATTGGAGGTTCCAAATAAAGGGTTTTAAATAAAGGCAACTGGACTTATTTGGTTCTTTTGAAGACGTTTCACTGCTCATCCGAGTAGCTTTGTCAATTCTGTATGTAGTCAAGGAGAGAGAGACTTATAAGCTGTGCTTGTCAAATGTTGTTTGCTTGTTGCTTGTTATAAGTCTCTCTCTCCTTGACTACATACAGAATTGACAAAGCCACTTGGATGAGCAGTGAAACGTCTTCAAAAGAACCAAATAAGTCCAGTTGCCTTTATTTAAAACCCTTTTTTTGGATTGTCATGACCTGGATGACTGAGAACCTTCACCAGGAAAATTGGAGGTTGTTCAATTCATAAATTAGTATTCATTAAAATTTGCAGATTTGCTGGAAATTACAGCCAATTAGGGGTCGTTATGAGACATCCACCTCACCTCTGTGTTATGTGTTTGTGTGTTGGAGCCCTTGGGGCTATGGGGAGTGAGTTATATGTATTGGGGATAGTTTAACAAAGGTTCCAGATAAAGTACAGAGTTAACATTTAGTCTGAGGTAGCATAGTGAGCGTTAAGAGTACCTTTGACCCATCTGTAAAGGGTGAGGTTGAACCAAGTGGACCATACTCAGGAGCACAATACAGAGAAGTTATTTAGGTCATCAAAATGCGCTCACAAAGAACATGGAGGCCAGTGTAATGTTTCGGGACACAGCATCAGAGATCACATTCTTGCATTTGTTATCACTATTCTTGTTTTCCAGTCGCCTGATTACCTCAGTTTCGGGAAATGATCTTGGAACATGCTGGTGAAGGTTCTCATATCCAGGTCACGGTAATCCCAAAAAGGGGTTGAATAAAGGCAACTGGACTTATTTGGTTCTTTGAAAACGTTTCACTACTCATCCGAGGAGCTTTATCAATTCTGTCTTTAAGGGAGAGAGAGAATCTTATAAACTGTATATTATTATCATTTGTCTGTGACACACCTCCTTCCTGAGAAGAAGTTATTCGGCTGACATCCTGGTGAGTTGTTTGGATTAGATGGCAGGCGTGAATTAAATAGTAATTGTCTGGGAATTAAGTTCAGAGCAGACTTGAAAGGTGCTGGAAAGATGAAATCTGAGTCCTCCTCCTCTGTTTAAAGCTGGTTTTTCACGTTTGACATAGATGGCTTCTTGAAGCTTCTTCTAAAGTAGCCATCTGTAGGCTGCTGTTTCCATTAACAGACATCAATGTTTGAGCCTTAAAGCGATGCTTGGGTGGCGTTCTATCAGTTTATTACCTACAGTAAAGACCACGCCCACTGCTGACATCACTCAAAGCAGGTGGAGTCTTTAGAAACAGGAAGGAGTCCTCTAATCAGAGCAATACTTAGTTTCGGAGATAAATGCTATAATTATCTGTTTGTAAAAGCATGAGAGTGTTGGTTCATGTTAAATGAAGCTCTTACTGATCCATTTTATAATTAATTATCTGTTTCTGGTCCAGTTTTAATGTGGACAACACCCACTGTTTTTAAATGTGCTCATAAAGAAATCTGATTTAAAAAAAATCTTATCACAAACACAGAAATGATTACAAAAACAAACTATTTATTATTTTCCAAAAATTCAAAAATCTTTCAACAATATGTTGGTGATGAGTTCTGTTTTCTGAAGTGAGAATTCCCAAATGGGGAGACAGTTTATGATAATAAACATCATCCTCTGAAACCACGGTGTGAAGCCGTTAGCTGGAGGAGCAGTAGCTTTAGCCCTGTTGTTGCATGATGACAGAACACAGACTCAACAGCTGCAGGTACTCGTCTGCTCCGTCTGCCAGGCACTTCCCTACAACCTGGAACAGCAAACACAAGCTCAGGCTTAAGGGAACATCATCCCAACATGTTATCAGTAAATACCCAGACATCACGTGTTCACTCCCACTGAGGAACCACAGTGTAACTCCTGGTGCTGAGGTTAGACCTCCAGAAGGTCTGTGGTGCCATCAGCAGGTCAGACTACCGATCAGTGTTTAAGGTTTTCACTGAGTTAGTCGTCACTCAAAAAGGAGTAAAAGGAACCCACTAACATTTAATTTTTATATGAATTAGTCTATCAAATAATATAAACAATTTTACCTCCAAAATCCTAATAAACAGTTTATTTCTAAGAGTCAACATTTGGACGTATTGATCAATGACAGGCTGAATATTAAAGTATAAAATATCATGGAGCCAACCACAGCATAACACAATAAAACATGTTAAATTAAGTTCTTATATTATGATATATTATATGACTAAAACATATCCTGACCAAAAACACCACCAAGTAAAAACCCATCTTGGTGATCTCAAAGACTTTTGGGAACATATTCTGTCAACTAACAAGACAAAACTGGACTATAATAGAACTTTCTGGATGGTGTGTGTCCCAGCCTAGTTGTTTGAACCACCTCAGCTGGTTTCTTTCAACTGGAGCGGCTCTACTCCGACTTCCTCCTGGATGTTCGAGCTCCTCACCCTATCTCTAAGGCTTCGTCATGCAGAGGAAACTCATTTCGGCCATTTGTATTCACCTTGTTCTTTCTGTCATTACCCAAAGCTCATGACCATAGGTGAGGATTTGGATGTAGATCAACCGCTAGATCGAGAGCCTTGCTTTCTGGCTCAGCTCCCTCCTCACCACAACAGACTGGTTCAGCGTCCAAAAGGCAGAGACGAGATTCTCCTGCCACTAAACTCACCCTCCACATCACGGCTGCTCCTAGAAATCCTGTCCATAAAGGTTCTGAACAGAACTAGTGACAGAGGGCAGCCCTGGAGGAGTCCAAACCTCCCCGAGAACAGGTCAGCTATGCTGATCAGACTCTCAGTACTCTGGTACAGGGACTTGATGGCCCTCAACAACGCCTCTCTCTCTCTCAGCTGTCTGGGCATAAAGGCGAGAACTCAGCTGCCAAACTCCTTCAGCGATGTGTCATACAGGTGTGCGTATCAGGTGTGTGTGTGTGTGTGTGCAGATTAAAACGATCCATCATCCAGAGCAGACCTGACGAGACTTTTGGGTCTTGGTCAACTTGTGCAAACCTTCGCGGCTCGCGCTGACCCCCAGCGAGAACAAAGTTCTTGTCTCTCGTGGAGGATGAATTGGCCTCGACTCAGTACGTCCAAATAATTAATCGACCCAAAGCCGACTGGGCCCGTAGGACTTCGATTCAGACCCTACTAGTGGGCAGTAGCTCATGGAGGTGTTCTGCTGTGTAGGTTGTGTCACCGGTTCCGGTGGATTTATTTTTTTACCTGTGAGGTGGTGTTGATGAAGAAGTCTTTGAGAACATTCTTTTCTACAATATCTCACCACGTGGTTAATAGTCAGACTGGTTAAACCGTGAAACCCTCGTCGCTGAAACCATCACTCCTCCCAGACCGTTGCTACACCTGGGAACTTTGGCCGTAAAGCAGGTAGTGACATCATCTAGGAGACCTACCTGCTCCTCAAAACTGTTTAGTGTGATATCTGTCCAGTAGAGGGCAGCAGAGTGGTGGCAAATATGAAAATGATCAAGTTTCTAACTCAAAAATCAATTAGATCAATTTTAATGTTCTAGCTTAAAGTGCAAAAAACTGTTTATTGTTGTTTTAAAGAGAAAATTCTTACCGCCATCTTCTCCATGATGGCTGACTTTTGCTTGTCACCAATGTCCTGCTCTAAAACTGCTTCATGGAGCTGGTTCAGGATCTGTGTGGCTGCATAGCCTTCATCCACCAAGTCCTGGTAATAAGAGAGCATTAGAACAGCAGAGCAAGCATATTACTCCATCAGTTAAGGTCAGCGGCAGATAACCCAGGATTCATGCATTAGTGTAAACAAAGTCCTCCAACATTAGGACACGAACAAACACAAGCAACAACTTACCCTGACTGCAACTTCCAGCTTCTCAAATGTTCCTCTGAAACAAATATGAAGCAAGTTGTCAATCATCTTGGAAGGGACAACCTATAAAAGAGCAGAAAAAGTGATGTGACAGGACAGCCTGTGGTCTCAAATACCCATCATCACCAGTTCCTCTAGCCTACTCTGAAATATAAAAAAACTCGAACTCACTCCTGCAATCTCTACGATGGCTCGTTCAGAGATTTCCTTGCTGACACTGAGACGCGCAGCACTCTGGAGAAAGGTGATAGCTTTCCGGAGGTCTCCCTCAGATAGCTGCACCAGGGCTGTTATACTCTGAAGAAAATCAAAAAGCTGGAGTGAGCAGAGACAGGAAAAGGACCTTTGTTGTAACAGAGTCTAAAAAACTCCTCTTAGCTGTAGTTCCATCCATGATGGGTATAAGAAGTGAAACATGATTCTTGTTTGAAACTCAAAAACAGGAAAGCTTTGGTTCTTGAAAACTTTCTAAAGATCCACATCTCAGTGCCATCTTTTCCTCTACCTCTTCTGTGTACTTCAGATTCTCCTTTTCACATATCTCCAGGAGGCACTTCTCTTGGATCTGATTGGCCAAAGGTTTAAATCGAAACTTGGAGCATCTGGAGGTGAGCGGCTCGATAATCCTAAAGAACAGGGCACTTGCATCAGGACCAGAATCAAACCAAGCCGAGTCTGTTGGTAGTCAGCTGACCTGCTTATATAGTTACAGATGAGACAGAAGCGAGTGGTGCGGGACTCCTTCTCCATGGTCCGTCTGAGAGCAGCCTGGGCTGGAGCCGTCATGGAGTCAGCCTCATCCAGGATGATGATCTTGAAAGGAGGACTTGGCTTCCCACTTTAATACAAGAATACACCTCGTTAAAATGAAGTTCCACATCTGTAATTCATGATCATGATAGTTGTGGTAAAAATACAAGAAAGACAAACAAGTACACCCTCTTTCAGTTAAGCATCAGGATGGAGGAACAAATTCTTTGGTTCTTTCTTTGTCTGACAATAAGGTAAATACAACTATAGCTCAACAACACGTTACGTTCCACAGCAACATCTCCACAGACAACCACCTATACATCAGGTTCAATGCAGCTCTTAAAAGGTCTGACAGCATTTCCTGTCTTACTTTGCTGCTGCTGTGTTTAGGAACTGGGAGCCAGAGCAGCTGTGGATCAGCGGGTAAGTAAGTAAGTAAAGTTTATTTATATAGCACCTTTCACAGAAAAAAAAAAAATCACAAAGTGCTTCACAAAGGTAGAGCAGTCTGCCAATCAGAAGGTCGGTGATTCAATCCAAGCTTCTCCACATGACGTGTCATAGGGCAGGACACTAAACCCCATATTGGTCCCCCAGTCTGCAAATTGATGGTGTGAATATGTGTGTGAGTGAGTGGGTAAATGTGACTTTCAGTGACCAAAACAACCAGAAAAGCTAAACAAAAACGCTGTCCATTTTTAGGAGCCAGTCTGGTCCAAGCTTCAGGCAGAACGGCCTCACATCTGACTTTAGGATACTTTGGTCCACAGGGTGGACCCCTCATGGTGGACTCAATGACTTCAAGGTGCCAGTTCCTGTAGCTGATGAACAAGCCCACACCGTCAGCCCTCCATCCTCCTGATGACAGCTGGTATGAGACACTTGTTCCGACATGGTGTTTGGTTTTCTCCAAAGTGCCATTATGGGTTATCTCTACCTTGGTTCATCTGTGTAAAGAACATTGTTCCAGAAGTCTAATGCTACCAAACCTTAGTGGTACTACCACGTTCTGTTTTTTAGAGTTTTAACCCCCAAACAAGTCGCACCTGTTCAGT
Organism: Callopanchax toddi; assembly: GCA_006937965.1. Classification (NCBI taxonomy): domain Eukaryota; kingdom Metazoa; phylum Chordata; class Actinopteri; order Cyprinodontiformes; family Nothobranchiidae; genus Callopanchax; species Callopanchax toddi. The sequence continues at coordinate 596,974 of SSNR01000313.1, read as the reverse complement.
CTTTTTCTAAATGCTATTTTAAAAGGATATTTGGGTCGTTTTAAAGTAACATTCTATCAGTCATTTATATTCTACAATTTTGCATGAGACCGTTTGTCTAATTTGTTTTAACTAAACAAAGTTTGAAATACTTCACTACTGTACTGTCTCATGCTAAACTGTAGAGGTTTTACAAAAAGGTCACATAGAGTTCTAAAGCATCAGTATGACTTGAGCAAGAGTTGTTTCAAATACCTAAAAATCAGCTGCTTATGAGTCAAAGTTCAGCAGCAGTGTCTCTCCTGATCTGACTTTCCATCAGTATACTCTGGTCAGAGTGCCTGTGTTGAGTGATGTCACCGGGGTGTGTGGTTCTTACTATAGATAAGAACGCCACTTCAAAATGACTTCAACTTGCCTGTGGTCTGTTGGCTTAATTTAAATTTTTTCTGAGAAGTGACTTTTGACCTCTGGGTGAACTTTCTGAGACATTCATTCCTGGGAAGACTGGCAGCAGTCCTAACTAACACGTCCATCAATGACAGGAGCTTAAAGCTTATCAAGCAAGAAAATCCATTTGTGTTCTGCAAAGGCTGCGACTCACTCTGGTCGGCTCCCAGACACCGTAAGCTGGGCAAAGTTCTTGACTTTTTCTCTGATGACCTGGATGCCTCGTTCATCTGAAGCGTTGAGCTCCAGAACTCTCTGTCGGTACAGCTCTGGACTGAAGGGGGCACAGCCAAGGACAAAGGTTTAGTTTAGGATAAACACTCATGTACGTGGAACATGGAACAACTCAAAGAGCTGTCTGGTGAGACAAACATCTCCCTCCAACCACAATAATGATAACAATTCACTCACCCATAAAGTTCTCTGGCAGCTGCTAGGATGGTGGAAGTCTTTCCTGTTCCAGGAGGACCATAGAACAGCAGGTTTGGAAGCTGAAACAACAGAAGTCAGGTGATACCTGGACTTTCTGGCCATATAAATTAAAATACAGCACTAGAACCTAACGAGTGTTCCTTATCTATTGATCTGACAAAAGTCTGCTCCCTCCAGAGCTGTAAGGGTGGGTGACACACTCACCATTAAATCAGGGTATCTCAAATAAATTTGCTATTACAATACGTAAAATTATGTAGAAAAATAGTCTCAACTGCACTAAGTTTCACTAGAATTATTCTTTGCAGATGGCAGGTCATTACAGCCCAAGACAATAAACGATAGACGCTTACATCTGCTCCTTCTAAAGACTTCTTCAGCACTGCTACTACCTCCTCCTGGAAGGCCACCTCATCAACACATTTTGGTCTGCTGGAGTAAAAAGGAAAAACAGAATGAAATACAGCGAGATATTCATCAAATAAACCAACACCTGGTATGGAGCCTTGGTTTATTCCTTTTTAGACCTCACATGTTACCTCACAGACACAATTACTGCAACTAGAGCAGGTCAGGGTATAGCACATCCAATAATCACTAATCCATGAAAACAAAGAAATACATAAAATGAACATTAACAGCAGTTTGACTTTCTCTAGTATATAATTAATTACAGACTTAAGTGCTGCACAAGTTATAAAAACACTCACTGATAAAATGTAATTAAAAGTAATAGTATCTCTTAACACACTGAAGGCGCGTGAAGATTCAGGAACCACATTTTGTGACAACTAATACACCATTCTCAAAACCTTTGGCCACGACTGCACAACACGATATACTTCAGCAAAAAAGTAAATAAACTGTTCTCACCCTGACCTAATTATTGTCAGAAACCCTGCCAGTTGAGCTAATAATCCATGAGCTTTACTCTGCAGCATTCAGAACACAAACAAAATCACAAACTTCCCAGCAGTTTCCTAATCTACGGATCTAGAGAGATTTACTCTGTAGCAACTGCCGAAACCAGTCACTCTGAATAAAGGATATGCTTTTTATTTATTGAGTTTTTTTTTCTTATATATCCAGTGCAGTAGAAGATGAACTCTTTGACTTATCTGATGATAAGGCTGGATGATTAGTGCCGTGTTTCATGGGCACCAACACTTTTCCTTCATCTGAACCTATAACTAAAATCTTTATTCAGGACAGAATTCAACATTCTTTATTTTTATAATAACACCAGTTTTTCCCTTTGCCTCTCTTTGCTGTCTGACTCAACCTGATCAGTTAACTTCATCATTCAGTCGTTCAGTTTAAATGTTTGAATAAACAGTGGAACTGAATTCAGATTTTACGTGTTCCTTATTAAAAGTAGTTCATTAGGAAATAACATAAAATGATCTGGGCTACAATTAGAATAGATTTTCTACATTTTTTCATAGTTTTCAATAATTATTGACTATTGATCAATATACATTTCTTTTTTATCAATATTAGGCTTGGGTGGTATCCAAATTTTGATACCGTCAAACTTCCTCTACATTTTCCCGAGGTGTACGGTATTATTGTGAGCAGGGTTGGACTGGGACCATAATTCAGCCCGGGCATTTTTGGTCATGGCTCCCACCATGAGCACTTACAGCTGGTGTTCAGTTCGGACGGCTACCACTGTCGATTGAAGCGCTGTAAGCTCGCAAACACACCCTATATGAGCTCGCGCTGCAACAAGGAAGTGCTGAGTAAAACAAAACGCTCGGATAGCAGGCTAAAAGTGCATTTAAACACAGCGTGTGAGTTGACCAAAGCGCTGCACATCACAAAAAAACCATACAGTCAGAGACCAAGTAAAAAGACAATAAAAACAATAATAAATACAGTTTAAAAAAACCTAAAAAACATTAAGATAAAAAAAGAAAAATAGAGTTACTATCTAAAAGCCAGCTCGTAGTAGTGGGTTTTTAAACGTGATTTGAAGACTGTGATGGATGACGACTGACGGATGGTAATGGGCAGTGCATTCCAGAGGACTGGGGCCACGTGTACAAAAGGTAACCGAGATAGTCTCACAGGATAAAGAGAAGCTGCCAGCCTTCCCCAGAGCAGATTTAATACCGCCCAAGCCTAATCAATAGCCTTTCTATATCGTCCAGCCAAATGGTGATGTGGCTGATCTTATAGCTGAAAGAGTATGTGTACCGGTAGTTTTATTATAATGTAACACTACAAGACACTTCAATCATTTTGAATCCATGACAGGAGAAATGGAGGTCCAGACCTTCAGCAGCACTCTGAGTTCCACTAAAACAGGGTTAGGGTTAGTACTTACTATTTCTCAACCCAGGGAACAGCCTTAACTTTCTTCTCAGCACTCGATCCTGCTGCTGACTTGTCTTTCTGAGGTCTGCTGGTCTGGACAGTTGCTCCTTTCAAAAAGGCCTGCATGATTCCTCCTGAGTTTCAGAAAACCATAGAGGACACACAGAAGACATGGAAATATTCAAAAATACAAACACTAATCAAGTAAGATGGATAGGAATAAAATCAAGATGTTACTGTGAACTGTAAGATTTTATAATGTGACATAATGGCCACTGGCCAGTCACGAGTGTTCACATAATAATCATGTGAATATTTCTGAAATGATAATTGGCTCAATTAACTGCAGGCTTCAAAATGACTCCAGTCCACAGGATATGGGTCTGCAACCTGAGGTTCTGGAGCCACATGGGGCCCTTCAGCCCTTAAGTGGTTCTCCTCAAGAATGTCCTGAGTTTATATTTAAATGATCAAAAGAGCAGCATATATATATATATATATATATATATATATATATATATATATATATATATATATATATATATATATATATATATATATATATATACATACATACATACATGTGTGAGCGTATGTATGTATGTCTTATATGATGCATGTAATGCCATGTTTAATTCTGGCATTATGAAAATAAAACACCAACATATCTTAAGTTACTGTTATAACCTTCCATGATAAAATAAAACTACATAACATACATGCTTACATGCAGTCATGTTATATTCTGCCCTAATAATAAAAAACCGTCAGAACTGATTTCTTTCTTCTTTTGTGAAAAGGCTTGTTGTAAACATAAAACCAAGCAGGCAGCGATGCATGTTTTAACCTGTCCATGATGCAAAACATAGAGAAGCAAAGTGTATCTGGTGTCAGTGTGTAGGTCGTTACACCAGTGAATTCTCCATCCTGCCACCCTGTCAGTAGTAGTAGTAGTAAAACATCGTTAAGTAGCAACCTAGATCGTGACGTTTGTTCATGTAAAGACGACCTGCATCATACCAGAAAACGTATTAAATTAATTTAAAAAAACCTAAATTACGTTTTACCGTGGCTTCTTGGTTGTTTTTTATTTTTATTTTACATCGGTTCATAAATCTCCTCCGTTCAAAGGTTGGATCAAACATGACGGACTCACATTCACTAGCTTATAAAAGCTGCGACGCCCCGTTTCCTGGATGTAAACACAACTTTTTACAGAAACCGGTTCCTACCTGAAGTTTTCACTCCTGAGGGGACAGCCTGTAACAAAACCTAACACTGGTTTTACTTCAGTAAACGAGTTGTTTGAACAGCAGCTTCAGCTAGTCCGCTAACACAACAGCATCGCTTCTTCCCGCTCTGGAGAGAGGTGAACAGGACTTCCGTTGACGTAATCCTACAGCAGCCAATCAGATGTTGGCAGATATATTTCACTTCTTCAGTCGCTTCGGGACTCCGCCCACTGTTTTGTTTTTCTTTTCTTTTTTCTTTTCTTTTCTTTTCTTTTCTTTCAGTCTTCCTCCTAGTGTCTCCTTTTATTTTCTCTATTTTCTATTCTATTCTATTCTATTCTATTCTATTCTATTCTATTCTATTCTATTCTCAACATATAAATTCATTGATTTGTTTTTGATGAATTAATTTGTTCATAACAAATAAATTACATAAAATCACATCAACCCTTTAAATGGAACTCACTGATTTGAAAATTACAGGTTACAGCATGCCTGTTTTGGAGGCTATTGAAAAGGTATATTCTGTATTTCTTAAAACCTTTATTTCAGTTTATTCTACTGTGTTTCTTAGTTATACAAACCTTTTAATATAGATTTCTGTAAATGTTTCAGATTTAAGCTGCAAATTAAAATTTAAAGTACCCTGTCAGGTGTGTTCTTTTATGCATATAAAGCACAAAACAACCTTCACATTGTCTCCTCCTGCTAAGTTGTTGATTTTGATCATCCTAACTGTTCTCCCTGACCAACATATTTTAACTTTATCCTTGGCTGCTAACTCTGTGTATTAAATTCACAATGTTTATAATCTTATACTGAGCTGCTATAATGTTTACAAAATGTTCAAGAGTTATCTTATTACCCCACAATGCACAAGTCATTAAATCTGGTCACTTACTTGTCCTATAAAAGGTTATTGTTCCACTTCCTGCCTACATGATCTCTATGTTGTGAGTTCATATCAGGCTGCATAGGACTCTGTGTCAGCTGCAGCAGCTCTGATGCTGGATATTTCTATGGGCTTGGCCAACTCAGGGTAAGTGATGAGAGCAGATGTCTCAGGCTAATTGCTGCTCTCTCCTCAGTCCCAGGAGGATGTGGCCCTGAGAGATGCTGGGGCCCGCCTCTGCTTCAGTTTGCACTTGTGAAAACCTGGAGCAGGACTCTGAGAAGGCCTTTGAACACACTGAATGAACATAGAAGGTCTAAGGTTTAGGTGATCAATCATGACCTGGGTCATCAGTTTGTTGAAAAGGAACCCAGAAATCCTAAACAATTCAGGTCTGAAAACTGTTTTAAAATCCCTTTGGATGAAGCCAGTGATGCTGCTCAGTCCAGGCTGATGGACTCCAGGCACCAGGGTTTTTCACACAGGCTGGTTCAGCCCTGTGACCCCTCCCCTCCCCTCATCCTCCCCAGGCAGGTGCTATAGCAGCCGTCTGATTCATCCTTCCTCTCCGTGACTCTGCTTCTTTATCAGAGCAAATAGAGCATCAACAAAGCAGCAGGACCAGAGGTGTTTTCCTCCTATCAAGCGTGGAGAGTTTAGGAGAGACCTGGCTACCTCCCTCTTTACTGACAGACACTTTTTAAATTTTATAACTATTCTTGTTCCAGTTTTTTGAGGATTATTAAGTTTTTTACTTGGATGACATGATGTAAACAAATGGATATTTATTTATTTATTTATAATGATGTGAATGGCTGAGCTCTTGAATAGAAATGTGTTGTTTTGCTCTTTAACTTCAAAATGATGTTTTTGTTTTTCCAAACCTATCGACTGATGATTGACAGCATGATAAATCATTTCTTTTGTTCTCAGGCTAACAGACTAGCTGTAGTGTCTGATGCCTGATTTACGAACTAATTAGCACATTTTCTCTCTTTTATCACTGTCTGAGTGTTTATGTTGTTATTTTTCTTACTCAGTGAGAATACGTACTGCCCAGACTCACTGTTCTGTCAAACAGCTGGGTGTGGCATCACTGTTATTGTCCATTGGCTTTGTTATGGCTGGGATTTGGAGAAAGTGTCATTGAAAGGACTTGTTTCAGGACACAATTAGAAAACACCATATTAGAAGAGCCAACCTTTAGGAGAAACAGAGAAGAAACCCTGTCAGATTAGCCAGCAAAGGGAGAGGAGCTGGGAGCGATAGATGACAACAGGGGGCGTGGCAGTAGAGGGAGCAGGAGGAGAGACGAGTGGATGCTACACACACCCTGAGATGCTGTGCTGGCTGAGGGAGGACGAGATGTCGGTTCAGGAGCTGCTACAGCGAGTGCAGTGTGTCATCACACATGTCGGTGAGTCATTACGAGACTTCCCTCTCTTTATAATCTGTCTGTTTGAATTTCTCCAGCATTGATGTTTCAGTCAGAATGTTCATTTAAAAGTGTAGCCATGAAGAATAGTGAGAGCTTCTCGTCATACCTCCACTGTGGGGGAGATGTGCTGTGAAACCATGGAGTGTGACAGAGGAAAGGGATGCAGTCACTGGTCCCCTGCTCATCAGGACCACAGGGAAAGAAAGGATGCAGATGGATGAACACAGACAGAAATTGATGGAGGAGGTTAATCAGTAGATTTCATCAGATGTGATTACAACTAGGATTGAATCTAAACAAGAATGACTTTCAGTTGTTTAATGGAATAAATGATATGCCTGAAAAATACATAATTTACAAAGGTGTTCTATTTTAAATCCATTTTTGGGATTCATCTCTCAAACACACTTGCTTATTTGGTCCTTTGGACGGTCTCTCCTCCTGTCATACCGACCTCTTACCTGCTCCTCCTCCTCCTCTGTCTTTCTTCATCCGGGTCATTTTCTGACTGGCAGTAAAGTAGGTTAATGTGCCACGCTACTGCACAGTATCCTCCATTACTGCTCTGCCTGTACTGCACAGTAGGCAGGGGCGCTGAGGGGTGGGAGAGGAGGTTTGGTGAAGACTGTTGCTATGGAAACTGAGCCTGAATTTATTAGCTGGGAGCAGGAAAGTTTTCCTCACTGATGCTGGATAAAAATGAGGTTTTATCTAATGCAGAGTCACTCGAACCTGAACCATCTTTAACCTGAATGATTCCTAATCGTCCTGTGACACCTGGAGGGAAATGGAAGGGATGTTATGGAGGTTTGAATGAATAGTAATGGTAGTAGTAGTAGTAAAAATAATAATAATGTTACATGTTTTTAAAAAGGAAAAATAAAGAATATTAAATGCAGAAACTCTCATGTTGTGATTAACCAGCTCATGGCTGCAGTTAGAAGTGTGATTGTGTTGAAGTCTTTTACAAAATGATTCACTTTTTTTGTTTAAGCTAATTTATTATCTCAAAATAAATGTTCCTATTTTACATCAGTATTTCACTTCAAGTCTGAATAAATTAGAACTGAAGGAAGTCATCTTTTTGTCTCTTTATAAAATAAAACTGATAAAAGGCTTTTCTCCTTTCAGTTGTTTTCCAATGAGCATAAATCCACACATGCACTCACTGGTCATTTTATTAGGTACACTTATTCAACAGCTAATCAGCCAATCACACAGCAGCAGTTCAGTGCATTCAGTGAAGATGACCTTCTGTAGTTCAAACTGAATAATGATTTCATTTGATTTAAACAATGTGTTTTGGTTCCCAGCTGACTTCTAACCACAGCAGCATTACAGATGAAAAACACAGCTGTAGGAAGTTGGGGGAGAACAACATCCATCCATCCATTTTCTGTAGCCGCTTAATCCTCCACAGAGGGTCGCGGGGCAGCTGGTGCCTATCTCCAGCAGTCAAGGGGCGAGAGGCGGGGGACAGACAGGTCGCCAGTCCATCGCAGGGCCACACAGAGACGAACGAGACAAACAACCACACACCCACTCACACCTAAGGACAATTTACCAGCCCAATTAGCCTGACAGTCATGTCTTTGGACTGTGGGAGGAAACCGGAGTACCCGGAGGAAACCCATGCACGCATGGGGAGAACATGCAAACTCCACGCAGAGAGGCCGCAGAGCCGGTGTAGGTACCACATCTACTCGGCCTGCCAGATCTGCTCGGGGCCTGCGCCTGCCGATTACGTGGCACGAGCTAATTGGCTGAACGTACAACTAACGGGAGTGATGTCACCACGTTCGTAAAAGTTACGTTTACACGTTGACGCTGAAGCTTTTGATTGGTCAGGATAAATTCACGGCTGTAGTCCGATTAAGGACTACAACTTTGTTTTGAATGAATCTTTAGATTTATTTAAATAGGAACAAACGAAATATACAGAAGAATCCTACATTTATACAAATGGCCAGGCCTGCAAATTATGTAAATACATTAAAACATTCACATATGAGAACTGTTGTGCTTATTTGGCACAGTCTGATGTTGATTTGATGTAGTTTCAAAACAAAGACAACATCGTGTTTTTATTAACAAACTACAGATGTGAAAAAAAACATTTAGGCGGTCAGAATCATGGATTTAATAACAAACCTGCTAAACTCTTTCCAAAACCTGTGTGAAAGAACAGTATCGATAGGGCTTTACAGCGTATTTTGTCCGAGTGGCTTTGCCGTAGTGTGACGTCGTCGGTAGGAGAAGGACCCCGAGTCGATCTGGCAGCCCGAGCAGATCGGGTACCTACACCGGGACGCGAACCCACGACCTCCTTGCTGCGAGGCAACAGTGCTAACCAACTGCGCCACCATGCAGCCTGGAGAACAACATATATAACTTTTTCCTATAGTAATTATCAAATTATCAAATAGTCTTAACAAGATAGAGACGAATAATCATATTTTTAGTTCAGAGAGTCAAAGCTGTTCAGATCCATCTTATTGTTTCAAACTGTCTCCAGAAACTCCCATCCACTGATTTTAGTAACTTTAAAATATGATGTCTTCAAGTCTGAGCTGAAACAGAAACAAAATCAAACATTGGACTGAAACTTGGTAATACTGTATACTAAATCCTAAATTACTTGTTTCAGAGATAAAACAACAATTTAGTCTCAAATCAAATCAAACATAGTGGGAAGTTAGATGTTTAAGTAACTTAAAGCAGTTAGATGGATTATTTTTCTATGTATGAAAGTTTTCTAAATGTTTTAAATGATATTTCAGGTCTAAACTATGATCTATGGGTAGAGTTGCACAACATCTGTCATTCTGATGAAGACCCTCCTTCCTCCTATAGACCCCTTTGCATTCTTTCTGGCCGCCAAACATTTTTAGCCAATAAAATTCAAATTTCTGCATTGTCGGCTTTCTGTTAACATGCACGCGCTTCGAGCAAACCTGTAGCAGTAGGGGGCGCTCTTGTACAGGACACTCCGTGTGTTTCTCTGTTTACCGTCTCAGGCTGCCATTCATGGAGGAGACAGAGCTAATTTCTATTAAAAACTTATCCATTCCCAATGACAGATTTATTTTTATTTTTAAACCTTTCACCTCACAGAATGGCAAGGCTTGCCAAGGATACGCGTTTATTTTGGTCAAAAAGTTCATCCAGGGCAGAGTCATTTCTCTGTTCAGCTTCAGAGCACAGCAGCTGCTTGCTGCTACAGAGCTAAGTGTCAGAAGCAGCAGGGACAGAGAGGGCTCATAAGAGCCTGGTAGTGTTGGAATAAGATTTGTGAATTGTGAGTGATTAAACCGTACAGTTTGAGCTGCACAGTTTATGCCCAGCAACGTAATGCGCCGTGTGCAGGCGACCGCACCCGCATGTCGAGGTGTTTTGGGGTAGGAGTTAGGACGTTAGATTAAAAAACTGCTCTCTTGATGAAATAATTCACAATGCGGCTTTAAGTTTTTTCATAAAGTCATAGCTGTTCTGGCTGAGAACAGGAAGGATCTTCTGTAGTGGTCTGTGATGGACAGGAAGGATCTCCTGTAGTGGTCTGTGATGGACAGGAAGGATCTTCTAGTGGTCTGTGATAGACAGAAAGGATCTCCTGTGGTCTGTGATGGACAGGAAGGATCTCCTGTAGTGGTCTGTGATGGACAGAAAGGATCTCCTGTAGTGGTCTGTGATGGACAGGAAGGATCTTCTAGTGGTCTGTGATGGACAGAAAGGATCTTCTAGTAGCCTGTGATGGACAGGATCTCATGTAGTGGTCTGTGATGGACAGGAAGGATCTATAGTGGTCTGTGATGGACAGAAAGGATCTTCTAGTGGTCTGTGATGGACAGAAAGGATCTCCTGTAGTGGTCTGTGATGGACAGGATCTCATGTAGTGGTCTGTGATGGACAGAAAGGATCTCCTGTAGTGGTCTGTGATGGACAGGATCTCATGTAGTGGTCTGTGATGGACAGGATCTCCTGTAGTGGTCTGTGATGGACAGGAAGGATCTATAGTGGTCTGTGATGGACAGGAAGGATCTTCTAGTGGTCTGTGATGGACAGAAAGGATCTCCTGTAGTGGTCTGTGATGGACAGGATCTCATGTAGTGGTCTGTGATGGACAGGAAGGATCTATAGTGGTCTGTGATGGACAGGAAGGATCTTCTAGTGGTCTGTGATGGACAGAAAGGATCTCCTGTAGTGGTCTGTGATGGACAGAAAGGATCTCCTGTAGTGGTCTGTGATGGACAG
>SSNR01000313.1:509890-556827 GCA_006937965.1 Callopanchax toddi | reverse complement strand
GGACTAAAATCACCTCCAGGGAGTCCTCTTCCAAAATTGATTTAGTAGGCCCAAGACTGAATCTCTCACCTGACTGAACCACCCGAGCGGTAGGTTCGTTTTCTGGATTCTGAGTCCCGCTGACCCAGAGCAGGGATCAGGCTCCTCCGTCACTCTGAAGTCCTATCTGAGGTTTGGAGGATCGAGGAGTCCTTCCTCGAGATGCGCTGTCGGCCTGATCCCATACTCTGTGTCTGGTGAGGAACTAGAATCCTGTTCGTGACGCCAAATTGTTGTGGAAGTTTTTTATCCAAAGGATGAGAGTTCAGTCTTACGTCATTTTAGAGAGCTTTATTACACATTATAATGTGGAGGATGTTGCCTCAGCCGTGTCTGAGAGAAAATCCTGCCTTCTGACCCACTCCAACTGTCTTTTAACCCTTCTCCCCTCCCATTGTGACACTTCACCCCCCCCTAGAACACAGACAAACATATGCACCCCCAACTGGGTTGGGTCTAGTCTTTCTGTCTCATATCGTCTCCCAGGGCAAGACGGGAACCCAGTTGTTTTATCACCCATCATAAAAGATGGAGATAGGGTCAACACTTCACCCCAGGGGGGGTTCCTGTAACTAACAGATAACCACATCTCCCCAACTAAAACAGTCACATTGTTATTTAAATAATCACAGGAACACATCTTACTGAATTCCTAAAATTCCACCACAAAGGTTTAAGATGTTTCTGATGTATAGGAGAACATAATTGTTTCTTTCATTATCCTTATTGTGTATGGACACACAGTAAACAGACTGAACTGTTTAACATGTTTTTATCTGCCTCCTGGTTCTTTGGTTCCCCTCACAGTCAGACTGTGAACTAGCATGAGGTGTGAGTGGCTGTTTCTTAGTGACAAATTACAGCATGATGCCATTCTGGGTATTGTTCACATACCTTGAAAGGTGAATCTGTGAGTCTTCAAAGTGTCATGATTGATGGTCACGAGGAGGCTGAACTCTGAAGGCAGACATTCCTTCCTGCAGGCGCCCAACAGGCTGCAGACTCATCATCTGGACTCTAAAAACAGCTGCATATTTTGTTCAATAATTCCATGTTTTTTTTTTGTTTTTTTTTATCGAGGCGTGTTGTAACAGCAGATCTGAACCAGACCTGGAACTAGATCATCTGCTGCCTTGGATCTCTTTATGAACTGACTTCAGTTTGTCTGAATGAACGACTCAAAGTAAATCACTGAGGACAATACCCACACTGTGGATGTGATCTGATCAGTGTTTGTCTTTTTGCAGATGAGATCATGCAGCAGGAGATCAGGCCTCTCCTGGCTGTGGACATCATAGAGCAGCTTCATCGCCAGTTTGCCTTGCTTTCAGGTCAGTGGAAGGACTTGTTTGGTTGTAGAGCTCCGACGTGGCCAAAAGTTAGGAGAATTAAACAAATATTACCGTAATTGTCATTAAAGTTTTTTCTTTATAAACTTTGTCATAAAGATGAATTTAAGCCTTCAAACCCATTTCCACTATATTTGTAAAGAAGGCTTCAGGTTACACAAGAAACTCTAAGCAGTGAGACTGTCCCCTGAAGGTGAGAATCAGGGGCCACCAGGTTCCTGTGGGACAAAACATCAACATTTAGTGTCCATGTCAGAAAACTCTCCAGAACCTATAACCACACTGAGAGCCTGTGGTCAGTCCGCAAGAGGACAAGCTCCAGGCATTGATTAGAATGAGTTTCCCAGAAGTTGATTAGCAGCATGTCAGGATGAACTGCAGACAAAGAAGACTAGAAGTATTGACTCTTTTCAAAAACTTCATATTATTGTCATTTAAATTCTTTGAACCCTTTGAAGTGCGTGTAATTCTACTTCAGTAACTGTTGAAACATTAAATATATTTAAATAATCTATATAAACGGATGCAGCAGACTTTGTGAAACCAGTAGATCAAATGTTCTCAGAAAAAAATCACACCATCTATCCATCCATCCATCCATCCATCCATCCATCCATCCATCCATCCATCCATCCATGCATTTAATCCAAGATCAGGTCACAGAGTTGACCCAGGAGACATCCCTGTCTCCATAGCAACACTCTCCAGCTGCTCCTGAGACCCCTTGATGTTCACAGGCCAGAGAGGACACGAAGGAAGCGTCTAATTTCAGCTTGTATCCAGGACCAGGACCACCTCCTTTCAATCCGAATCCAAACCTTGACCATAGGTGAGGTTTTGTAACATGGACAGAGTGTGGATCAGCGCCCTCGTTACTGTAGACTTTTGATCCACCATAAACAACACCAAGATATTCAAACTCTTCTGTAGCTGTCAGCTGACTCTCCCACAGGTGTGGGCCTCGATCAGTACACTGTAGCCAGGAGGAACATGTTAAAGCATCACATTTTAAACTGTAATGTGTTACAGGCCTGAAACTCTGGAATGGATTTTTAGTTTTTAAAAATTAAGCTGACAAGGCCAGAACAGATAAACTGGGAATGGCATGAAAGAAACTGTCGTTTTGAGTCATGCTGCAGTAATGTAACATGGTCTCATGGTTCAGACAAAATGTTTCTAATTAAAGGCAGAATAAAAGCAACAAGAACCATAAAGCAGAAGCTCAGTGGAGAAGGAGGAGTTTCATCCAGATCCTCAAAGATCAGGATCTGAATTCAGACATTGAGGGTTGATGTGTTCTTAAAAATACTTGTGAACAGTTATTCTAGTTGGTCAGTACGGTTCGTTTTTTATTTATTAAAATGTAAAAGTCTAGCCAGGATCCAGTTCTGGTGTCCTCAGACTTTCCAGATGTGTTTAGTGCTGAATCAGCAGCTTGTGTGGTTTAGCTGGGATGCCTCTCATTCCTTCACCCTGTTTTAAAAAGCCCTCACATTCACACAGGTTCAAACAGGCTCCAGCCTTTGGTTCAGCTGATGTTTTCTTTTGAAGTCACGCTGACCTCCAGCTCAATGGTTCCCTCCTCTGATCTGTTTATGTTTTTGACAAAGTTGAAGGTTAAACAAGAAAATGCGTGTTGATTATTTTCCATTTAACATGTTTGCTTCCTTTGTTTGCTCGAAATATTAATATTTTAAAAAGCACAGATGAATTAAGAGTGGACGTCACATGGTGTCAGTCTGTCTGCTGGTGGCAGGAAGTAAAGTTGATTCAAAACAGAAGAACTAAGCAGAAATGAAAGGAAAAGTGTCCTTTACAGAGTAATGTGATCACGAGGCGTTTATGTTTGGAAGCCACGTGGACAGAGGAAACAGTTCTAGTCTTTGTAGTGCTCACTTCATATAAAGTATTCAGATTTCTGCAGTATTGTGAACAACAGCAGGTGTTAGAAGGCGTAGCATGTAAGCTAACCAATCTGCTGTTGCTACCATTATTCTAGTGCATACCATAAAAAATAGGCAGCAAGTTATTTTTTGCTGTTCATACAATACTGCAGAAATCTGGAAAGCTCATTGGTTAGGGTGTTGGTCTTCCAACTGGAGGGTTGCAGGATCAAATCCCCGCTCCAACTGCCTTACCCCGTCTTTGTGTCCTTGGGCATGACACTTTACCCTCATTGCCTGCTGGTGGTGGTGGTCAGAGGGCTGTGGAGCCTCTGTGTCTGGTCGCTTTGCCTCTGTAGCTCCATCAGCGCGTGAATGACTGACTGATGTAAAGCTCTTTGTAGTCCACTGACTAAGTGCTATTCAAATGTGAGACATTTACAAAATTATCTGACAGATCTCAGTTTTCAATTTTCTGGACATCGATGACATCTAAAGATTTTCCTTCTCAAAGACACTGGTCATTGCTACTTGGGCCAACTGAACAATGAGTACCAGTCATGAGATGTCTCCCTGTTGGAAACAATTAACCTATTAGTGTAAGACAACTTTTATTTGACCACCAAATGATTAAAATACTTGGAAAAAGTATCCAAACGACTCATATTTAGCATTAAAAAATAGCTGGAACTGATGACACAAATACAACACAGAGAAACACAAGTTCTGGGAAAATCTTATGAAATTGAAAACCTTCTTTCAATAAAAAAGAGAAAAAAAATACAACAGTCACTGTCTGCCGCCAGTTAGGCTCCACCCACAAAATACAAACATTGCAAAAATGTTAATACTGTGAAAAAGTTCAATAAGAAAGAAGGAAATAAAAGAAAAATGCTCACAGTTAATAATTCCTGCAAGTACTCCTCCCAAACTCTAACAGTCCCCATGTCCTGCCTCAGGAGACAAACGCAGGAGGTGAACTAAATTTTCAATGTATTCTTTGAAATTGACGTTTTTGTCATTATATCTTTTCATAAAACAAACAACCCTAACCTTTTTAAATATTTAAACCTTGTTTAATTACCTGGGAGAATTATATGACTTTATGAAATAATTTAAGAACAAATAATTGAAATATTAATTCACATTGTATTTAAAGGTAGTTCATGTATTTCTGAATGTTAAGGTAAGGTGAAGTAAAGGTTGTGTGTGTTGTTTTGGTGCTACAGGAGGGCGAGGAAAAGATGGAGCCCCCATCATTACGTTTCCAGAACACTCAGGTTTTAGTGAAGTGCCAGAGGAAGATTTCCTCAATGTGGTTACATACCTGACAAGTATCCCCAGGTGCGTATGCAAACACACACTTTAGAAATGTTTGTATTTGTCAAGTCACTCATTCTTCTTGTTTCCAGCTTGGATGCTGCCAGCATTGGCTTCATCATCATCATCGATCGGCGGAAAGACAAATGGAGCTCAGTGAAGGCCTCTCTGTCCAGGATTGCTGTGAGTTTAATGAGATGAATCGTCTCTGTTGAGTGGTGGCCACGTGTCTCTGAGAACAGCTAGAAGTCCTGAGAGCTGGTCTATGTCTGGTACCATGCATGTCGGGTTCTGTTGGATCATTTATGTAAACTGACCTCCATCACTGCTGGACAGAAACCTTGGATCTGTAAACTAGAACTTTTCAGCCAATAAAATATAAATCTTTTTTTAAAAATAAATAAATACTGTGATCAGGCAATATTCTAGACTCAGAGTGTTTATGAGCATTTTGAAAGAGAGAAGTCATCCTGATATTTGTATAGTGTCTCAGTAGTCCCGCCTTTGGGTCAGATCACCACCCTGGTATGTTTGAGTTGGAGATAATTAGTTTTCTGTATCTGGGTTGACCTTGAACCGTCACCTTATCGTGGTGGAGGAGTTTGAGTGCCCTAACAATCCTAGGAGCTATGTTGTCTGGGGCACTTGTGCCCCTGGTAGGGTCACCCATGGCAAATTGGTCCTAGGGGAAGGGTGAGATGAGGAGCGGTTCAGAAGACCTTTCATAGATACAACATCAAAGAGTTCGAGTACCCGGCCCAAAGGGTTACCGGGATCCCGCCCTAGAGCCAGGTCTGGGGTTGGGGCTCGTGGACAAGCGCCTGGTGGCTGGGCTTTTGCCCATGGGGCCCGGCCGGGCCCAGCCCGAACCGGATACACGGGCTTAGCCTTATGGACCCTTATACTGTGGACCCACCACCTGCAGAAGGAGCCCTTGAGATTCAGCCATGCCCTGTAGGTTTTCCAAGGCAACAGACAGGTACCGGAGGGCCAAGCGGGGTGCAGCAGTGGCAGTTTCCGAAGCAAAATCTCGGGCATGGGAGGAGTTTGGAGTGGCCATGGAAAAAGACTATCAATTGGCACCAAAAAGGTTCTGGCAAACCATCCGGTGCCTCGTGGGGAAAGGCAGCAGCTTGCTCACACTATTTACAGTGAGGACGGGGAGCTGCTGACAACAACTGAGGCTATACAGTAGTCAGGTGGTGTAAGGAATACTTTGAGGAGCTCCTCAATCCCACCGACATGCACTCTGAGGGGGAACCAGAGCTGAGAGACCTGGGGACGGACTGTCTAATCTCTGGGGCAGAAATCGCTGAGGTAGTCAAACAACTACACAGTGGCAGAGCCCCGGGGGTGGATGAGATCCTACCTGGTGGGTATCTCCAGGCTATGGATGTTGTAGGACTGCCGTGGTTGACACGTCTCTGCAACATTGTATGGTCATCAGGGGCAGTTCCTGTGGAGTGGTAGACCGGGGTGGTGGTTCCCATTTTTAAGAAGGGGGACCAGAGGGTGTGTTCCAACTATAGGGGGATCACACTCCTCAGCCTCCCTGGAAAGGTCTACTCCAGGGTACTGGAGAGGAGGGTCCGGTCGATGGTTGAACCTCGTTGGTTGTCCTGGTCGTGGAACTGTGGACCAGCTCTTTACCCTCGCTAGGGTGATGGAGGGGTCATGGGAGTTTGCCCAACCAATCCACATGTGTTTTGTGGATTTGGAGAAGGCTTATGACCGTGTCCCCAGGGACACCCTGTGGGGGGCGCTCCAGGAGTACGGGGTGGATGGTCTTTTGTTAAGGGCCATTCATTCCCTGTACCAGAGGAGTGTGAGATTAGTCTGCATAGCTGGCAGTAAGTCGGACCTGTTCCCAGTGACGGTTGGACTCCACCAGGGCTGCCCTTTGTCACCGGTCCTGTTCACAACTTTTATGAACAGGATTTCTAGGTGCAGCCATGGTGTGGAGGGTGTTGAGTTTGGAGGCAGGAGAATCTCATCTCTGCTTTTTGTGGAGGATGTAGTTCTCCTAGCTTCATCGAGCTCTGACCTTCAGCTCTTGCTGGGGAGGTTCGCAACCAAGTGTGAAGCGACTGGGATGAGGATCAGCACCTCCAAGTCTGAGGCCATGGTCCTTGACCAGAAAAGGGTGGCTTGCCAACTCCGGGTTGGGAGAGAGGTCCTACCCCACGTGGAGAAGTTTAAGTATCTCGGGGTCTTGTTCACGAGTGAGGGAAGGAGGGAGCGGGAGATTGACAGGTGGAGTGGGGCACCAATCAGTTGTGGTGAAGAGGGAGCTGAGCCAGAAAGCAAGGTTCTCGATTTACCGGTCGATCTATGTCCCAATCCTCACCTATGGTCATGAGCTTTGGGTAATGACCGAAAGAACGAGACTGCGGATATAAGCGGCCGAAATTAGTTTCCTGCGCAGGGTAGCCGGGCTCAGCCTTAGGGATAGGGTGAGAAGCTCGAACATCCGGGAGAGACTCGGAGTAGAGTCGCTGCTCCTCCATATCGAAAGAGGCCAGTTGAGGTGGTTCGGGCACTTGGTTAGGATGCCCCCTGGACGCCTCCCTCGGGAGGTGTTTTGGGTATGTTCTGCTAGCAGGAGGCCCCCTTGTCGACCCAGGACACGCTGGAGGAAATACATCTTCAGGTTGGCCTGGGAAGGCCTGGGTGTTTCAGATGAGGGACTGGTGGACTAGGCCGGGGACAGGATGGCCTGGGATGCCCGACTTGGGATGCTGCCCCCACGACCCGGACCCGGATAAGCAGGCGAGGTGAGGTATCTGGGTTTAGGCTGCTCCTCTGGGCCTGTTGACGAGTCATTTCATCTGAGGTCACTGGTTTTAATATCTGTGTATCTCTAGATGTAATAGAAAGAAGAATATACCAACCTGACCACTCAGGAACAGATGATTAACTTGCCTCAAATCATAATAATGGAGCAGCTGTAATCCAGAATTAATTTTAACGAGATGCAGATAGATCTGGTAGAGATCTATCTACTACCAGACCTGATCTCTACCAGACCTGATCTCTACCAGACCTGATCACTACCAGACCTGATCTTTACCAGACCTGATCTCTACCAGACCTGATCACTACCAGACCTGATCACTACCAGACCTGATCTCTACCAGACCTGATCACTGCCAGACCGGATCTCTACCAGACCTGATCTCTACCAGACCTGATCCCTACCAGACCTGATCTCTACCAGACCTGATCTCTACCAGACCTGATCCCTACCAGACCTGATCACTAGACCTGATCACTACCAGACCTGATCACTACCAGACCTGATCCCTACCAGACATGATCTCTACCAGTCCTGATCTCTACCAGAGCTGATCACTACCAGACCTGATCTCTACCATACCCGATCTCTACCAGACCTGATCTCTACCAGACCTGATCTCTACTATACCTGCTCTCTACTAGACCGGATCACTGCCAGACCTGATCTCTACCAGACCTGATCTCTACCAGACCTGATCACTACCAGACCTGATCTCTACCAGACCTGATCACTACCAGACCTGATCTACCAGACCTGATCACTGCCAGACCTGATCACTAGACCTGATCTACCAGACCTGATCACTGCCAGACCTGATCACTAGACCTGATCACTGCCAGACCTGATTACTGCCAGACCTGATCACTAGACCTGATCACTACTAGACCTGATCACTGCCAGACCTGATCTCTACCAGACCTGATCACTACCAGATCTGATCTCTACCAGACCTGATCTCTACCAGACCTGATCTCTACCAGACCTGATCACTAGACCTGATCACTACCAGACCTGATCTCTACCAGACCTGATCTCTACCAGACCTGATCTCTACCAGACCTGATCACCAGACCTGATCACTACCAGACCTGATCACTACCAGACCTGATCACTAGACCTGATCACTACCAGACCTGATCACTACCAGACCTGATCTCTACCAGACCTGATCACTATCAGACCTGATCTCTACCAGACCTGATCACTACCAGACCTGATCACTACCAGACCTGATCACTACCAGACCTGATCTCTACCAGACCTGATCTCTACCAGACCTGATCTCTACCAGACCTGATCACTAGACCTGATCACTACCAGACCTGATCTCTACCAGACCTGATCACTAGACCTGATCACTACCAGACCTGATCACTAGACTTGATCACTACCAGACCTGATCTCTACCAGACCTGATCTCTACCAGACCTGATCACTATCAGACCTGATCACTACCAGACCTGATCTCTACCAGACCTGATCACTACCAGACCTGATCACTACCAGACCTGATCACTACCAGACCTGATCACTACCAGACCTGATCTCTACCAGACCTGATCTCTACCAGACCTGATCACTAGACCTGATCACTACCAGACCTGATCACTACCAGACCTGATCACTAGACCTGATCACTACCAGACCTGATCACTACCAGACCTGATCACTACCAGACCTGATCTCTACCAGACCTGATCTCTACCAGACCTGATCCCTACCAGACCTGATCTCTACCACACCTGATCTCTCCCAGACCTGATCTCTACCAGACCTCATCACTACCAGACCTGATCACTACCAGACCTGATCTCTACCAGACCTGATCTCTACCAGACCTGATCTCTACCAGACCTGATCTCTACCAGACCTGATCTCTACCAGACCTGATCACTAGACCTGATCACTACCAGACCTGATTACTACCAGACCTGATCACTAGACCTGATCACTACTAGACCTGATCACTGCCAGACCTGATCTCTACCAGACCTGATCACTACCAGACCTGATCTCTACCAGACCTGATCTCTACCAGACCTGATCACTATCAGACCTGATCACTACCAGACCTGATCTCTACCAGACCTGATCACTATGAGACCTGTAGAATTAATAAATCCCTTCAATAGAATCTGACAACATGAAGGAGGCAAAAAGATCTCAAAAAGCAACTCATCATGTCCTGTTCTAAAGACATACAAGAACAAAAGAATCCAGAACAACATGAAGTTGAGGTCAAAGGTTCAATTCCTCCAGATTTGTTAACAGTGATGTGAGACACTTCATGAGTGTTACCACCGGTCTTTAGGTTTGGGGTCATTTACTTTCTTCACACAGAGCCTGATGGTTTGGACAGCTTTTTGTCCTGAATAAATTAAATCTTCATTTGAAAACATTTTGTATTGACTCAGATCATCTTAGTCTGTTTGTTGATCATCTGAAACATTAAAATGAGACCAAATAAAAACCAACCCCGTAACATATGTAAGTGTTAACAGCACTGACTGATGAAGACACCTCATAAATGTTCATGTTTTTCCAGGGAGCGTTCCCAGGAAACCTTCAGCTGGTGTTGGTGCTGAGGCCGTCCAGACTCCTCCAGAGGGCCATCGCAGACATCGGACTCAAGCTGCACAAAGACGACTTTAAAATGAAGGTACAGGAGTCGTCTAATGATTGTTCATCTAA
This sequence comes from Callopanchax toddi, assembly GCA_006937965.1. Lineage (NCBI taxonomy): Eukaryota > Metazoa > Chordata > Actinopteri > Cyprinodontiformes > Nothobranchiidae > Callopanchax > Callopanchax toddi. Next base: position 546,748 of record SSNR01000313.1, on the reverse strand, counting down.
CTTTTACACAAAATCATTTTTTAAAGTTTTTATTATTACAGTTGAATGGATAAAATAAACAACCAGGATAAATATGAGACTCATTGAAATTTTAGATAGTCAAATTATACACTGCTCAAAATTAAAATGATCATCTCTAATACAATTCAGCTAGGTAATTTATGATAAGAGAAAGAAAAATAACATGAATAAAAAGCACAATAAATATCAGAAAGAACAACCAAAGGTAGAATTTATCAGAAGGTAGAAAAACTATTCTAAACCTAGAAATAATGTGTAGTTCTGCTGGTAATGATGAAGGTAGTGGTTAAGGGGACTAAATGGAAACAATGAAGAAGTGACATCATGACTAACCAGGATACAAAGCTAACTGAGGACCTCTAGTGTCTATGACTGGAAACAACACGTATCTGTATTCAGTCACAGTCAGAAGTACAGAGAATGAAATGTTAAAACTTCCTGCCTCAGGTTTTATGAGGGTTTACATGAACTTCAGAATGGTCTAAAGACTGATCATAATTACTAAGTCTTGTTTCCCCATGATAATGAACGTCCGTCCCCCCTACCCCCCCAGACTTTGAGTGTACAAGAAGTCCAGCAGGAACCAGAACCATCTCCTAAAGTTGAGCTAGCTGTGGGATCAGGGCTCCACCAGGAGAGGCTGGTGTTCTGCTAAGGGTCGAGGACTGGGCTGATAAAACTGATAACACTTTTCAAATAACTGTCTCAGAGTCCCTGTGATCTGATTATAGTCTGAGCTTAGCTAAACCCCATGTTTTAGGCCATACGACCAATGACTGATTAGTTATCAGTTAATCATAAATGTTTCCTATAAAAGCTGTAGACAAAGAGTTAGTTTCCCATAATGAAGCAGCTCATTATAACAAAGTAAAGACGTGTTTTTTTTTCTAGATCGTCATGCTGAATTCTCTGTCAGACCTCCATGGCTACGTGGATAAAAACCAGCTGACCCGGGATTTTGGAGGCAGTCTGGAGTACTCTCACAGCCAGTGGATACACCACCGAACTGTAAGCAGCTGAAATGTTTCAACAGCATTTCGTCTATTCATGATTCATATTCTTATTATTTAATGGGTGTTTCTCCTCAACATGAATCTATTTGCTTAAGTTTTAGTGTCTGGCAACATTTTACAGAACCTTCTTCTAAAAACATTCCCTGAAATGTCTGAACATTTTGGTAAAAGGTTTCTATAGGTTACAAGGTTATATGAAAACATTCTGATGCAACGACCTCTCACTTCTTCATGCAGACTTTTAATGCTCAACTAAGGCTGGGTGATATGGAAAAAATCCTATCACGATATAATTTTTCATATTGGTCAATAAAGATACATATCGGTTTAGGGCTCGGGTAAAAATTGAGAACTCTAGACTAAAGTAGCCGGACCCTTCTTTTCAATGATGTGTCTTTCAAATCACACATTTTTTCCCATCTTCCAGCTACTGAAGAGGCAGCAGCTGCACAAATAGCTGTTAGCATTAGCTGCTACTTTGGACGTGGCTCTATTCCAGCCTCTGATTGGTCTAACGCTGAGCAACACTTAATACAATTGGCTGTTCATCTGTTTTTTTATATTGATGTTTTATCGACCTGTTCATATTGCTCTATTGAGGAAAAGTCATTTCGAGATATATATCGTTATTGTTTTATTGCCCAGCCCTAAGCTCAACCATCAGGCTTCAGTTTAATTTACTTTAGACTCTAAAGGACCAAAAGGTTCACTTAAAACAAACTGCTATGAATGAGTATATTTATCTATTATTTACATCAATCAACATAGATCTATTGAACTACTTCAGTCCTGCTCAAAACCACCAAACTTTCAAACATTTGAACTGTTATAATGACAGTTTGATTCCTGAAAAATGTCGTTATTTATGATTTAAAAAAAAACTGTTATTTTTTTATTAAATCTATTTGGCTGGGGTTTTTTTTTTACAAAGAACTTTAAGAAGAGGAAGAAGTTTGCCCAAATGGACAAAGATATCCATAAGGACATATGAGGCTTAAACTTCTATATAAATACTTATTCTTCAACAGTAGTGCTGACTGATGTGCTGTTGTTCAAACCAAAACGTAAGATGTTGAACTTTGTCTTCATGTATTTCTGTGACAACACATTGAAGATTTGACCTCATAACAAAATGTAAGGATGCTAAAATTCAACAGAGTTTTTTAAATCTCTTCTCAGGCCATAGAAAACTTTGCCTTGACAGTGAAAAGCATGGCGCAGATGCTGCAGAGGTTTGGGACCGAGCTGGCTGAGACTGAACTTCCCAACGACGTCCAGAGCACCAAAGACCTGCTCTCAGCGCACACTGAAAAACACAACAACCTCAAGGTGGAGTTTAACACAATCAAACCCATGTCTGTCACTCTGTAGGTTAAATTAGGATCACCTTGAATGCAAACATTTTAAAAAGCTCAAGGAAAGAAATGTTGTCTGGTTATATATGGACAACGAGAAGCCTGTTCAGGCTGTTAGGGTTCATGGGTTGATCTGATGGATATGGTCCAAACCATTCAAATGCTCCTGAGAAATACAAGGAGAAGCTCCATCATCCAGGAGGAGGTCAGGGTAGAGTTGCTGCTCCTCCTCATCAAAAGGACTCAGCTGACTGGGAAGACCTCTGGTCGCCTCTTTCTCAAGGTTTTCTGGACGTCCTACTGGGAGGAGACCCAGAACTCACTGAGGGGATTAGACGTCCTATGAATAGGATACTGGACCTGTTACCTCTGTAACCTGACCTTGGTGGACAAGTGGTGGAAAACTAATGTCTGTTCTGTTTTCCTTTCTCTGACTCAGGAAGAGCTGAAGCTGGCTTTGAGACAAGGCAACACCTTGTTCACTTGTATCAGGGATCAGGCAGCCAAGTCAGAGGACCATGAACTCAGTCCAGATGAGCTGGAGAACCAGACCACTGTGGAAAGGTCAGGTCTTGTTTATGTCTCAAATCAGAGTCTAATTCTCTTATTGATGTTAGTTTAAGAACATTTGAGTTTTTCTGTGTAAACAGTGACTCTGCTGTCATGTGTTTTAGGCTCCTGGCCCAGCTGGATGAGACAGAAAATGCTTTTGAGCAGTTCTGGTGTAAACACCACCTGAAACTGGAGCAGTGCCTGCAGCTGCGCCACTTTGAACAGGACTTCAGAGAGGTATCTGCCTCTGTTCTGATGCTCATTTGTGTTCCTTTTCTTCTAAACTTCAGAAGAATCCAGCAGTGAAATCATACCCATAAAAACCTTCTACACATCAAGAAGCTCTGTGGCTTGGTACTGAGGGCAAATTAAATAACCCACTTATTATATCTGTTAGTGAGGTCAGCAAATTAGCTGTTGTTGGAGGTCCCCCAGACCAGACCAGGTCCCGTGGTGACTGAGCCTTTGGGGCGGCGGCCCCCAGGCTCTGGAACAACCTGCTGCTGCACATTCGATCTGCTCAGAGCCTTGGAACGTTTACATCTCTTTTAAAGGCATCTTTTTTCTTGTTGGCTTTAATACTGGATAAGTGTGACACCTGCACCAGCTTTTATTGCTTTTATTATTTTACAGAATGTTTTTCTGTTTTTAAAGTTTTGTTATTTTGCACAATGTTAAGCACTTTGGTCGACACCTTGTTGTTTTAAACGTGCTTTATAAATAAAGTTTGAGTTGAGTTCAGGCAGCTTTACACGTTTAACTTCAAATAACCAGAATGAGAAATAAATAGAATCAAATCTAAAGATATGAAGTTTCATCAAATCATTCAGCCCATATTCAGTTCAGACTGCTGTAAACCAGAAGCTGATAAGTAAAATAAAATGAGGGCAAAGAGATCACCTGTCTGAGGCCTGAGAGTCCCTTTGATCACGGATCCTGTTTGAGTTCTCTCTGCTCTTTGATCAGTGACTCATAATGAAATGGATTCAAAGGGACTCTGGGACCTTACGTGATCTTTTCACCATGCTTTTATTGTGCTAAGTTGATTCTATTTTACAGCAATAAGCATGTTTAAAAACATCATTTATGTTTGGATTTCAGCAAAATCTTGAATAAATCTGGAGAAAAATAAGTTAGAAAGATCTCATCCCATTTTTATTGGTATGAAGAGCTAAATGTGACAAAGCATTAAATTATAGCTTTTCATCCAGCGCCCCATAATTTACAGTATGAATAAATATTTAATTATGTCTAAATGAGTTTTTTCATTTTCAGGTCAAACAGTGTCTGGACTCTCAGCTGGACAGTCTGAGCTGCCTGTCGGATACCGGGGACTGTGTAGGCCGAGTGGAGCAGCTGCTGGAGGAACTGAGAACCCTGGAGGAGAGGAATCAGGTCTGTCAGTACACACACACACACACACACACACACACACACACACACACACACACACACACACACACACACACACACACACACACACACACACACACACACACACACACACACTCAGGCCAATATCCACACGGCAGACTATGGTCCTTTATGAAGTGACATTTGACTTTATTGCCCCCAAGGGGAAATTATTTTCCACAACACTGCATTTGCTTAACAAAGACAGATACAACAACACAACAATTACACTTAAAGCTACACTCGGCAGCTTGGTAAACAATGTAGCTTTTAACGTTTTTTTTAAAAAAATGCCTCTTAACAACGTTCTAACATAGAATAGCTATAAATATATTGTGGAGATAGAAAAACCAAAAGAAATCAATAAAGTGGTTGTCCTGCAGTTCTCTAAAAACTTCAGCCAATCCTATCATTCGGACCGAACTGCACATTTTGCAGCAGAACATCCTGGAAGTTAGAGGAGGACAGAAACAGTCGGCTGTTAGCGCTTCCATTTCAGGAACAAATACCAGAGTCCCAAAAAACCCACTTTTTCAGCTAGCAGAAAACTAAAAACGTTAGGAGGTGAAAAGAGGAAAAACCTGGGGGAAGGTTTCTACAGTTGGAGTTCTGTTTTGAACAGTTACGTGACAAAGCATGGTCCCATGCTGGAAAGGCTGGCCTACGGATTATACCTGACAGGAGGGGTGAGTGCTCTGAGACGTGTTTCTGTAAAATAGCTAGTGATACGTAACTTGTTTACAACGCTGCTGAGTGCAGCTTTATATCATTCACCCAGTTCACATCAAACGACACCATCCCTCCACCCTTTCACATGGACAAATATGATCCCACTCAGCCTGGTCTGTTGTTAAGGATTTTTATCATAGTGGGAACCAGACTCTTTCCAAAACGGGCCTTCCTGAATTTCATGGCTTGGTGCCTACATCCTGATGGCAGAAGAACTAAATACTTATTGAGTGGGTGTGTGTGTGGTCCTGTTCTATTGAGATTGCAATATGAGTGATGGCTGATTGAGGTCAGTGAGATTGGCAGTGGGAGGACCTATTATTTTTGCTGCAGATATACCTTCAGCAGAGTGCACTTGGAATTATGGGTAATACCCTTTGTCAAAGTCAGCACCAATGCGGACTTTGGCGGAGTGCGTAGCAAGGGTGGAAAAGGGGGCGGGGAGAAGGTCCTGATTCTTCACTCTAGAGAATTGGGACACGCTATACACTCGCACGCCTCAGCGGGAACGTACAATTGAGGGACATAAGGGTGGATTTGAGAGTATTAGGGCCACACACTCGTCCAGGAAGCCCAGAGGAGAAAAAAAATCTAAAAGAAATGATTTGTTTTTAGTTGATTTCTTCTGAAATTTTTTGCTTGTTTTGGGCTGAGGGTCACAATCAGGGCTCTTAAAATCTCTTAAAATCCTCAAAAAGGCTTGATGTTGTTTTCTTCTCATGTTTTATTATTATTTTTTTTTTCTTTTGTTCTAATTTGCTGAACGTTTGCTGTGCAGGGCATGTAAACTGGAAAAACAAAAACAAATAAAAAAAATATTATCTGGGAAAAAAAAACCAGCTTGAAATTTAATGTGGAATTTTCAAAGTTCTGAAAGTGCTCCAGTTTTTCATAAAGTCCTTAAAAATTCTTAAAAGTGTAACTGAAGTTGATATTACAGCTTTTAATTTCATGAGGTAATGGATCAACTCAATATGATCATTTTGTCTTGATATTTAGTGATTTTGTGTGTTAAGCATCAGAGTCAGGTGCTGGTGAATCTTGGACTCACCTGGAAAGAGCTTGAATTTAATGTTGTCATATGAGCATGAAGCCTGTAAAACTAAATAATATTTATCAAAATTAATGACCCTAAATTATAATAAACTCTAACGATATTTAACTTTCCTTCAAAACATCCTCAGATTGTTTGGAATTTGTGTATTTTAGTGTTTTTCTCAGTTAACTCATTTCTCTGGGTTCACAAATAAAATGTAGTTTTTACTTTGTTTGACATTTCTATTTAAAAAGCATTTGTATAAGAATATAGAGCTAATGAGTAAAAAGCAGATATTCAGACATATAGATGTAAAAATCCTGACAGGAAAATGTTGCTTCAAGAAAGGAATGCTGCAGAAACAGCAGCTTTTAGGATGCAAAGAAGAGAATTTACACTTGTGTTCTTTCATGTATCCAAGTATCAGGAATGCTGAGAGTCACCTGTTAATTAATGGATGATTCTCTTTAATCAGTTCAATAAATGATTAAAATAAACTTCCTGAATAAATGTAGAACCTGACACATGAAACAATCACCACCAGATGACGTTTGAATCTTATAAAACTGACTATAACTATGTATGAATGCTTTAGTCTGTTTTTACATGAGATACCAATCAATTATTAATCACAGTTTAACCTTTCAATGAACTCTGACTGAAATTCTTACCTAAACTGTCATTCAGCACTTTAATTAGGGGTCTGTAACCTGTGGCTCTCGGGCCACCTGTGGCTCTCGGGCCACCTGTGGCTCTCGGGCCACCTGTGGCTCTCGGGCCACCTGTGGCTCTCGGGCCACCTGTGGGTCTCGGGCCACCTGTGGCTCTCGGGCCACCTGTGGCTCTCGGGCCACCTGTGGCTCTCGGGCCACCTGTGGCTCTCGGGCCACCTGTGGCTCTCCCTCCTCTCTAAAGTGACTCGTTGATCAGGAACATCTTGAACTCAGTTTAATTTGTTAATAAATGAACAAACATGGTGACCAGCTGAGTTGAGTATTTTCCTTCACCATAACTGCTCAGATCCTCTTCAGGAACCAGACACAGTAACCTAGAATCATTTCCAAACTGCTTGTCTTCCAGCCCACATTAGAAAAGGCCCAGCTCCATGCGTCTCATGGTGACCAGCTGATCCAAAGCAACCACTATGCTGTAGACTCGATTCGACCCAAATGTGTGGAGCTCCGGCGGGTCTGTGATGACTTCAGCAACGAGGCCAAGAAGAAGTCCGATGTTCTGTCCAAATCACTGCAGATACACATGGGCATCAACAAGGTGAGGACATAATGTCTTCCACATTAACAGATGTCACTCCCAGAGGTAAAACATTATTTACAGTTTCTATTTATCTGGATACATTCAGATAAACACCCAGGAGAAACTGTTTAAACCTTTAAACACTTAGAGTAATGATGGTTGGTCGTTGTCATGGTGGAATAATCAAAGTGACCAAGGAGGCAGGAAAGTGATGATGGATGGATGGATGGATGGATGGATGGATGGATGGATGGATGGATGGATGGATGGATGGATGGATGGATGGATGATGGATGGATGGATGTATGGATGATGGATGGATGGATGATGGATGGATGTATGGATGTATGGATGATGGATGGATGGATGATGGATGGATGTATGGATGATGGATGGATGGATGATGGATGGATGATGGATGGATGGATGGATGGATGGATGGATGATGGATGGATGGATGATGGATGGATGATGGATGGATGATGGATGGATGGATGGATGGATGGATGGATGGATGGATGGATGGATGGATGGATGATGGATGGATGGATGATGGATGGATGATGGATGTTTGGATGATGGATGGATGGATGATGGATGGATGATGGATGGATGGATGGATGGATGGATGGATGAAGGATGGATGGATGGATGGATGATGGATGGATGATGGATGGATGGATGATGGATGTATGGATGATGGATGGATGGATGATGGATGATGATGGATGGATGGATGGATGGATGGATGGTGGAGGGGTTGATGGAATGGATGGATGGATGATGATGGTTGCAGGTTTTCTGTCTTCATGGTTACTGACTGACTGACTGCAGCACCCTTCTGTCACCATGTCATCCTATTAAACTAGTAACATTTCCCTAAATCTGAATCCTTTAAACAAAGTTTGTGTTTCTGTGACAAACAGGTGAAGGACTGATGAATGGATGAATTTACAGTTAAATGCTGAAAGGTTGAATAATGAAACATCTAAATTGATGCATATTAAACTGCAGGAAGTTGTTTCTAGTCTAAGAATGACTGAATGGTTTTGTGTGCACAGGTTAACCAGTGGTGTGAGTCTGGGATCTACCTCCTGGCCTCCCAGGCGGTGGATAAGTGTCAGTCCCAGGAAGGAGCAGAATCAGCTCTAACAGACATAGAAGACTTTCTGGACTCTGCAGAAAAGAACCAGCTAACAGAACTGAAGAACCTCCACAACCAGTTCGAGGTCGTCTTGTCTGAGGACATTAAGGTAAATTATTCAGGATGTCTTTATACTATATTTATATATATATATATATATATATATATATATATATATATATATATATATATATATATATATATATATATATATATATATATATATATATATAAATACTGCTCGAGATAAGATGACACTAATGAATAGTGTTGTGCTTTTGACCTGCAGGGTGGTGTCCTGAAGGCACTGAAGAGACTGGAGGATGTTCAGGAGATGTTTGAGAAGAGATGTGTTAGCCTGAAGAGACTCTCAGCCAAACAGACGAGGCCCATTCAGCCAGTCGCCCCACGGCCCGAATCCTCTCCAAAACGGCCTTCACTGAAGAACCCTCCCAGAACCACCGGCAGCCAGCAGCGTGAGTCCAACGTTTTCTATCTATTTATTCAAAAGAAGATGAAATATGTGTGTAAATACACTCTGTAATCACCATATTAGGTTCAGTCCTAACCCATTAGTATATTTATCCCAGGACAAACATTACATCTATCAAATCATGTTCCAGTGATGTCATAGTCCTAAGACTCCAGCAAAAGTTCAGGAAAATGTCTGATAATATCTTGGTTGGTATCATTCTGCATCATTCAGCTGACTCGTCTTTCAAAAATACAAAATAAAAATCACAAAAATACACTGTTAAGTGATATTTCATTCACTCATCTGACCTGTGAGAACATGAGGAGACATCAGGCTGCAGCAGCTCAGAAAGAAAGGACAAGGTGAAATGAACAGGCAGCCAGTGCAGGGAGGTTTTAGAAGCACAAGTGTGAAAGTCAAATTCAATCTTTTTTTTTTTTTTTTACTTCTTAACAGTTTGTATTTTATTTCTTTGACACCTTTTTGGTTCACACTTAAATATATGTTACTAAGACCATTTAGGCTTTTATTCTGAAGGGCATGTTTTAGTGCTGACAGCTCTTTGTGTTTGCTGGACCTGAATTTAGGCCCAGTTCCAATACTCGTACTTCCACCCTTGTGCCCCTCAGTTGCTCGTTCCTGCCGAGGTGCGCAAGTGCTTAGGGTGTCCCGATTCTCTTGGGTGGAGACTCCAGACCTTGTCCCCACCCCCTTTTCATCCTTGCTACGTACTCGCTACACACTTCGCCGAAGTCTGCATCGGTGCAGACTTTGGCAAAGGGTATTACCCATAATTCCAAGTGCACTTCATAGAAGACCATAGGGTGGAAGTGCGAGTATTGGGACTGGGCCTTAGCTTCTGCTCTAGGTTTTTGCTTTTGACAGAAAGTATCAGTGGGAGGGGCTTTTCAGTGCTTCGATCTCATTGGTTATGAGGGTTTGGAGTTTAGCAAACTAAATCCTGTGTCCCAGCAGCAGCCCTGCTTGCATGTCTAATTGTTGAATGTTCCTTCCCATTGCTGTGATCACTTTGTGTCTGTGTCAAACTGATTGTCATAATTTTTAACAGTTTATTGTGAATTTCTTAATCTAATGTTTTAAAGTTCGTCTTTGTTTCTTTTATTTATATTTCTAAAAGCCCATCTAGGGACAAATGCTGCAAATTAGCTAAAGTTAAAAGCACCTTACTACAAACATGGGGCTGCGGTTTTTACAGTTTGTCTATGTATTTGTATCTGTCCCTAGTAATTAAAAAAAAAAAAGAGTAGGTGGCTCTATCTGTCTGTTATAAGTATGGAGCCATCTGCTCCAAACCCTCATCACCAATGTTTATCAAACATGTACATCCCTGATTATGTCTCAAAACGCTCACACTAACATGACCAAAGGCTCTTCAATGTTAGCATTAATGCTAATCATTTAGTAATACATGCAGGTGGAAACAGCCCAGTCCAAATTTACAATATTTAAAAAAATGATTAGATAAATGCACGTAGCTGCTGTAGTCTGTGAATTGATGCAGGATGATAATATTTTTCTCACCCTTTTATTGATTTTGAGGAGCTATGACATCACTGCATCATGATTGGATAGTTGTCCTGTTTGTCCTGGGACAGTAAACGGTTGATGGTTCAGGACAACCGCCTGTAGTTTGATTACAGATTGAGTTGTAGAAATATATGTCAACTTGTGCAGACTTTTTCTTTTTGTCTCACTCCTAGAAAGCCTAATTTTTGTCATAAAGCCTGCATGCAGGTGATCAAAGCTATGATAAATAAGTGAGTCCTCATCATTTCAGCTCCCTCTCGAAGGCCTCCTGATAACTCCAACAGCACTAAGCAGCAAACTGAAGCTGATCCCAACAAGAAGAAGATCATACGCAGAACCAAGGGAGGAATCAAGGTACTTTGATTTTTAGAAACTTTACAGGTTGAAATAGAGGATTTAAAATGTGTTTTTACATCAGTAGTCCTAAATGAGACCATGAATGCATTAAACATCTAAAATCACTCACTAGTTATATCCCTGTGCCAGTTAAAGATGAGATTTTTTTTACATTTGATTATTGTTAGTTTTTATTTATGTTAGCAAAAAATATTGAAATATTTTGATACAGAAAATCAATCTTAGTCAACTTGAATCAATAGTTTTTATTTATCCAAGGAAAAAACATCAGCAAAGGAAACAAATTTCCATAAAAAAGACAAAACAAAAAAAAAACAACCAAAAAACAGATTCTGAAGTTTTTTAAAACACTTTCTGTTTAAATAGCTGCTCGGCAGAACCAACAGTACCTTAATGCTGCAACAGGTTGTCACCAGCAGATCCTTAGGACTTCTGGTTTTTTTAGATGTCGGCTTTTTCTGTTCAGTTTTTGTAATTGAACATAAAAGTTTATTGTGCAGTAAATAAATAAAAAACAAAGATGTGTCAGGCTCTCCAGCAGATGAGTAACAATATCTAAAACACTTTTTAAAACACGGAACAAAGTAATCCAAGATCTGTCAGGACCTCAGAGACCCATCGTCCTTCAGCTGATCCTCTACTCAGTATAGTAGAGTCTACTGTATGACCAGTTTTCAGCCAGCAGCTCTAAGAAGCACCTCGTGGTGCTAAAGTATCAGTTTATGCCTGAACTGTGTTATTGATATTTGTTTAAACCTATTAGTATGTTCAGTCATTTCCATTTGAGAAAAGTATTTTGAACTGAACTCTCTCTTTTAAAATGGGGTTGTTGTTCTGTGTCAACTGGTTCATCTCTTCAGTCAGGAGACTTTTTCCATGCCTGATGTTTTCAGAGGTCATAATGAAATGGATCAACAAACAAAAACTTTCTCTGAAAACGATCAGATACACAGAGTCAAATCAACTGAAAAGTAAAAACAACCTAAGAACTCTGTAAGATCTGCAGAAGGCCTGAAGAACTGTGGGTTGAGATCATTTCTTTATTTCATGCTTTTTGGTATTTCCTGACACAACATGTAGTTAAATGTGTTCATATAAGGAACCGTACCTGGAACTGGAACCATACAAGAGAACTTTTGCATGTTTGTCTTCATGTCTTTCTGCTCCATGCTAACACCATTACCTCACCAGATGTTAGAAAAGTCCCAATAAGACAAATAAGAGACATGTCTGTGTTTTCAGACCAAGACTGGAGCTAAACCCAGTCATTTTACAAGTTTAATGAGGGTCAAGTTAAATATTGACCAGCAGTTTATGATCATCTGAAAGAAAACCACTGAGAAAAAACACATTTTCAGACCTTCATTTTTAGCAAAATATCCCCTCCCCCCGGCAATGCCCTAAAGCAAGTCATTATTCTTAATGTCACATACATTTTTAAAAAATAAAGTGCTAAAACGTTGATCATCTAATGTCCAGATTGAAGTGATGCATGAGGAAAGCCAGGGAGGATCCACCCCTGTTCCTGTGTCCAACGAGAGTGAGGAGAGTCTCTCCAACAGACGCAGGTGAACACACACACCCATCACATCCCTCTTTACTCCACAACATGGCCTTCTGGGAGTTCATGATTCACACAGGAAAAGAAGAGAATCGACTAAAGCGTCTCGCTGAGCTGCTTCTGTTTGTGATAAAATACAAACTGAGTGTTTGTTGCTTTGAAACCATGTTTCTGATATGAAGTCATCAGTTGTCATCAATCATGTGACTGTTGAAAGAAATGTGCTTTGAATCCAGACTGAATTAATCTGAAATGGTCCTTCCTGCTCGGTCGAAGTGGACCATCACCTCCAAACACAACCTTACTTTTTGTGCTTCTCTGCTGACTTGTTTTCTACAAACTTTATGGGTTCACTTTGTCTGCACTCAAAAATGATTCAGATAAACTTTATTATCCAAGGAGGCAATTTGTTTTGAATCCAGCAAAGAATAATTCACAGATACAATTAATAGAAATAGGAAACATCCATAACACAGGATACAACAAACAGGTCACTACAGTCCTGATTTGAAGAGATCAGGTCAAATTATTTATGAGGCTGAAACCAACAGGGACCAATGAACTTTTGTACCTTTTCGTGTTGCACTTTATTGCCCCGAGTCTGTGAGCTGAGGGCAGCAACCTTTAATTACAGTGCAGAGATGGTTTGGGTCAGCAAAGATAGCTTATCTGTCTGAATGACTCTGGTCCTGTAGAGCTGGGGGTGGGGGGGTGGGGTCTACAAGATGTGACCTTATACTCAAACCAGCAAATTAAAATAAGTCAATTTTGACAGAATAAAAAATGAGAAACGTTTGTGAAAAAAAAATCCTGTAATAGTTAAAACCTGTGACGTCACTGCATTTGGGGCCAGTGGGCCCCGCCTTCACAGATGAAACCAGAAACTATGCTCACTTAAGATAATCAGTGGAGAATAAGAGTTTGTTTTAGAGTAATACTGAAAAAAACCCATTCTGTTACCAAGAACTTTCCGTTAGAAAAATGTAAATATATCGACTGATAAGCTCAGGACAATAAATCCTCTTGTTATCAGGGCCGGCCCATAAAACACTGAACATCTGAAGTCACAGTGCGCATGCTCAACAGCTCTCAGTAGGCAGCCATGGGGCACAAACCCCACGGCTCCAAGCTCAGACCATCCTGTGTAAATACTAGAGAAGCACAGGTGAGGTTACCTTTGTGTTCTGTGGGACAGTGTTCCATCACCTAGTGTTCGTTGTCTTCTCAGGACAAAGAAATGTAGCTGTTTTTTTTTTATGATTGGCATCATTCTTTTCAAGAACACTTGGGTTTACCTTTCAAGAAGTAAAAAAATAGAAGTGTTCCTGGCAGAGCTAAACCCAGGAAGTTGGTGTGAGAGTGTATTTGCTTATATTGGCACAATAAACCCTTGTGTAAATAGAGCCTAACCTACATAGGGATACACAGTGGATACTAGTATTGCTGATGGCTTAAAACAGACCGTTTATTTGCTGAACAGAACTTGGGTGGTTGGTTATGAGACAAAGACAACACAGCCAGCAAAGCATGTAAAACTGAGTTTTTAGCTTTGAGTAACGTTTTAATGTTCATCAGCCAGCTGGTGGTTGTTTATGTAAAAGCTGCAACACAGGAGTAAGTGTTCTGGGAAAAAGGCTGGCACAGTAGTATCACCCTCACCACGGTGCAGTACAAGCTACCCAGGAACCCTCTGGAACTGCTGGGCATTGAGGACAATACTGATGCTCGCCATAGTGAGCGTACATCTGTGGCATGGCCATGTGATGTCATCATATGGTCATAAATACAACGGTGGTATGGAGCCTTCCCCTCCCCTGAGAAGTACACGTGCTCCTGGGGAGAGACGCCCATGGTCTTAGCACACATTCCCATGAAGACATCGTCAATGTACAGCGAAGAGTTCAGCACCAGAGTAGCCTGGTAGATCTTAGCAGCCACGTCCCACGAAACCACATAAGCAGCTCCGGCAGTGTAGTCCGGGTAGGAAGGCCAGGGGTACAGGTCATAAGGAACATAGTATTTACTGTCTTTACGACGAACTGGAGGGGATCCCTTGTGCACATGGCCCACCCACAGGCCTTTGCCCCCCGACTGACTCCATAAGAGATGCTGCAAATACTTCACCAAATTAGGTATGTGTACAAAAATGTCATCATCTGCCGTCATGAGAAAGTGGGCCTGAGGGCAGTACTGTTGTTTCCAGTGGAACTGCATGATCAGTTTTGTTGTAAGGTTATGAAAAGTGTCCAAAAAGCTCTGCTGGATCAGGTCTCTGTAGACCTGGTCCTCTAGCTGCAGAGACTCCTGCACCTGGGACCTTTGGTCAACATCTGGATGAACGCCTATGGCAAACAGGAGCCTCACACTCACCCCCAACTTCAACCAGACAAAGCTCTCGTTGCCCCAGGTGTCCCGGATGGCCTGACGTCGCTCAAAGTTCTCTGGAGAGGATTTCACAAAAAGCAGTAAGAGGACGTTGTCCCAGTCTTTCCCATTTTCTCCTCTGCATCTTCCTGGGTGGTTGATGAGGTATGGGTAATTCCCCAAACCACCACCTACACTGCTAGAGCCATTGTTGGAGTGCTGATGGTTGGATGTAATGACCAAGGATGAGTTGAGAAAGTTGTACCTGTTGACCAGGTAGCGGTACGCGTAAGATCTCACGTGGCTCATCACATGATGGTCTAGCTCATCCCAGGAGACCATCACCACACAGAGCACCAGGCCTGTGGTCAGTAACTGCACACACTGACACTTGTGGATGCGCCGGAAGTTAATGAACATTGTGACAACTGCTCACTCCCACTGATCCCTGAACATCAACACCTATCGTCTGGATCCTCCTCCTTTTGCTCTCAGGCTGAGACTCTCCTTTCTTGGTTTCCGTTTGTTTGTTTTCTTCTTCTCCTATCATGTCCAGTAGGTCCTTTTCAGGATCTCAGTCTCCATTACTGATTTCCTTCTGATTTTTGAGGCAAAAGCAGCGCTCCATCATAGTGAAGCAGTAAAACCAGATGTTAGCTAGCTCAGTTTCCCTGCTTCAGCAAACAGGATTCAACTGTCTTCTTCCGCCGTCAAGTTTCCATTTGTTTTACTCGTTTGCTCCAACTCCTTTTCCTTCGTCCATTCAGGTTACTTAAAAACCTGAGCATGTTGAAGAGCTAGAGCACCTGAAAAAAAAACACACCAAATTATTTAGTATCTGGTTCATAGATTAGAAAATGCACAAAAATCAGATTTTTATTATGGTCCATGAACACACCATTAAAAATCAGACATCCCTCTATCCTGTTAACTCACTAAGCTCCAACTCACACAGTAACAACAGATTTTTTCATGGAAAAGATTTTACTTCTAGAATCATTATTTAAGTTAAAGTGCCTGTGACTCCATATTTAAATCACTTTATATTAAACAGGTGTAATCTTTGATGCCTCTAGATTAGCGTTGCACCATTATAACTCAAAATACGCTGTAATTATTTCCTAACGAGCAACTCAGAGATCAGAAGAAAGCGCCGCCTTCCGGTTCTGCTGGGTTTCTCCTTATTTGGCAGCCTGACACTTCTGCTGCAGCAGGGGGCAGTGCCCCCTGCTGCAGCAGGGGGCAGTGCCCCCTGCTGCAGCAGGGGGCAGTGCCGTCGCGTGAAAGAGAAACGAAACTGAAACTAAACACTACACGGTCTATGGGCAATGGCGGCGGCACTGCCTCGCTCCAGTTGTCGTGGACGTGCATGTGGGAGGAGAATTTACCATATAAGCAAGTCCGGATCACTATGACCTCATAGCGGGCTGGAGTGAAAAAAACTGTTTGAAACCTGGGTCTGAAATCTTGAAGAGCTTCTCACTGGCTGGACTAGGAGACAGATGGACGCCGTTTTTTGCTCTTTCTGGCAGGTTTAAGGTGAGAACTCAACGTTGCAACATGATAGATAAGTCAGAAAACATGGAAACCGATGTCATGGGCACTTTAATCACAATTATTGTTATTATTTAATTAGTTAATTAATTCTTTCAGATAAATTGGAATTAGCAGGTCAGAGCTGGAAAATAAATC
Source organism: Callopanchax toddi (assembly GCA_006937965.1). Lineage (NCBI taxonomy): Eukaryota > Metazoa > Chordata > Actinopteri > Cyprinodontiformes > Nothobranchiidae > Callopanchax > Callopanchax toddi. The sequence goes on along the minus strand of SSNR01000313.1, from coordinate 530,234 downwards.
CTCCCTCAGAACCTAATTTAATGAATCAGTAGATTTTTTTTTACAGTTTTAAGGAACAGAACTGTACATTATTAAACCAAAATAAACATTTAAATCAAATATATTAATTTATACATACAATTTATAACAATACACTCAATGCAGAAATGATTATGTCCAGTTCAATCTCACGTCCATCAAAAAATCAGAACTTATGAACATTTTTGATTTTCATGTTAAATATTCAGCCTTTATTTTTATTTTGAAATACAAAAAATATTAGGAGTTTGATTTATTTATTTAGGTTGTCATGCTGTAAGTGGTCCTTTAAACCTCGTTATAATGAAAGATTTGATTTGAGGTAAATGATCAATCTCAAAGTTGACTGGTAAAAATAAAATGAATCATTTAGAAATGAGTTCTGCAACCTGTGGCTCAGGGGCCACATGAAGCTCCTCAGAACCTCAGAAGTGGCTTCATAATAGGGTGACCAAACGTCCTCATTTCCCCGGACATGTCCTCTTTTTACATTCTGTGGGAGGGTTTCAGAGATCAATGAAAATGTCTGGGTTTTATCGTTTTACACTGGAAAAGGTGTGAAAAAAGCAGTCTGTGTTGCGTGTGACGTCCCTCTCACAGAAAGAACAGTCGTTCTTCTACTGTTCAAACAATTTCCCTTCAATGTCAGGTGTCATTAGTATTGTGTCTAAGACATATTTTAGTATTTTTATTGTAAAATCAAACGTTTTACACGACTTTTGGGCAGTGGCAGCCCATCAATAGGGGGCGCTAGGGCACCACCCCACCAGTCTCACAAGAGGAGGAAGAAGAACAAGATTGGAATCACAAAATTGTTTAAAAAAACATGAAAATTAAACTAAACGATCTATCCATTACTCCAATTCCAATACTGTAAGTACTGTGTATAATCTGCATTTAGGTGTAGTTTTAAAATGTTCTCTCACTATTTTTTACCGGACTGAAAGGTCGTGTGATGTACTTCCTGTTTCTTTGGGGTCTTCTGCGCATGTCTCGGGTGCACGAATCTTTATCAATAGACCTACACTTTGTTCTCTATAACTGGAGCATGCACACTGGAACCCCCCTTCAATGCAAAGTAATGGAGAGCCCTGGGGCACTGAATTTAGCGTCCGAAGCGACCAGAGTCTCAGTTCAGATCAGGAAGTTCTTCCTCATGGCGTTATCATGGAGGCAACAAAATTGATATTTATTCAAAGAATCCTTCTTGGCAGCTTGTGAAAACCTGGCCGATTGATTCCATGGGTCCTGATTTAATCAACTCTTTTGTTTTATTAACAATGTGTCTGTTGCGGATTTTTACTGTTGAAAACGCCTATCAGCAAATGGCAGAGGCCTACTGTTTTAAGTCCTGAAGTGGATTTATACCTTAAATAGCGACATGTCTTTGTAGCCGAATGTTAGAGGGACATGCATACCGTTGAATGAATCTTTGGTTTATGTAGTTTAGCCCGTTTTGAGGAGTTTTATGTTACTTTTCCTTAAAGCGCACGGCGCTCTATGGGAGTTTTGTACGAGTGGCCTAAAATCATAACTCATTTTGATGGACATATCAGTGGATTTGACTTTATTTTGTTGTTAATTCACTTCATTAGTTGAGCTGATTGTCATGACTTGCTTGGTTAGTGGTTGTTGTCTGAATTGTAACATTAATTATCTGACTGTATTAGTTAGAGATGGATTTATTTGTTTGTGATGTCAGTAGAAAGCTAATTGTGAATATTAGGTTGTGTTTCTGACCTTGTGTAGGTCAGGTTGGTTTTTCCCTCAAACTCTTACTTCTGTTGTGACCACGTTGTGGTTGTTTTTATTTTTATTTGTACCTGATTATATTGATATTATTCTAAGGTCTCCTTATGAAGACTTTATGATTTCTTTACTGTTTGATGTGTAGAATTAGACCTAACTGTGCCACATTTGTAGTGAACTGGTGGTAGTGCTTTTTACCAGCAAAATATTCAGTCAGATGAAAATATTTTGCTTTATTGTCTGTTCTAGTGGTGAGATGTGATTTTTTTTTGCGCATCTGATAACTGATTTGCAAAAATGCACCCCACCCAAAAAAATGTCACAAGCCACCACTGCTTTTGGGGAGTGCTGAATTTTTTTAAAGACACATTCATCATCATGTTATAAAAATCACAAATATTTGGATTTTTATTACTGTCTAAAGACATGAAGGTGCATCTTAATTGTTTATTTAGAGATGTTTTATTTAGAGGTGTCAGATTAGCGCGTTAATTACGATTAATTAATTACAGCCCTAATTAACGCGTTATTTTTTTTAATCGCGTTAATCGCATTTTTAATCGCTTGACCGTTTCTGCATGCAGTCTGCCGCTGCAGTGATGTGTGTGTGCTGAGCTGGTCTCCTCGCGGTGTGTGTGTGTGTCACTGAGCAGCTCTGTGAGGCTCAGAGCCCCTCACTTTCAGGAAGTGATCACGTGACCTACGCATGATGCCGAGACAAAACAAACAGCTGATGGCCATAGCGGTGTTATGAAACCGGCATCACCTTGTAGAGCGCTATTTATCTGACCCCGCTGCAACAGGAAGTGCAAATTAAAACGACCTGATCATTTCACGAGCTACTCGACCGGAATGACCACCGTCAGCCCAGCACAGCTCTGATCACTGATTACACGTAACTGTCAGCCGGTTCGGTGCGCGACCAGCCGGCTGACAGCTTCCACCGTTTGTGGAGCGCCGTGCTGATCACTAGTAGCCTACACTGAGTGATCTGATGGACTACAACGGTTTATATTCAAAGTAACAGCGCGACGTGGCGCAGCGCTGATCGCTGGTGTATTTCAGCCTTAAATATCAGCTGGTCCGGTCCGCGACCGGCCGACTCAGTTTCGACCGCTTGTCCAGCACAGCGCTGACCACTGGTTACCAGTAGGCCTAGTACACCGCTGGACTGGCGGTGTTATGAACCGGTCCAGTCAGCGGTGCCCGATGGAAGACATGGACGTAGTTTGGGGGGGGTGCAGGGGGGACGTGTCCTCTGCTCGTTTTTAAAGTCAGTTTAGAGTCCTGTAGTTTTTACAGTCTAAAACAATGTTGCTCTATATTAAATGGATCCTGGCTGTTGTTTTTAGGTGTAGGGTTGATATTATGGCTCTTTTTAAACAGTTCAGACCCTTTTCTCCACCTTCTCCCACCCCTGTATTCAAATCGTGTCCCCCCATCTTTGAAATTTAAATTTCATTCTTGGTGGAAAATCAAATCAAACTTTATTCATAGAGCACATTTCCTGCAGAACAACACAATGTGCTTTACAGCAGATAAAACAACCTAAAATCAGATGAGGGGTTAACAGAGCTGCTACTGGAGTCCACTGACCAAAGTAATGGTTGCACTGGGACTGAATCTGTTCAAGTCTGTTAAACACAATAAATGACTTCATAAAGACACTTTATGTTGCTCTATATCAATCTACTGGTCTGACACAATCATTTAATGAATTTAAATGACAATAACTCAAGATGAGGGCTTTCTTTAGCCATTTCTTTAGATGCGATTAAAAATGCGATTAATTAGATTAATTAATTACAGATCATAATTAATTAATCGCACAATTCTTTTAATCGCATGACAGCACTAGTTTTATTCATTTTTTACAAACACAGTTGAGCTGAATAACTCTGCAAAGCTTTTTACACAAGAGTATTTTTCATGTAAACTGATTTTTTTTGCATAACTTAAAATAAGAAAAACTAAAATGTCACAACGTGATAAAAACCACAATATCTAAACAGTTGTTTTAACTCACAGTGTTCTCTTCTTTTTAAGGGTTCAGTAGATTTTGTGGCTGTAATTAATAAAATGTGTAGAAGAAATCTTTGTGTCAGAAGCCTGGTTCTGAACACAAGGTTTATTCATGAATGAGAATTGATAATAAAATAACTGTGATGTGAATGTGATGGCTGATGAAAACCACCACGCCCTGACCTGGTCCACGTTGACCTGGCTCTCAGACAGACCTCCACTCTGAAGGTTTCAGACGTCCGATACATTTATTAATCACGTGGTTGACCTCACCCTGACGCTGCTGGATTTTCTCCTTAATGTCCTGAAGTCACTTCATGTTCTGCACAAACTGATAAAGAAGGGAAATGAGGTCACGTGGAGGTAAAGACATAAGAGCGCGTTTGGATGCAGGTGAGCTAAGGACTGGAGGATACTCCTCCCTTTCTGAGTCGGTTTTCTGTCGCGGGATCGTGCTGACCGTTTAATCAGTACAGCATCAAAGTTTGTATAAGAAAGTCAGAAACCAGCGGAGCCACAACCCCCCCACTCTGAGCCTCAGAGTCTCGGAACCGGTTGGACTTACCGACAGGATGCAGCAGCAGAGACCTGCCGGATCCAGGATGAAGCATTACCCTGAACGCGGTCTGGAGACGCTCGGCTCGGTTCCAGACTGCCACACGGTCAGGGCGCGTCCTCATCAGCTGGGAGACTGTTGCTCGTGACCACGTGAGTGCGTGCGCACAGCTGCGTCGGGTGATTGTTCCTCTCAGGTGTGCGCACCTGACTCCAGCTCATAGTGCTGATGCTGGTTCTGACATGGTGGTGACACTAGGCGGCGCCAGGTCCCAGCTCTGGACCAGGTCCGAGTCTGGTTTTTATTCCTGTCAGACTCCTGCTGCCAGCGTTAGATCAGGACTCTTCAGTTGGAGGCCCGTGGGCCAGATGCGGCACATGGCCCCAATATGTCTGGCCCAGCAGCCATATACGGCCTTCATGCCCCTAAACAATAACGTTTAACCGTTTAATAGATGCTGATGCCGGTATTTGAACCTGGGTCTGCCAGGTGGAGGGGAACTCTCTCTACCTCTGGGCCACAGTTTCCTTTATGCTGTTTTAATCTAAGTCAATCTAAGTTTTTCTTCAGGCTTTCAAAGAGAATACATTAGGAACCAGATTAGATTACATTTACATTTCAAAGATGACAAACTCCTGTTTTCACATGTAGCAAAATGATTGTATCTCCATAGTTTAAATGTATTCGGCTGTCTGCCTTTTAAAATCTTGTTCTGCTCATGAAAAGCAGTCGTGTAATAAAATCCACCGCGACCCCTCCCCGGCCCATGGACTCTCCACAGAGTGTCATGTGACCCATCCCGGTTCATAATTGGGCTTGTTCGAGATGAACTGCGCCTCGCCTGGAGAACAGACGAGAGCAGGCGGACGCAGCAGGGGGAGCGGCCAAAAGTCTGCTTTTAAGTCGGACAGATTTTCCTAAATGTAGCTCGTAGGTGATGATATGTCTGAAGATATCGCGTTAATGTCCGTAATTGCAGATGACTTTCCGTTTTTTCCAAAATCTTTATTTGAAGTTCAAAGTATTTCAAAACAAATTCAAGAGTGACCAATATAAAGTAAAGCAAACTAAATAATAGACATATATCTAGATAGATCAGATCAGTCAAAGAAAGTAAACAAGATACTGCTCTGTACTAAATGATATGACTATAAAAATCAGACAGTAGTTTTATTAGAACTTTATAGAAAATAGAAACAGTTCCTACTGAAAACTCTTTGAAACAAATCACATTTCTCACTGTGGCCTTTATAGTTGACATCATCAACGTGGCATGAATTTACAATATATATTTAAACAAATAACATTTCGCATTTTGCAACAGGATGTTTGGATCAAAACGTGAACCAATCAGATCTGAGATCAGGTGAGAGCCAGGCGTTTCCCATCATGCTCTCGGTTTTGCAGCCGGTGGAGAGCAACTGCAGCGCCTTGCTCCAAAGTCTGCGTCCGCCTTGATCTCACGAGGTTATCGTTGCCTACGTAGGCATGACATCAGAGCAAGTCGGCGTCAAGTCGGACAGAAATCTAACCGGCATGCACTGGGCGCCGATCACCGGTGATCGAATCAGCGCAGAACTGGCTCATCTCGAACGCACCTATTGAATACCCCTGCATTAGATCATACCGGTATTTTCAAAATAAGAGCTTAGCTGTCCAGTATAATTACACTCACTCTTATAATCTACTACTGATTGAGCTGTTTAATCTAACCTTTTGGTTTTAAACGTCTTCTATAAATTTATGTTTTCACCTCCCATAAAAACAGTATTTTTATTCATCTAATAGATCTATAGTATTTCCTTTGATGTGCAACAGTTTGGCAGTTTTATGCACAACTTGATGTTAGAACAGGTTCTGTGATCAGGAGCCTCGTGTAGTCCTTCAGCCCCCATGAAGCAGCTTCTTGTAACTTTGAACAAAAATGTCATGAACTCATGTTGATCCTTTAAAGGCACACTAAGTAACCTTTCCATATTTTAAAATCTTTTTCTTGAGCCAGTATGTGCTAATATGACCCTTTACAGGGTTAATGTAAAGTCACTTATCCAGAATACCAAGTTTGTAACTTCTGAGTCTTCGGTCCGGTGCCCTGAAGTCTCACAAAGTCACGTATCTCACGAGAAGCATAACGCTTTACATCAATCCATGTTTCCACCTCAGAACCTGCTGAGGACTGAAGACACAGACAAAATAGATGTGAGCTCAGACATCTATCGTATCATGTTCATCATGGAGGAGCCTCCAAGAATCAAAGAAAAGCTTTATCTGATGATTGAAAACACAGTGCACAGCAAGGGGAGGTCAAGTTTGTTTGTATGACAGTGATTTAAAACGGACACTAGGGGGTGCTAAAACCAAGACAAAAAACTGCCTAGTGTGCCTTTAAAGGCTAATTCGACACTTCTTATGTATTTTATTCATTCTCTTAATGTAATTTTATGTATTTGGTTTTTTAGGTATGCATTTTAATGCTGATATATTTTATTATTGTCATGCATTCTATTTTATCTATTTAATTCCTTTGTATTTTAACTGATGTTTTTGACCGATGTGTCTGTTAATAAAGTTTATTATTATTATTATTATTATTATGGCAGGAAGATGAAACAATGATCAGGAGTTACAGAGACCTACCACTAACCTCTGCTGTAGAATCAGATGTTAATCATCATTTATACTCTGTAAAGTTAGCATAAACCACTGGCTCAAGTGGAGCAGTTTAACCCTTTATATTTATCCTATAACATATATTTGATCACTCTGACTTTAAATTGTGATTTGCAGCCTAAACCTGAAATTATTACAAAATGGGTTTGAAAAAGTAAAAAAAATGCAAAGTAAGATGAAAGAAACAAGGATTCAAAAACATTTTCTGAAAGTACAAATGTTTAAACCAGTAAAAATAAAGAAGTGAAATAAATTAATATTTAAAAATTAGACAAATAACCTCTGATAAAACTCAATGGTTGAAATCTTAAATTTACACCCTTTAAACTGTTATAAAATGACATTTTTCAGTAGTTTTTTAAAACTTTATTTATTTAAAAAATAAAAACGTAAACACAGGCAGAAGTGATTAAATATGATGACGTGTCCTGTAGTGATTACTGGTGTTTTCCTGTCTTTATTGTCCTTTTTCGTTGTTAGATGGATCAGGAGGAGACAGGTTGACTACTGATCAGGAGATCATGGTCTAATAAATGCACTAAGTATTATATCTTTACATTTTTCTGACATGCGTGAAATCAGTTAAACTTTGCAGTAACGCTGCTGGAGAGTTACACCAACTAGTCCAAATACAGAAACGCTGTTCTAATATCAAAAACAAACAATTCTCCTACCATAAACAGCAGCTGTCTGCCTGCTCATAAATCAGCACTCAGCTTCCTGTTTGCTCTGTTTTGTGCATGAAGGGTTTGTGATGTTTAGTGTCAACACATCCTGTTCTGCTCTCTTCACTGTTTCATTGGAAAATACTGTAGCTAAAATCTTCCATCCTACTATTGTTTATGCTAAACAGTAGGATGAAAACAATCAGCACTGGTAAACGTCCTGTGTGTGTGTGTGTGTGTTAAAACACACGGTATTGTTAAATTTGTAGTGAACTGTACTTGGCTCCTCCCTGACCCTCCACCTTCCCGTGGTGGTGGAGTCTGAGTGCCCTAATATTTCTGGTCATGTCATCTGGGGCACTTTGTCCCCACTAGGTCTCCCATGGTTAATTAGTCCAGCTCTAAGGGTTACTGGGATTCCTCTACCCCCCCAGAGCCAGACCTGGGGTTGGGGCCTGGTACACGACCACCTGTTGTCAGGTACAGTCTACCTGCTGCTGTGACTGTCTATTTGAACTGATGAGGAACTTGTATTTCTGGGTTGATGTGGTCTAAGTTTAGCCCAGAGACAGACATTGATATTCAGGCTTCTCTACTTTGTTTACCAAGATGTCTTTGTTTTCACCTTCAGCCAAACTTACACATGCTTCAGGTGACAGACAAAGTTGTTTTTTCAATGATACTTTGGGTGAGAACGTGCATATTATTATTATCTATGTTAATATTATTCTACAGCAACTCACAGGCTAACAGCTAAATGCATCTGTCTGATGTGTCTTTAAAAAATGGACTTTCTGAAATAAAACCAAGTTTTAACGTGATATTCAACATCAGTCCTGGTCCAGAGCAGGTTGGTGGTCCTGGACTGAAGCCATGGGGATTACTCCTAGTGAATAGAAGTGAAAGCTAACAGTATCAGCACTATAGAAGGACTTTAGTCCGGCAGGTCCCAGAACACAGAAGCTGCTGAAGTTTGTACAACAAGCTGTCCACATCTCATCACTGTATTCTGACTGAAGCTACAGTCAGCCACGTCTGAGCTGGATGGCAGGAAGTGGTCTTGTGACTGGACACACAGGACTGAATCAGGCACATTGTCTACAAATCTTATGTCTGTTGAGAGAAACATTATCATCTCTGTAACTTCACAATGGAGCTTTAGGAGGAGAACGGTAATTAGTAGGGGACTGTGTCTACTTCTGCTTTTCTCTCTGAGCAGCCTGTAGAGGACATGTTTGTAGTCCTAAACCATCCAGACTCAGACCATGTTTAGAGGCTCAGATCTGGAGAGAAACCAGAACTCAGGACAACTAGGCCAAAAGAAGAGTGCTGCCCACCTGCAGCCACACAGTAAAGGATAGAAAGGTCACTTCATTTCAATTGTTAAATATTTTATATCAAATCTATTCAGGAAACACAAACAAAGGCAGTTATTGTTACCATCATACTTTTATTCCTTGATTGAGGTTAAAATCAGCTGATCATTAAAAGCCTGTGGACACCAGCTGCCATCGCTTAGACCTGAGTTTTAAACTAAGGTCACATCGTTTTGGTCAAACCTGAAAACATAATGTTAAACATAATCTGATATGACCAGTCAGACTGTGTTGTGACTGACTCATTACTAATAGTTTCATATCTGAATTATAAATAGGGGAATGAAAGTTGTACATTTTTGTTGCTTGGGGTTCAATTTCGACGAATGATTTAATCTTTATGGTTAAAATCTGGACCTTAGGGTTCAACTTAGAACATTTCCAGGAACCTAAAACAGCTGGCCTCATAAAACATCAACAAAGTGCAAAGTAATTATTTAAGTTAACGTAAAACTTCTTGAACTCAAAGAAATCTTCACGCTGGACTTCAATACAGTCAGTCTTTTTAAATTGTCCCTTTTCTCCAGTCTTTGTTGGACATTTTTCATATTTTGGCCACTTTTTTCCTGAGATTGTTAACACGTTTACTCACCTATCGGTCCTGATTCAGTTGAGTTTAGTATTACCTCTACGGGGGCTCAGGGACAGGGGGAGGACATTTTGACTCAGAAGACTAACCAGTCCAACCAGTACCAGCCCATCAGAAACAGAGTGAGCTGGTCTTCTAGCCTGAATCAGCTGCTGTACTTTATAAACACAAACCACAACTTTCAATGTAAGTGAGTTTACGGAAACACAATCCAAAGATTGTTATAAAAGCAGGTCTGTGCTCAGAGGTTTGTCTTGTAGTAGATGATGATGTCAGTGTTAGGGTTACGTTCATGTGCTGAACTGACTCAACAGGTTTTCAGAGTTTTGCATCTTGTTTTCTTCTTTCTGCTTCATCACTTTTCCTTCTGTGTGTAGAAGCATGTTAAAACATTTCCATGGAGAACCATGTTCTCTGCCAGGTCTCGGTTTCAGCTTGTGAACTGAAGTGTTGTGGACATAAAGCAGCATGATTCATAGGAATGAAAACAATCTGGGAAAAGTGACACCAGTGGGTTTTTGTCCAGGAAACTCAGCTGGATGTTTCAGATTCAGATTTTATAGATGATCATAAGTTGATCAGGAACAGATTTATCAGCAGGAGACGTTTAGATTAAAACAACTCATCAGTTTGTAGGGTTCTGATCTGCTTCCTCCTCTGCTCCCCTTGTGACAAACCAAAGTGTTTGTGGGGTTTTAGACTGACTGTGCACGGCGTTCCTTTTATTAAAGCAGCGTAACCGTCTCCGAGCAGCATGCAGTCATCACACATGCTTTGAATCCAAACCTTATCCCGTTGGGCCAGGAGGCCACTCCTCTAACCTGCTAGTGCAGATGATTTGCAGAAGGAGAATATTTTTGCTATCTGTGGTTACAGACGTTTATTTAACCTGCAGCCTGTTGGATCCCTAACAGGAGCAGGAAGTGTTGATGTGAAATACCCACTGAGACTTTTATCTGAAAACAGCAGCTTAGCAAAATTCCACAGAAATCAAAGAAATACGTTTGTACGCAAAACTTTACTTTCTTTTCAAAACTTCCTATTGCTTTTCAGAGCTCTGTGGTTTGTTGACTTTGAAACTAGAACATTACAAGTTGGATGTGGCATACGTTAAAACAACACCAAAAGCTAGACTTAAAGAGTCTGGAGGTACTGTCTGAACTCTGATCTAATCAGAGACTAAATGCCTGTTTGACTTATAAGAAGAAAAGTAAAGAAAACTGAGATCAAAAGAAACATTAAAGCTGCTGCCAGTGGCTCATTGGGGTTACCATGGTAACCACACCCCTGTGGCAGCAGATCTAATGAAGACACTAAAAGCTTGATGAACTGAGCAGCTGAAGCCTCTGATGTCATGTGGAGGAGCGTCTGTGTTTCACAGAGAACAAAATAAAAACACTTCAGTTTGGAAGAGAGCCGAGAACTGCTGAGAGCTCTCATATGACTGAAGTCTGTGGATGTTTGGGTCCTCTCTGCACTCTGAATTAAGGATTCTGGGGAAAGCTATGAGCAGCAAACTGTACCAAAACCAGTTTACTGTTTAGAAACGTTTAGACCATTTAAAAGTTGATGAGTGACATCATCAGCGGTGAGTACAAAATTATCCAAAGATAATAAAACATTAACTCTGATTATTGAATAAAACATAAAGTGAAAAGAGCCAGACTTTGACCCGTTTACACTCTGAATGACGTTCAGACGGTGAAGTCTACCTGAGTAGCTACAAGGGGGCAGGATTTCTCACCTGTTGGCTAACGTTCTGTTCTGTTGGACAGTGAACCACAAAAGTCAGAACAGAATCACAAACATATAAAGGTGCTTCAGAGGCTCCTTTAATACCAGGACTGTGTCAATCCTACTTACTAGTCATGTAAATAAACCATGGAATGTCAGGAATTAGGGATTGCTATTATTATTCCAGGAAATGTTCCTCTATAAAGAGACCTACCCAGGTCAACCGTGGACACCTGATCCGCTGCTGTTGTGTTCAGTCAGCTGGAGCTTTTATTTAAAGCTTTATTGTATTTTTTGTCTTTTGTTATGATTTTTAGCTAAACCTTTTCTAAATTTTCAGTTTTTGTTCACCATCAGTGGGAATAGCAGGGACTCTCAGCAGATATCGAGTGATGTCCTCTCCATGTGCTCCCTGTGGCTCACACAACAGATTTATGACCCTTCTCTTGGTTTATTAATGCAGAAATCATCTTGGTCTTTTACTGTGTTAATTTTAGTTTAATTGAAATTGTTTTTAATTGTTTTTAGTTCATTTTTGATCTTCGTTTCCTTTGTGATGCAGTTTTATCTGTCTGTACTGTTGTCTGTCTTGTTTTATGTCCTTTATACATGTCCCTTTAACTTGTTGGATTTAAAATGTTCTCTATAACTGAGTTCTGTCACATTCAGCTCAGACAGCATCGTACAATCAGCAGAGCTTAGTTTATTCTCTAACTGATCTGTCACAATATGATCAAAAGTCAAACATCTGAGAAAAATAAGCTCTTTGCTATTTAAAAAAAATTAATATATATTTTTAAAATTAATGTAAGGCTTTGTTTAGATCATTCAGCCAAACCGAAGAGGAGAAACAGAATTCCTGTAGCTTTAGTGAAGTTTGAGGAACTTTTAAAATAATTCTGAAGCTTTCCTCCAGTCGTCCGTCTGCTCCATCAGGCCAACATACAGTTATTGTAGAGAGAGATGTATTTGTGACTCACCAGGCTGCGTTGTATTCCAGTCCGATGGTTATTCCCATGCAGCTGCTGCAGGTTTTCTTCTTACCGTCTGGTTTTTCTGGTTTCCTCCTGTCTCTCGACGTGAACGTCTTTAGAATGACGGAGATGTGGGTGTGTGTCATGGAGTGGGAGGATTCACGCTGATTGTTTAAAACACCTTCATATAAAATCATTAAGCTGCTGGAATGTGGTTTCATTCTTATTGATATTTGTAAATATGTAATGTGTTTGAATCCTGTACAAATACGACTCTTAAATGTGACATTAAGTGTTTTTCTAAGTTTCAGACGAACTGGAGCTCTAAACCAGCCTCACAGAGTTTAAACTTATTTTTTTTAAATGAAAATCTGAATTTTGTAGATACAAGGTTTTATCCTGACAGCGATGACATGTTTTTGTCCATTGATATAAGCGGTTTCCTCTTCTTCAGGCCTCTCTGCAGGAGCTGCAGGAGGAGCAGGAAACCTGATTTCTGTCCATCTGGAGCTCAGCTCACGGGGCGAATGTTCAGTTTTTGTGCCGTCATACTCATCCAGACATTAGCACACTAAACAGACCCATTGTGTTAGCAGCACATGCTCCCAGTTAGCTGGACGCCTCACTGGCTGTTCAGTGGGTTTTCACCAAACCAGTTCCAGTGCTGATCCAGTGCCAGTTTTTCTGGCTTGATTGCCCAAAACTAGCCCATGTGAGAGAGGATTTTATTGTTATCAAGTCACCTGTCTGACCCATCTTACCATCAGTGTTGTTTTTTTGTGCGCCCTCCTTCCAGGAGAGCCACATGGTTTATGCTGTCCTCTCTGTTTGTGTGATATCTGATTGTGGATGAATCAAATTGGAGTATTTTCTAGCACACTGGGCATCTTTTCCACGCCTGTACAGATGAATATTTCTTAGCCCCGCCTGTCTTAGTGTGTCATTTTCATTTTTCATTATCTTTAATGAAGGCCTGACTTGAACTTTAACACCAGATGTGTTCACACGTTGTCCCGCTCCGTTTATCAGAACTGAGTTTGTAAATGTGGTCAGAGGCTTTCATTGTGACTTTGTGTTTCTCTGCAGGCACATCATGACTGAGCTGATTGAATCAGAGAGGATTTATGTGGAGGAGCTGCAGAGCATCATGGAGGTACAAATCGCTTCCTTACAGTCAGAAAGCAGCCATGTTTGATCCTAAACCAGTCTAAGGTGGGCTGCATGGTGGAGCAGTGCTTAGCACTCTTACCTCACAGCAAGAAGGTCGTATTTTTGAATCCCAGCTGTGACCTTTCTGCGTGGAGTTAGTGTGTTCTCTCCATGCATGTGTGGGTTTCCTCCGGTACTCCGGTTTCCCTCACTGGCCACAAAATATACTGTAGGTAAAAAAAATTATATGTTGCTTTGGATAATAGTGTCTGTTAAATAAATAAGCATAAGCATAATAACTGGGACTGGACAAACGTTGAGCTGAAACAACCTTCCAGACCAGTTCTTAGGGTGGCTGTGGTACAGCATCTCATGGGGCTGACACCACATTTAAAGCCGCATTCTGGAGGATTTCATCAGGAGAGCAGTTTTTGAATCTAGCGTCCAAAGGCTCCTCCTCAAAACATCTCGACACGCGCGTCCGGTCGCGTGTGCGCGCGTGCGCGCGGCGCATATACGTTGCGGGCATGAACTGTACAGCTCAATGTGTAGGGTTTAATCACTCACAGTTCACAATCTTATTCCAACACTACGAGGGTCTGAAGAGCCCTCTCTGTCCCTGCTGCTTCTGATATTAGCTCTGTTAGCAGAGAGCTGCTGTTGGACTCTGAAGCTGAACTTGACTCGGCCCTGGATGAACTTTCTGACCAAAATAAACGCGTAATCCTGTCAAGCCTTGCCATTCTGTGAGGTGAAAGGTTTAAAAATAAAAATAAATCCATCTTTAGCTGGAGAATGGGTAGGTTTTTAGTAGAAATGAGCTGTGAGTCCTCAGTGAACGAGACGGTAAACAGAGAAACACACGGAGCGTCCTGTACGACAGCGCCCCCTACTGGTACAGGTTTGGTCGATGCGCGTGCATGTTGATAGAATGCAGACATTTGAATTTCATTGGCTGAAAAATGTCGGCGGCAAGAAATAATGGAAAGGGGTCTCTAGGAGGAAGGAGGGTCTTCATCAGAATGACAGATGTTGTGGAACTCAACCCATAGATCATAGTTTAGACCTGAAATATCATTTAAAACATTTAGAAAACTTTGATACAGAGAAAAATGCTCCAGAGAGCCGCTTTAAAGAGGGAGATTCAGAAGTGTCTCAGAACAGTCACAAAGTTTCCCACATGCATCAAACTCACCTGGGATTCTTCTCAGTGTTTAGTTCCTGTTGAGCCAGAAAGTTCAAGGAATGTGAGAAAACGTTGGGAGGAGCTGGAGACCGAGTCGAGACTGAATGGAGACAAAATTGCATCCAAAATGAGAATTGAGTGGATTTGTTCCTTTGAGGCGACTTTTTAGATAAACTGATTGAATCAAATTGATCAGGGCTGTCACAAAAACAGTGAAATGATCCAAACTATAAAATGGAAATGCAAAGACAATAATAACAGAAAAGTTTGAAATGTAACTTTAACAGTCACAAATAAAAAACATAATTTTGTCCAAAATGATTTTGAAAGGTTTAAAAACAAGTTTAACTGAACAATGATTGTCTTTATTTCACATGAGGGGATTATAAACTCATCACTGGATCAGATGTTGAATGAGACAATATTTCTGTTTTAAACGTGTTTCTGCTAATAATAAAGGGACGTGGAAATGATTTTACACCAAGAAGCTTTTTGTTTAACCTTTATTCTCAAAGGTCAGACTTTAATAAGATAAACACAATAAGATCTCCCTCACAGATGAAGCCATCAAAGAAGTCTTTTAGCTTGAACACATGGATCTTCTGGGAATGTCTGGAAGTCCACTCGATGTCTGTTCAGTCTCTGTTCATGCCTTTATGTGTGTCCTTCCCTCTGTCTCACTCTACTTCTCAGGGCTACTTTGCTGAGCTGAACAACGTTGAGCTCAGCCACCTGATCCCCCCGTCGCTGGAGAACAAAAAGGACGTGCTGTTTGGAAACCTGCCGGAAATCTATGAGTTTCACAACAAGTAAGGGATTCCTGTTCGTTTGGCACAAGCTGACAATAAAACCACATCCTTCAAACTGTAAGGACCACAGGGGAAGCTTCAGAGCACCACAAGCTTCAAAATGATGCATGTTATGATGAATAATAATCATAGAAGATTACATTTACATAAATAACAATGTAACGAGCTCCATGAAATAACATCAAATGAAGCGCTGTGAAGTTTAGGAGAAACCACTGTGTTAAAATAAAGATTAGTCAAATAAAGTTCAGAGTACAGGGATGCACTCAGACAGGCCGTTATGAGACAAGAGACTCTGACCTTTGACATCATTACCAGTCCAAATCCAAACCCATATCCGGTTCTGTCTGGACTGTGCAGCAAATCCTGGACCTGATCCACAGTCCAGGGAGGTGCGTGAGTGCTAATGAGACCCCCCCCCCCCCCGAACGGGACCACACCATGAGGGTCCGGAACTCGGTTGGGGGGAGGGTGTGTGTTCGGGTGCCGATTGAGTCACGCACCTGCATCAACTCCTCAGTAGGACTCGTGTCTCTCTGGACACGCCCCCTCCCCCTGGACCGAGGACCGGGTCGTGTATGCTGAACTGATCTGGACCTTTAGCATATTTAATCGACTTCCCCTGCTAACGATGTTTCCTTGATTCAACTCCGTTTTAGACAAATGAATTTCCTTCTTATGCCAAATTATTCATTAGCCATTATTTAAAGCAGGCATCAGAAACATCTAAAACCTGCAGGATAGTGGACTTTGAGGACCTTTGAGGCTCATTAATCCCAAACTCTTTTCTCAAGGCTTTTCCGGAAGGTGTCCACATTTGATAAGTATTTATAACTTTTTCTTAGAAACACTCCAAAATGGTTCTTTACCTCTACCTGACAGGAGGGGCGGTCCGGGTCTGGTCTCTTCAGGGCTGAGCTCAGTGCATTGAGTTTCATATTGGTGACCGTCTCACAGTGAGTGTGGGTTTCTCCAGCCTTAGAGCTGCTCTGTGTCAGACTAGCAGACCTGCAGTGATCCAGTAGGTTCCTAACTGAGGCTCAACACTGGATGTTCTAAGAACATCAGGTCTCATACATTCAGCTTATTAGAGAGGTGTAAACTCAAGTCACATGACTTGGACTAGAATCAGACTCAAGTCACAGTTTTGATGACTTTAGACTTGCCTTAATAAACTAACAAAATAACAGCATGACCTGGAGCCTGTAGACACGAGGTGAGTCTCACTTTGATATTTACATCTTTTTAAGACTTTCTAAAAAGGATTTCTTATTACTCTGTTACTAAATTACACATTTGGTTAAAAACCTTAAGACTCAAAATCCAAAGTTCAGGACTTGGACTCGATACAATTGAATGTCTTGGCTTGAGCTTCAACTCAGGACTTGTGTGACTAGAAACTAAGTAGAAGTTAGTGAGGGTGAATGTAGAATCAACAGGTCACGTTTGTAGTGTTTATTACTACTGAATAAAATACAGAGAATAAAATCATTGGGTCGACTTCCTAAATGTTTTTATTCTGAAACTGAAGCCCTCACAGCAGAAAGGTAGGCATCGCTGCTTTTGACACACAAACTTGACTTTATGATCAATAATTACTTTATGCACAAATGTGTGCACACAGCCGATGTCAGGAGCAGTTGGGATACAGAAGGTGATGAGTCTGAAGACAACACAGGAGCAGAAGAAACAGTACATGGAGCATTGATGTTCAAAGCGTTCATCAGGTCTCCTCTGAGAAGAGAAGTCCTCTTATTCACAGCAAAGAAAGCAGCTGGTGTAGAGATCTGCTGGTGAAGGTTCTAGTGGTGGTTCTGGTGTAGGTTCTGTGTAGTAGGTTCTGGTGTAGAGATGTTTCCTCTGCTCATGTATGTCACGAATCGGAGGCCAGATGGATGGAATGGTGTCTCACTGAAGTGCTTTTTGTAGAGGTGATGAGGTAAAATAGAAACTATCCACAATCAGTTCAATGTTGTAATGTGTTCACCTTAATGCTGCACACAGGTGCATGTAAAGCAGGGGTAGGTCCTCCAGCCATGTGCTGTGTTCCCCAAGCTGCCATTATTTCATCAAATCCACCACGAATAGGCGCCACACCTCCTGAGCAGCTCCAGGATGAGGAGCTGCTGTTCACCCAGACCATGGGGTCTGTGGATTTTCATGTGGCCCTTTCAGGTTTGTAATGGAGTACCCTGACGTGAAGGGTCTCTTAAAGTGCCTGTGACTCCATATTTAAATCACTTTATATTAAACAGGTGTAATCTTTGATGCCTCTAGATTAGCGTTGCACCATTATAACTCAAAATACGCTGTAATTATTCCTAACGAGCAACTCAAAGATCAGAAGAAAGCGCCGCCTTCCGGTTCTGCTGGGTTTCTCCTTATTTGGCAGCCTGACACTTCTGCTGCAGCAGGGGGCAGTGTTGTCGCGTGAAAGAGAAACGAAAGTGAAACTAAACACTACACGGTCTATGGGCAATGGCGGCGGCACTGCCTCGCTCCAGTTGTCGTGAACGTGCATGTGGGAGGAGAATTTACCATATAAGCAAGTCCGGATCACTATGACCTCATAGCGGGCTGGAGTGAAAAAAACGGTTTGAAACCTGGGTCTGAAATCTAGAAGAGCTTCTCACTGGCTGGACTAGGAGACAGATGGATGCCGTTTTTTGCTCTTTCTGGCAGGTTTAAGGTGAGAACTCAACGTTGCAACATGATAGATAAGTCAGAAAACATGGAAACCGATGTCATGGGCCCTTTAAGTACAGCACAGTCAGTTCTGGTAGGTGACCTTTACAAATATTTTAGAGGAACAGCAGACACGAGCAAAGTGTCCAACTTTATGGCACAGCCTCAGTTACGCTGAAGGTCGTGAGCTGGTGTTTGGTTGAGCCAGACCGAAGCAGCTTCATGAGGATGTTGCTGCAGTGTGAGCTGGCTCGGCTGGTTGAACATTCTGTTTGTATTTCAGTTTGAAAACTTTGAACAGGGCTGCACAGCTCGTACTTGACTGCTGCTAGCTGCAGCTTTTACTTTAGCTTGGTGAGCTGCAGGTTCCAGTTGTGTTGTAAATGTAATCGCTTTAGCCAGCGTTACAGGGTCAGGTCATAGTCATTCTCTTATACTTGAGCTGCAAACATGTTCAACTAGATGGTCACGTATCATTTCATCTGTTTTGTCATCGAAGCCACATTTGGAAGTAAGATCTATTGAACAACAGTCTCCTGTGATGACTGATGACTGTATCCATTGTCTTTCCACAACAACATTAACCTTTGGTGAAGATTGTTTTTCAAGGAGGAAAAGAGTCACCTGTATCTGGTAGGAAGTAGAAAGTCTGTTGTCTCTCTGTTCCTGAGCAATGAATGAATGCTTCAGGTTAATCAGCAGCAAGAAGACATTCACATCCACATTTCAAAAGGCATGACTGGTCCTCCCAGGCAAGGCCAAAACGTTGGCAGTCGCCAGTCGCCAAAACGTAGTGGTGGCTGATAAAAAACATCAGTAGAGAGGAACAAGTGCTTTTAATAGTAACAGCACAACCATAAACTTGGTAGCAAGCACAATGACTTGTAAGCAAGGATAAAACAACTGGCTTGAGTACAGGATGGGGGGGCTGGAAGTGGAGAAGAGTGGTTTAAACAGCACCGTGATATCAACCCTCACCTAAAAACAACAGTGTCCACTGAATATAGTGGGACAGTTTTAGACAGTAAAAACTACAGTGATCAAAACTGAGTTTACAAAGTACAGGGGACATGTCCCCCCTGCAACCCCCAGATTACGTCCATGGTGTCAACGTCCACCTGTCTAATCCTTCAGTGTCTTCCACAGCTGTTCCATTCCCTTTACCACAGCGCCATCCAGTGGCACAGAGCAAAATACAAAACACAACACAGGATTAGCGCTCAAAAACCTGCCATGTCTTGTACTCTAAACTCTCTGCTGCCCTCTGGTGGAGGATCTAAAAGGGGAAGTGCAGGTTTTATTCCTTTATTGCTGGAATTTTGTTAGACGATTAAAATAAAGTACATGATTATGTAGTTATTAGCCAATAAATAGTTAACATTTAAAACTAATCAAAAAACTATATTAAAAAAAAGGCAACTGAACTTCTTTGGTTCTTTGAAGAGTTCTTAAGTCCAGTTGCCTTTATTCAAAACACTTTTTGGATTATCATGACCTGGATGACTGAGAACCTTCACCAGCATTTTAAAACTAGTCCCCCTCCCGATTAATATTTAATATTTCAGGCTTAGAGAGTTAAGTCCCAACATCTTCAGGATCACACAGATTTATCCTCAAAGACCAAAGTAAACACATAACCTCAGGAACATTCAGTCATTGGATCCATTCACACAGAAATCCTGTTTTTCTTCTTTGACCTGCAGGACGTTTGTGGTGGAGCTGGAGAACTGCGCAGAGAGACCGGAGCTGGTTGGAACCTGCTTTCTGAAAAGGGTGAGTCAGTGGGTTAAAAATGTGTCTCTGCAAGAATTTGTTACATCATGAAGCACGAATTGAAAACAGCTGATGATAATTATGTAAACCATATATAAAAGTCATTTTATTTCTGCCTAAATTTGTGCTCCAGATATTTAAATGCAGCTGTTAACCTGATATGTTTCTGTTTGATTTGACTTGGAAACTCAAAGTGTCAGGTCTAAACCAAAATCCACAGCAGATCAATGGTATTTTAATTAAAAACTCTTAACCGTGGGGGAAGGTGGGTCTTGCCAACCATCCTCATCTCCGGTGACAGTGCCCACTTCTATGTTACAGGTACTTAGACACTTAGGGTCTGGGGTGGGGGATGGCATGCACACCCCCCCCCCCCCCCCCCCCCCCCC
>SSNR01000313.1:501690-509880 GCA_006937965.1 Callopanchax toddi | reverse complement strand
CCCCCCCCCCCCCCCCCCACACATGTTTTAATTACATCTTACTACAACATCAACACCTTAAGGAGGGAGATTTGGGGTCTCTGTTCACTGCCCTGGGCTGGGGGCTGGGTAAGGAGTTGGCCGTCTGGTCGGGGTCTGTGGTAGTGGGTTGCTCTGCTGCCGTGGTAGGCGGGGCGGTCTGCTCATCTTCACCCTGGTATGGAAGGGACCATCCCCTGGGTCAGCGGGCTGGTTATGCCCTTAGGGTGCTGGTCCCAGGACCTAGGAGTTTAGAGTATATATAGAGAGTGTGAGTGAGTGAGTGAGTGTATTGTGTGTGGTATGTTGTGCTAATGGCTGTGTGTGAGCATGATGGTGGGAATGTGTGATTGTTTTTCTGTCAGGACGGGTCATGCTGACTGATATACTGCAGAACACACAAGAAAAAACCTCTGAATAAAGGAAAAATAAAATGGTACAAAGCTGAGTGATGCTTCAGCTGATCCGTTTACTAGGTTTTTGTTGGTCTTTGTAATTGATCAAGTTGGCACTTTTAATTTAATTTTCATAAAGATCAGAAAAACAATGTAATGGATCAAAAGAAAAAGATAATTATTGAAAATCTTTTGTCACTTTCTGTTTATAAGCAGGCTTTCTGAATGATGAACATTTGATTTGAACTTACCTCATGTGATGGTTGGACTAAATGAGAGAGAGACTTATGGGTCGAGGTTTTGTCTTCTTTAATGCAGGCAGCCCATCAATAGGGGGCGCTAGGGCGCCGCCCCACCAGTCTCACAGGAGGAGGAGGAGGAAGAAGACGATTAGAATCACAAAATAGTTTTAAAAGAACCATGAAAATTAAACTAAACGATCTATCCATTATACCTCTAAAGTGCTGTGTATAATCTGCATTTAGGTCTAGTTTTAAAATGTTCTCTCACTTTTTTACCAGACCAAAAGGTCGTGTGATGTACTTCCTGTTTCTTTGGGGTCTTCTGTGCATGCTTTGGGCGCACAAATCTTTACAATAGACCTACGCTATAACTGGAGCATGTGTACTAGAACCCCCTTCAATAAAAGTATAGGAGAGCCTTGGGTCGCAAAATTTAGCAACTGAAGCGTGCACAGAAGACCGGAGTCTCAGCTCAGATCAGGACGTGACCCGGAAACTCCAAGTAGCTCATTGAGGAGAGGGAGTTTTTATCATGGAGGAAGCTAAATGGATATTTTTTCAAAGAATCCTTCTTGACAGCTTGAGACAACCCAACCGGTTGATTCCATGTGTTCTGAGTTCAGACTGGGTCCTGGTTCGGGTTCGGACCGGGTCTGGTACCGGACTTGGAGTACGTCGTTTGGAGCCAGCAAACTTTACAAACAACTGTTGTCTGGTCCACGTCGGTCTTTTTATATTTAAACCACATCCATGAGAAAGAAGTTGTCCCCTTTTAGGAACAAGCTCCTCGGTTTGGGTTAGCTGGTCACCTGTTGACCCTGGTCCACTACGTCCTTCTCCATGTTTGTTTATGTTTTGCAGCGTGCATGGGCATGAGTAAAGTATGCACATAAAGTGTGTTGTGACGTAAATTACTGCCGTAAAACTTCTTACCAAGTTTTATTGTTGACGATAGATATTTTCTATCGTCCAGATGAAATATTTCATCTCACACAGCCCTTAGAGAAAGCATAATAACTTTCAAGGAGTTGGAGGTTTAGAGGAACCAGATGTTTGTTCACATGTCAGAGTGATCAGCATCAACAAGTCCAGGTCAGTTTGACCTGCTGTTAAAAACAACTGTCTTACCATTGTGTTTTCAATGTGTGAAAAAAGAAAAGAAATGTTTAAAACTATAGTTTAGAATTTCTGCGTTTGCCATTTTAGTAACTTTTTTCTGAGTGAAATAAAATCTTGTGTGGTGTCTTTTGGTCAAAGCTGTGAACGGATCACTCAGCTGATTCCGACTTAGAAAGGAGGATTTCATTTTAACCCGCTCACATCAGATCCACAGTGGACCTGGGAGCCTCCCTGATCAAAGAAACCCCAAACTAAGAAGATGTCTATGCCTTCTTTACATCTGTTTTCCTTTCTTGATGTACTGCTGACAGAACAAGATGCCGCACAATCTAAGATGTTCTTACAAAGAACGACGTCCACCGAGGGCAGGGAGAGATCTGTGTTTATGATAAAGGCTGGTGAATCTGAGAACAACATCTGATTTTCATTCAAACCAAGGTTCAGATTTGATCCTGGACTAATGGTGACTCTTAAAAATATGTCCATCTCTTCCATATTCACTCAGCTGAAGGCCTCCGTGGTTCATGTTCTGCATCCTGCACCAGCTTCAGAGCCCACATGATGCAGACAGCTGAAGGACCTCTGCTCACAGGGACATGTCTTTGTTTTGTCAGAAAGAAGAACTTCAGGTGTACGAGAAGTACTGTCAGAATAAACCCCGCTCTGAGGTGGTGTGGAGGCAATGTGGAGACAGCCTCTTCTTTCAGGTATCACACACACACACACACACACACACACACACACACACACACACACACACACAAGCTTTAGGTTTTTTTTTTTTACACGTTTGTATTTTTCTCTTATTATATAGTAGTTGATCCTACAGGTTACGACTCTGTCGTTTGACTGTCAAATGTTTCTTACTGATGGAGAAACTTTGGTCTTTGTGGAAACAGGAATGTCAGAAGAAACTGGACCATAAACTGTCTCTAGATGCCTACCTGCTGAAGCCAGTTCAGAGGATCACCAAGTACCAGCTGATGCTGAAGGTGCACACAGCACAGCACACTAACACGGTCACTTATCCACTACTTTAGATAGCTTAGATAAGTTAGCTTTCTTTATGTTTGTTCAGATTGCGGCCAAAGCCAGAACATTTCTCTGTTCTTCCATCAGGAGGTGGAGAGTGTTTATACAAGCTGGCTACAAGTAAAATCCAAACTTTTGTCTTTGTTTTGGTAAATGAAACATTAGAAAAGACAGTTTGACTCATATTGTAGAACCTCTATCTCCTAAGCAGGTCACAGAATACCTCTCACTAAACAACCTCCTTGACCCAGACCAATCTGGGTCCACTCCGCTGAAACAGCTCTGTTAGCAGTGACAGAAGCCTTAAAAGGAGCCAGAGCGACTGCCAAGTCCTCAGTACTTATCCTGCTGGACTTATCAGCTGCATTTGACACCGTTAACCATGACATCCTTTAGTCCATACTATCTAGCCTGGGCATCACAGGGAGAGCACACTCCTGGTTTGAATCCTACCTCATGGGTCGGTCATTCAATGTATCCTGGCTTGGTCACTCCTCTGCCATGCACCAGGCTGTACTGGGACCTCTTCTCTTTGCGATATACACCACCTCACTGGGTCAGATCATCTGATCACATGGCTTCTCCTACCACTGCTATGCTGATGACACCCAGCTCTACCTGTCATTCACACCTGATGACCTCACAGTCTCAGCACAAATCTCGGACTGTCTCTCTGATATATAGAGATGGATGAAAGCCCATCATCTCCAGCTCAACCTCTCTAAAACTGAACTGCTTGTCATCCCAGCCAAACCAACCATACAACACAATATCTCAATCCAGACTGACTCCCTATCTCTGGCTCCATCAAAGACAGCTGAAATCTGGGTGTAGTGACTGACGACCAGCTGACCTTAAAAGATCAGGTTGCTTCTGTCGCTCATTCATGTCGCTTCGCTTTGTTCAACATACGAAAGACCAAACCATACCTGACACAATCCACCACCCAGCTCCTGGTTCAGTCTATAGTCCTCTCCCTCCTTGACCACTGTAATGTCCTTCTAACTGGTCTTCAGCCTGGACTGTGAAACCTCTACAAATGGTTCAGAACGCAGCAGCACGTTTGGCCTTCAACCAGCCTAAAAGAGCACATGTCACCCCTCTGCTCATTGAGCTCCACTGGCTACCTTTAGCTGCTGCATCAAATTCAAGTCTCTAACACTAGCATACAGGGTCCTGAAAGGAACGGCTCCATCTACTGGAATCCTCTTGCTAAGGCTGATGTCACGGCTTGATGTCATCAAAGGATCATCAGCTAGCAGAGCTACACCACGCTGGGACAGTCCAGACTCTTCTCGTGTGTCGTTCCACGATGGTGGAATGACCTACCAAGATACCAGAACAGGGTTCTTGTTCATCTTCAAGAAACTCCTGAAGACCCAGCTCTTCAGAGAACATCTTCTAGACTAGCTCCTACCTTCCCTACTCCTCTGTACTCTCTTCATGCTCTTCACTCTATCCTATGTTCTTTTCCCTCACGGTCACCTTAGAGACTAGTGTTCAACCAGTTTGTTTAATGTTAATGTCAGGGTTAGTTGTTTGTTAGCCTCAAGGTAACTTCTTGGTTACATTATCATTTGTAAGTCTCTTTGGATAAAAGCGTCTGATAAATACATAAACATAACAGCAGCAGATAAATGAAGACATCTACCAGACCAGGGTCAGTGAGCACTGAGCAGTATGCCACACTGTCAGAAATAAAGGACAAGATTTGTACCTTTTTTTGTCACTGAGGTGGTACCCTCCAAAGTACAGTGTTGTACCTTTAACTGGGGGTTATATCCTAAGGGGAACAAATGTGTCCCTTTTAGGGTACATATTTATACTCCTTAGGGTACATATGTGTCCCATAAGGGGTACGATTTTGTACCCTAAGGTACAGGTTTGACTAGTAAAAGGTACAAACTACAAGGGTAAACATGTGTACCCCCAGTTAAGGTTCAAAATGGTACCCTTAAAAGGTACAATTTTGTACCTTAACTGGGGTACAAATTTTTACCTTTGTAGTTTGTACCTTTTACTAGTCAAACATGTACCTTAGGGTACAAAATTGTTCCCCTAAAGGGTACAAATATGTATCCTAAGGGGTACATATTTGTACCCTTTAGGATACAATCCTGAAGTTAAGGGTACAAAACTGTACTTTTGAGGGTACCACCACAGTGACAAAAAAGGTACAATTCTTGTCCTTTCATTTCTGACAGTGCATCAATGATAGCAACAATAACAACTGTGTTTACTTGTGGAAATAAAACACATTTGCATCAATGCCACCTCCTCTTTAGATGAGTCTCAGTCAAAAGTCGTCTACAGAGCCTCTGCAGAGGGAAATTCCTTAATAGCTTTTGTTTTCTTCCATAAACAGATTATCAGCAAGAAACAGTGTGCATGTTGTGTCCACAGATGAATTATAAATTCTGTTAATCAGAAAACACACAACAGAGATGAGAGTCATCTTCTACACAAAACCCAATGAGGGTTAATGTAAAAATGATGTCAGTTCGTGATTCTGTTACTGGAAAATCAACAAAACCTCCAAAGGGTCACCAGCTAGAGAGCAGGTCCTCCTGGGTCACTTCCAGTTTTTAGATCTGATAGATGAGAAACACCTAAACACCCTTTTATAATTAAATGTCAGCCATCACGTCTGAAATGCTCCTTATGTCTGTCCAGCTCTTCAACTCAGACGGCTTTAAAGAAGAAGTTGGCCTTTAAATAATAGAGTTTCTATACAATGAATTACAGCAGGTTAAACACTAGATAAACGTCTGTTAAAAACACAGTTAGATGCACATTTTAACCTTCAGTGCTTCCAGCTGCTACAATAAACCAAGCTAGCTGTTAGTTTAGTGATTAACATCGAGGTTAGCGTCTCGACTGGTATCAGTTTCATTAGTGACCTTTACACAGTTGGTTTTTTATCTCTACTGATGTTTGAGTCTGTTTTGTCCTCCTCGTCTTTCTGCCTCATTCAGCCCCTCTAACTCACCTCATCCTGTACAGGAGATGCTGAAGTGCAGTAAGGGTGAGGGGATGGTGGAGCTGGAGGAGGCTTTGGCCACCATGCTGGACATCATCAAATCTGTTAACGACTCCATGCACCAGATAGCCATCACCGGCTTTGAGGTGAGTCTGTCTTCATGATGACTTCAAATGAAGTGAAAAAGGAAGCATCCTTCTCAGTACAGGCTTTAGAGCCAAATGGTTTGAATAAATGATGTAAACAGTGGAACTTGTTTTTCTCCAGCTGCTTCACTTCACTCCCACGATCCAAATCCATGCATGTTAAACCAGCATCTCACTGGGCTCTGACTGCTGGAGACAAATCATGAACAGTGTCACTGAGAGTTCCCAGAATGCCTTGAAGCTGATGAGGAGTCTCAGTTCTCTCACACGACTCAGAGTTTTGTTTTTGTGTCGTTTTGAGGCTGTTCAGAAAATAGTGCAACAAACGATCTCTTAGAGTAATCACAAGGTCATGTTAAAAAGTCTACGACAAGTTTGGGTAGAAGTTGGAGACAAAACTATTATTAAAATAAACCTGAATGTGAACAAATAAAACAGTTGCACAACTGTCTTAATTTGTTTTCAGTTACCCCCTTATGTGACAGAGTCATTAATAAAGCCTGTAGGTACTTCAGTCTGAATCAAACAGAACATGTTCAAATTTTCTTTCAGTTTTGTGTCTCCATCCATAACCGTCTCAGCCCAGTGAGACGTGGACCGTAGGTATAAGTGTGTTTGTTCTGTGATGGACTGGTGATGAGGGACACCCCGTCTACAGCCCAGTGCCAGCTCCCAGTCACATCAACACAGTGAACAGGAGAAACAAACAGTCTGGTGCCAAACATTAGCACAAATCATGAAATGTGTAACAGACTTTTGGACCTATTTATGTGACTGATTGATTGATCAAAGATAAAACAAAGTCTCATTAGTTGGTGTCGATGTGTGAAAACTGAATAATACCAGAACATTTCCTCTATCTGCTCCATGTGTCTTTTCAAATACAACACTTTGTCAAATATTAATAAAACTTTGTTTTGGTTGTTTCATCAAAATACCTCCGTCTGACGTCAGCTACTGTTGTAGAACCGGCTCCAGATCAGGGAACAGTCAGAGGCACAGACACAAGGAAATAATGTCAAAGGTTTTATTAGAAAACCGGTCTGGAGCGAGGCCTGATGGTCTGGAACTGGGAGGAATCTCTGGAGGAGAGGAGAATTGTTAGTTGTGATTGTGGACCTGGAAATAGAACTGTAAAGGTTCTGAGTAGGGCTTACAGGGTGGTGGGTGTGGGTTTAGGGTATCTGACGAGTCATATGGTGGCTAGGCTGAGGTGCAGAGAGCCAGGACCAGGAGCAGTGCAGGAGGACAGAGGGACAGACAAGAGAGTCTCTCAGGAAGATGGTCTGCGAGGCTGCTGGCAGGTGGAGGACTGGAACTGAGGCACTGGTTTTATAACCGAGGGCTTGCTGCTGAGAAGAAGACAGGGAGGTTCTGAATGGGTTAGACCGAGTTAAGTGGTGAGTCTGACCTGATTGCTGCTGAAACAGCAGGACAATCTGGCGTACGTCTCTCTATACATCCTCTATATGATCTGCAGCTGAGACAGCCTGACACCCTGTAGGAGGACAAGACCAAAAACACACACGACCCTGCAGCGCAGATCAAACTGCCACAGCCTAATCAGAACATTTTGTACTAACCATCTGTGTGTGTCAGAAATCAGAACATAGAACCTGGTCCTGACCTTCCAGCTGCTAATTCAGTGAGTTCAGACCATACTGGTCCTGTAGGTCTGGGTGTGGTCGAAACCTTGTAGAATTAAATTTTTACAAATAGAACACACACAAACTGTCCTCTAAAAACAGCGTTTGTTTGATCTGATCCTTGTGGGACAGACATGGTGTCCACTGCAGACTGGAACCATGGTCCGGTACTGTTCTGACTTCCTGTTTGCTTATGCTCACAGGGAAACCTGAGTGAACTGGGGAAGCTGCTGATGCAAGGATCCTTTAACGTGTGGACCGACCACAAGAAGGGTCATAGTAAGGTAAGTCCACATTTAGCTCTGCTGTCCCTCCATTAGGATCTGACTGGGATCAGAAGAGTTTGACACTTCAAGAAATGATGCAACACATAAAAAACCATCTGTGAGATTCACTCCACCTCACAATCAAATATGATGTTTTAAAGCATCAAATAACTAATTGCAACTAAACATGATTTATTTTAACTGAGGATGCACCGAGATCAGAAGTACAAGTACTTACATTTGAGTACTTGTAGATTGAGTACTATACCATTGATCTAAGTCATGGTTTGATACAACAGAAAGTCAAATACTAGTTTAACCTTTTTAAATATCGTTTTTGTACACA
>SSNR01000313.1:491690-496690 GCA_006937965.1 Callopanchax toddi | reverse complement strand
CGTGGTTTTTTCTCCTTCTCCTCAAAGTTAGAAAGAAAGCACATCTTAAAATACACGTAAACTGATATTTATCATTTGGAACTTTCACCACATTTGAGCTCCTTTTAAAAAAAAAGAAAAAACAGATTAACAATCATCCTTTATTCCTCCGGGTTTTTATCCTCTAAGGAGATTTAACATTTAAATTCAGGGCTGATTTCAGAGGTTTCCTCCTAACTTCTTCTAATTGATGGGATTTGTGTGAACTTAGGGTTAGGTTTTTTTTTTGTCTTCTTTTGTGTTGTAGGGGAACATTACCTAATACATATTTAGAGAGTCTTAAATATTAGAGCATTATTTATGAAGTTACAGACCCTTCATACTAAAGGAGGTGTATTCATTTAAATATTTATTAATTTGACTCTGATGCAGTGGTTCTCAGTCGTATGAAGCTGGAAGGCTCCCTCTGGGTTTGGAGGGAATTTCAAGCATCTTGATGGAGGGATGACTCGAGACCATTTGGGTCTTTTCTCCATAACAGAGGAGTTGCTCCAGTCTATCCTGCTGATAAAGGAGCTGAGCTGAAAACTGAAGCTCGTGATTTACTGGTCTGTCTACATCCCAACCTTCACCATATGGTCACGACTGAACAGATGATCGTGGATCCAAGCAGCTGAAATGACCCTCCTCCGTAGGGTGGCTCAGCCTTAGAGTCATCCAGAGGGAACTCTGCTGCTCCTCATCAGGAGTCAGCTGAGGTGGTTCAGGCATCTGATCAGGATCCCTCCTGGTCACCTTAGAGGATTTCCAGGAACATCCCACTGAAGGAAACAAACTGTTCATGTTGTATTATAACTCCCACCTTGTTCATGTGGTTTAATGGTTCAATAATTTGATGTTTTGAGCATTTATGTATTTAAAGATTTGCCTGAATAACCCAAAATGAGCTGCCGTAGTGGAGGAAGTACCGAGCATGAGTTTCACAATAAATCTACTCAAATGCATAATCCTATCCTCATTTCAAATGCCCATTGCTGCTCTCTGCTAACGTTCCCAGCTCCCACTGCCTGCACACAACTCGGAATAATCAGCCTTTATGAATAAAACATTGCTTCACCCATGATGGCAAATACATTCTTTTTGCTGAGTACAATGTTTGGAGCATGTTGAATGGTTCCATGCAGAGTCTGCATTTCTGTGACAAGCTCATTGGTTGCTTGAAATAGGAGGTAATAAGGCAGATCACTCACAGGGCTCGGTATTCCACTTTTGTGAGCAATGCGTTTTGCCAAGGCCTACACCTTTTTCACTAGATCCTCCTCTAGAGACTTCCTGTCCCAGAGCCGTTTCCTGTAGTACCAAGGTTCTTGTTGAGATGTCTGAAGTGGCAGCAACATGAAATGTTTTGAATTGTGTCATCATCACCCCTGTATTCTGCTCAGTTATGCTGAGTTTCTTTATTTGAATACCCCACTCCACCTTGGTCCTCATGTCCTCTGGGCTCTACTGTTTAAATTCAAAGGGGGACTCATTTTTGACACTGGAGCCCAGGATTTGAATCCCTGTTTGTTATTCGGTACATTTTGGGCTGCACAGTCCAGAATCCATGAAAGATGAGTGTCATGAGAAGTGGAATGGTTGTGAAAGTTGATGTTAGAAGAACTGAAAAACATTAGCAACTGGGTTTATGTGGAGTTGCAGTAAGAAGTTTGAGTTTATTGTAGAGATGTTTCAATACCAGTTTTTCCAGTCCGATACCGATTTCGATACCTGGGGTATAGGTATTTGTTGATACTGAGTACCAATCTGATACCAGAAATATGCTGACTCACAGTTTCATACACCATATTGACCTGAATATAGGACGAACCCCCTTTTCAAAACTGGTTTTCAGGAAAAAAACAAACTAAATTTACTTTTTAAAGAAACTATTTTTATTGAACTTTTGAGAAAATCATTTAAATAATACTGTAATTACAGACTGCTTTAATATTAGCCTATTAATCAGGGGTTAAAGTTCTCCATAGTGGAGACAGATTTCAGTCAACAGTCTTCATAAGGAGACCTTAGAATAATATCAATATAATCAGATACAAATAAAAATAATAAAAACAACCACAATGTGGTCACAACAGAAGTAAGAGTTTCAGGGAAAAACAACCTGACCTACACAAGGTCAAAAACATAACTTAATATTCACAATGAAGTTTGTACAGCTTTCTACTGAAAGGACAAACTCTGCTCATAAAAACACTGGTTCTCAGCAGCACCAGGCTTCAGATCATGAGCACAAAAACACTTTTTTTTTTAATCCTGAAGGTCTACAGCCACACAGTTTAGATCCAACAGCAAGTGTTGATGAAAACCAGCTAAACTGAGATCATATTACATCAAATATCATGACTGAAATCAACTCTGACACTAATGTTCAGTGTATGGTCAGGAATGGACAGTCTGAACCAGCCTGGTCTGAACCGGGACCTGGTCCGAACCGGCCCAGTCCGAAATGACCCAGTCCGAACTGACTCTGCACTGGACCCGGTTCAAACCCGAACCGGGTCCCGGTCCGAACTCCGCAATGCATTGGAAATAAAACAAACCAAATGACTCACCGACTGTTGAGTTGATTAAATCAGCAGGGTTGTCTCAAGCTGCCAAGAAAAAAATATCCATTTATCTTCCTCCATGATAAAAACTCCCTCTCCCTCCACAAGCTACTTAGAGCTTCCAGGTCAACTTCCCGATCTGAGCAGAGACTCCGGTCTTCTGCGCATGCTTCTGTCACTACATTTTGTGCCCCAAGGCTCTCCTATACTTTGTATTGAAGGGGGTTCCAGTGCACATGCACCAGTTATAGCGTAGGTCTATGGGAAAGATTTGTGAGCCTGAAGCATTGAGTCTGGTAAAAAAAGTGAGAGAACATTTTAAAACTACACCTAAAAGCAGATTATACACAGCACTTATAGAATGTATAATGGATAGATTGTTTACTTTAATTTCTTTTAAAACTATTTTGTGATTCCAATCTTCTTCTTCTTCCTCCTCCTCCTGTGAGACTGGTGGGGCGGCGCCCTAGTGCCCCCTATTGATGGGCCGCCACTGGTCGGATGTGGACCTGGCTGTAATGATCATCAGGCATTTTAATCCCCAGTGGGGGCCTGTTGCTTTGAGCTGGTCCAGACCAGACCAGTCGCTGTCTCAGCTGCTTCCTGTTGCTGCCGCTATCACCAAAAAGCCTGCGCCCTCTGCTGGTGCGGTCGTGTAATGACACTGAAAACCTAGGCTGCGATGATAAGACGACCCCCCCTTTTCCACATTATTTTCAATGAAATAAACCTTGTTTTATATTCGGGTCAATACGATAGTTTGGGGAACAGTGTTTCAGTGATGTGTTTCCGTCCTGGCAAAGAATAACGTGGCTCCAAATGTTCAATGAGGCGGTGAAAGCCAACGTTTTCACAACAGACAGTGGCTGGTCATCCAGTTCAATAAATTCTAACACTTTGTTCATTATTGGGGTGGCCTTCTTGGGGAAATTTCTCACGGATTTGAAAGGCATTTACCTGTGTTTGTGTTGCTGTGGTTTGCTTTGCTTTTCTTTAAGGAAATTAATTCTTCATGCTCTTTTACTGGCAACCCAAGTGCTTAATAAGGTTGCTCGTGTTGAATTTCGCTGCATTCATAACCCCCTGGAAACCTCTGCCCTGCATATTAGGCATATAGTCATTCTGCTAGTAAATGGTATATGTCCTGTATTTATAGAGCGCCTTCTAGAGTGTTCTACACTTCCCAAAGCGCTATACAGTACAACAGTCATTCACCCATGCACACACGCATTCACACACTGGTGGTGATAAACTACATTGTAGCCTCAGCTGCCCTGGGGCACACTGACAGAGTGCACCGGTGGCCACCATGTCCTTCTGAACACCACCAGAAGTAGGGCTTTTCAAAAGAAAAAAGCACCAAATTGCTGACATATTGCTAATGCTAAGTGCTAGCAAAACAATGACTCACATGCAGCTATCCCTCTCTGCCTGGCAAGATTGGGTCACTTCCTTTGTCCGCATGTGGTGGGGTTGGGCAGGGGAAAAATCTGATCCTGTTTAGAAATAAGTACTCGCCGATCCAAATACCTTCAGTTTTGCCAGAATCGGTGAGTATTTCTGATGCTGGCATCTGCATCAGCCTATCCCTTGTGGATTTTCTCTCTTCAGGGTCAACATTGTACATACAGGCTCAATAAATGCAAAAACCTCAACTAATATTTACCAGATGCTTTTAGTATCCACTAATAAGCTTCCTGAGGAGTTCTGGATAAAATTCTTAGTAGAGGTCATTTAGATCTGAACTTGGCTTTTAGAGGGATGTTTGGGTCTTTTTGAAGTGGCATTCTATCAGTTACGGTATTTATCTCCAGTAAGAACTACGCCCACCGGTGACATCACTCAAATGATAGAAAGCAAAATCATAAAGAATCAAAAACCACTGGAGAGGATTCAATTAATATCAAACCACTTTGTTTTCTGACATTTTTTTCTTCAGTCGTTGATGTGAATCTCTCCTGATTCGATCAGCCATGGTCATAGGGCTACTTCCTGTTTCCAGAGACCCCATGAAATGTTTCAATCTCACAAACCTCTGTGTAAGAAACTCAGTCAGAAAGTAAAAGTTTCTCTTTGTGTTGACAGAAGCCAGCCAGAACAACGTCTACGGCGCCCCCATGAGGTGAGCAACTAATCAGCACAACTTCTAACCTTTACTCCGCTGAAACCTCCTGACCTGTCTCTGGTTCACCTACAGGAACGTACGCAAGATGGCGCTGAGACAGTCTGATTCATCGAGTCCAGAGTCTGGCTTCAGGAGGACCAACCCCAGTCCTAACATGAGGCAGAGGAAAGGTAAGAGCTCACATTAAGATAAAAAACAATTCTCTTTTATATATATTGTGATTATTGTCGGTGCTAATGTTTAAAATATTGGACAAACTTGTTGGCGTGTTGCTTGGCGTGTTGCTGGCG
>SSNR01000313.1:355590-484071 GCA_006937965.1 Callopanchax toddi | reverse complement strand
TTATGGTATTTATTTTGCTCAGTTTTTGCTCAGGATCACTAGTGTCTTTCCTGACAGAACTCAACACACACTAGAATATGAATTACAGATCTTTGTGATTGAATTAATAAGAAAATATTAAAGGTCTCTAAATAAGATTTAAACTACTTCCTCAAATTTTCAACAAAAATAGTTTATTTTAAAAGTGAATTTAGTTTTTTTTCTGAAGATTAG
Source organism: Callopanchax toddi (assembly GCA_006937965.1). Lineage (NCBI taxonomy): Eukaryota > Metazoa > Chordata > Actinopteri > Cyprinodontiformes > Nothobranchiidae > Callopanchax > Callopanchax toddi. Next base: position 483,858 of record SSNR01000313.1, on the reverse strand, counting down.
TCTTGGAAAAGGGGTGTGTCTTATAATTGGGGTCATTAACAATATTGGGAATGTTGATAAAGAGCCCATTTGTTTATATAATACTTAATAATGCACTAATGTTAATAAAAGTAAAGTGTTACCCCAATTCATTTAAAGAAATGTAAAATAATTGCACCAGAGGAAAAAATATTAATATTAGTCAAATATGCCCATTTTATATTTAGTCGACTAAAATGCGGAACTATTTTAGTCGACTAAAATAGTTCAGAATTTTAGTCGACTAAAATTAGACTAAAACTAAAACAAATTGGACGACTAAAACTAGACTAAAATGAAAAAGAATTTTAGTCAAAAGACTAAGACTAAAACTAAATTAAAATTTCACGCCAAAATTAACACTGGATCCTTGTTATGGATTGATACTTGTTATGGATTGATTCCTGTTATGGATTGTTCTTTGTTATGGATTGATCCTGTTATGGATTGATACTTGTTATGGATTGATCCTGTTATGGATTGATTCTTGTTATGGATTGATTCCTGTTATGGATTGATCCTTGTTATGGATTGATACTTGTTATGGATTGGTACTTGTTATGGATGGATCCTGTTATGGATTGATCCTGTTATGGATTGATTCCTGTTATGGATTGATCCTTGTTATGGATTGATCCTTGTTATGGATTGATCCTGTTATGGATTGATCCTGTTATGGATTGATCCTTGTTATGGATTGATACTTGTTATGGATTGATTCCTGTTATGGATTGATCCTTGTTATGGATTGATACTTGTTATGGATTGATTCCTGTTATGGATTGATCCTTGTTATGGATTGATACTTGTTATGGATTGGTACTTGTTATGGATGGATCCTGTTATGGATTGATCCTGTTATGGATTGATTCCTGTTATGGATTGATCCTTGTTATGGATTGATCCTTGTTATGGATTGATCCTGTTATGGATTGATCCTGTTATGGATTGATCCTTGTTATGGATTGATACTTGTTATGGATTGATCCTGTTATGGATTGATACTTGTTATGGATTGATCCTTGTTATGAATTGATACTTGTTATGGATTGATCCTGTTATGGATTGATCCTGTTATGGATTGATACTTGTTATGGATTGATCCTTGTTATAAATTGATACTTGTTATGGATTGATCCTGTTATGGATTGATACTTGTTATGGATTGATCCTTTTTATGGATTGATTCTTGTTATGGATTGATCCTGTTATGGATTGATACTTGTTATGGATTGATCCTTGTTATGGATTGATCCTTGTTATGGAGTGATCCTTGCTATGGATTGATCCTTGTTATGGATGGATCCTTGTTATGGATGGATCCTTGTTATGGAGTGATACTTGTTATGGATTGATACTTGTTATGGGTGGATCCTTGTTATGGCCATTTTCAGACATTTTGTCACATTTTTTTGGAGATTTGGACTGTTTGTCATTGATCCAAAATGAGGTTCCATTTACTGTAACTCCTTTTTCAAGCAGATTCACCATCAACTCTCACTTTCTTCTAACCTTACTGTTCACTCATAAACGTTGACCCTTTTCTGACTATTTGTTTTTGTTTCCTGACTTTGGTCTGTAGTTCTTATTTTTAAGGCATCAGTTTGCTATTCTTTTTGGTTTGAGGCCGTCCTTCATCCTTCGTCCTGGATGATTCTCCTTAAGGTTTTTTAATTTGTTGCTATTTTGCTCCAGACTTTAGACACACTTGACTGGTGGTTGTTTCAGACTCTGAGCTGAATGAGCTTGATGAAGGAGTTTTGAATTGTTGTATCTGTTGATGCTTACATCACTGTGGTCTGTGGACAGTGATTCATGCATTTAGACTTTTGTGGGTTCTATAAATACAAGTTACAGGGTGATTCCAGAACAACCAAATTAATGAAAAAATTGATCAGAGCTTTACTCCATCGGGCTGAGAACTTCCCCGCAAAGATGAAAGAGAAAGAAAAAGAACAGAAACACATCAAGAAAGCACTTTAAACCTGCAGCAAACTATGAAGCTGTCTATGTCAAACAGAAAGATCTCTCCAGCTCCTACAGCAGCTCTGAACCTGATCCCCAGTCAGCTTCAGTCTAATTCACACCTTCCTGCATCTGTTAAAACATCTGGCCAGGCTAACACAAAAGGGCCAAACAACATTAACAACACCTCAGGGGAAGAGAGGAGGGTGATGCTCATGTGATCTTAGCTCATTAATAAACAACAGCTCACTACAGTACGGAGCTTTTAACACAACACATTCAGTTAGAACAGACAACGCTCTTCAGAGGAGAAGAAAAACGTCTTCAAGAAAATGAAAGTTCAGTTGACTTCGTTTGAACCTAACACAGCTGGCCATTTATTTATTCATTTATACATTCTATTTTCTTCTTGAGATTTGGTTCTCAATGAAGTAGCTTTAATTCACATTTAGATGGGGGGGGGGGGGGGGTGCAAAAAAAGAAGATATAAATTGAATGACTTTCTAACCCAGCTGAGCAGTAATTCCAGTTAATGTTCATCTCTAAGACAGCAGTGGCAACAACATTCCTCCTTCATCAACTCTCCTCTCTGAGCCTGAATTCTTTTTGGACAGAAACAGGTTGAAGGATCAGGACTTCCTGTTGGACAGCTGGCTGCTGCTGGATGGATGAGGCAGCCCTGAGTCCTCTGTGTCACCTTTCCTGGAGCAGCCCTGACATTATGATGTGAAGTAATAGAGTTGGAGGAAATTTCATCCATGTGTGCTAACTAACATGTGGGAAGGAAAAATAAGTGATAGAGTCTGAACACCCCCCCCCCCCCCCCCCCCCCCCCCCCCCCCCCCCCCCCCCCCCCCCCCCCCCCCCCCCCACCGGACATCTCAGGTCCTCCTGTCTGGTTGATCCAGGACATTCATACTGGTCACAGGCTGAGAAATCTCCTTCTCATGTAGGTGAAAGTGATGCTACCTTTGGGTTGCCTTGGTGTTGCATCATGCGCTGACACTGATGCTAACGGGTCACAATGCAGTCAGTGACAGCCATCTTGTCCTTTGTCCTGTATTATGACATCACTTAACCTTCATGGAGGAAGTAAGATCTGAGAACAAGTAGTTTTTTAAACTTTGCTGCTTCTCTTGTCTTTACTGGTGGTTTTTGTTTCCTTGTGTTAAAGTTTAAGTTGATCTTGAGGTGTTTCGTAAAGTTTGAGAAAACGAAGGTAATGGAGGCCTGTTAGTCTAATAACCTCTTCTATTTTTGACTTCTGTCGCTGTTCATTCTTTCATTCTGTCTGTCCTCATCAATACTTCCTTCTCTACCTTCACTCTCTCCATTTTGTTTTCAACCTGTCTTTTCTTGTCTTTCTTCATGTCTTTTCTTTTTTCTGACCCTGTCTGGCTGTAGAACCCACTGCTAAGGAGGCAGATGTCCCCCGCCGCTTCTCTCTCACCTCCTCTCTTGCTGCCTCCTCCTCCTCCTCCTTCGCCACACGACGTACTAAAGGTACCCGTTAGCGCTGTAGCATCCATGTCATGTTCAGTTTTACCTTTTTGTAAATTTAGTAAACATCTGTTTCTGCAATCGTCCAAAAAATACTTTCAAACTTGCATACTGTCAGATAGTTAAGGTTTGATTAAAGAACACACTTTATATTTCTAGAGAAACATCAAAAGATGAGTTTTTGTGTAAAGTGTTCTGCCCAGGCGTCACTACAGATGATTACTGTAAATCATCCAGATCAGCAGCAGGATGTAGCTGCATGCAGGAATGTTAAAGTTCCTGACGAGATAATTAGATACAGACTGTTTCATCTCATTTTAAGTGCTTGTTAACAATCAGAAGATTTGTTCTGTGTTGATAAATAAAAGAGTTAAAAAAACAAAAACCAGGTGTTTTATATAATAACTGTTTCTTTACAGCTCACTGAAACAAGTTCTAAAAATCACAGTGTGATCTTTATTCAGAAGGACCCATATTAAAGAATTGAGTGTTTTGAATTAAAAAAATAAAAAGGACATTTTATTTTGGAAATCTCACCAAACAGCCACTCAAGAGGCTGTATGGTTGAACTTCTATTCACTTTTTTCCAGTCTTTGTAGAGATTTTGAAAACCACATTCACAGTTTGACTGGAAAAAAGAATGCATTTGTATTTAGTTCACCTTAAAGAAAGTATTCATTTCCTGTTTATTAAGATGTAGCACAAGGTGCACTTCAGTCTGCATGTTTAAAGTTATAATCTGCTTTTAATGGTTTTTGTTAAATAAATCATGCTTTTGCACATTCACTCTGAAAGAACCTGTTCAGACATATGAGCTATGTTGATGCTGCCATGTTCATCTTTCATGCTGCCCCACCGTCCCACTGCTGGTACCAGAGAGAGGGAATTCTAATCTGATAAATTAATAGCAAAAGACAAAATGACTAAAATTAGGTGACAGTATTCAGGCCAGAATTCACTAAAGGATTGTGAAGCTTTTGTAGGAGCAAATTCTAAAAGTTCTCACTAAGAGAGAGGAATACCTTAAGCTAAACTGTGTGTCCTCACTGGTGTAATTAGATCACATTTTAATAATATTTTATTCATCATTTAAAGGAAAAACTATCAATGTTTATGTAAAAACCTCAGATTTTCAAAGATTTGCATTGTTTGCACAATGCATTTATTGTGAAATATTTGCCATCTTTTATGTCTCAGAGAAGAAACAGAGGAAGAAGAACCATCTGCCTTCATGAAAAGAGGGTGGGCATGTCAGGAAAAACCCAATTCCTTCATTTTCCTGGTGATCAGTGATTCATGCCTCTACAAATGAAGCAAAAGTAGAAAACCAAACCTAATGATTACCGAGCAGTTCAACAGACATTGATAAACAGACAAAAACAATTTCATTGCTGAATAATTGTTGTGTGACTTGCATAAAGCAGTTTAATATGAATATTCCTTCAACCACTTACGTAAGTTTTAGGTTTTTTGTTGTCTTACTAAAATATGAAGCATCCATGTGATGCTGTAAATAGCCAACTTTAAATAGAAATCAATAAATAGTGGACACAGGTTTGTTTTAGTAGCTGCATCTGAGTGTTTGTCCCCACTGATGATCCAGATCCAAAGAATAGATGACAAAAAGCTGCTACCATTATTGACAGAAGTGTCACCAGTTCCTGAAGTCTAAATGAGCTGTAATGGATGTTCCTGGATAATTTCATTTTAATTTGTTTGTCTCTGAGTAAGTGTGTGGTTGCATCTCCTTTGCCCTGCCCAGGTCCCTTCTCTGCTAGCATTAAGAACAAGAGACATGAGATAAAGAGTGATCCCACTCCGTTTGGTTATGAAGGTACATGAAGAAAGATTTTGTTTCTAGGCATGACTTATTCAGTGGTTTAGTACTGTAGTATTACTACAGTTTGTTACTTTCTGTGCTGTTGTTGTTTTTGCTTGGTTTGGTAGCTTCTTTGTAAATTGTGATGTGCTGTTTGATAGTCTGTGAGCAGAGTCTCAGATAAAATGTGTTGCATGTTTTTATTTTGTGTGGGTTTGTGTAGGTGTGTTGATTCTGCATGAATCGTCTTTCTCTCTTGACTAGAGTGCATTCAGTCACTTAGTGTTGCTGCTCATCTGTATCTGTTGGTTTATGATCCACGAAGCTGTGCATATATTTGATGACAAGTATGCTATAAAGCATTTGACTTCCCTCCCAGATACTTTGCGTGGAGCTATGACTTCAGGTGGGAAGCGTCAGAGCATGACTAGCAGCACTGCTACAGGTGCTACTGGCTCCACAGCTGTTCCTAGATCCACCTCCCAACCAGGTAACTGTGGGAAACTTGACTTTTACTGCCATTCTGGGGGTGCTTTAAGTGGAATCTAATAAAAACGGGCAGTTTTTCTGAAATATTTGATTTTAAAAATACATTTATCTCCATGGAATTCATGTTCATTCCCACATTTACATCTATGTTGTAAAGCTTTTTGAATTAAGCACTGAGTTAAAAAAATATATAATAAAACTGTAATAATAAATTACTTCAATTTTACCATAGAGACCCAAATTCTATGATAATTGCACTATTTATGAGGGAAAACAAACAAACAACAACAAAATAACTGCATACTGACTTTAAAGGGATACTTCTGTAGCCTTTTGAAGTAGCTACACTTAATAAATTGTCAATAAAATATTAAAGTTATCAAACAAAATATAATGTCTCATAAATGATGAGTCATTAAAATTGTTTGATCATTAATATCAGATTGACTCTCAAAATAGGTTCTTTTGGTTTTCAGTGAATCAAAACTTATTAGTAATTTGACACAGAGGAAAAATATAGTTTTATATAAAAAGGAATTTATATTTCCCTAACTAATTTATTTACAAAATAAAACAAACAAAACTTGAATAAACATTTATCAAAATGATTAAAGATGTTAAAGAAGGGTCTGGTTTAGTTTCTGATTGAAGTGAAGTGGAGTAATTGTAAAATTACCCTGGCTGAGTTGATAAATTATGATAAACAATCTGACATCATATTGGCCAAGGGTCACATCAGCTCCTGATGGATCCAGGCTGGACGTAGACTGGTCCCAGGTAGTCTTCATCTGGTAATCATGCCGATGGAGCAGAATGGTAGCCTCTCCTCTGTCAGACGGCCCCCGCTGTGACTACAGACGATAGTCATAGTTTACCACCACCAGAGTGTGAATGAATAATGCAACTTTGTGAAGAGCTTTGGGTGTCCGGAAAGGCACTATATAAATCCAATCCGTTATCAATATTATTATTATTATTATTAAAGCAGATTGTTGAACATTAATGACCCTAACAAGTTTACTGCAGTGTCTAATCAGGAAGAGTTGTTACAATAAAGAAATAATTAACTAAACACAAATGTTTTCCTCTCTTTGTGCTAAGTACATGGGATTCTGTAGATATTTAGCATAAATATCACCAGCAGCAGTCGGATGAAGCACTTCTGTTGTTTCCAGAGGCCAGCAGCAAAATAACTAGGGATGCAGCCGATACCAATCAGTATCAGCTGCATAGTTGCAATACTGAAACCATGTACCCGTTAAAGTTAACTGATACCAGGAACCGATACCAGTATCAGACCGATACCATGTACTCGTTAAAGTTAACCGATACCAGTGCAGTAGCTCTGACTGAAGGTCGCTTCACTGACTTGTCAGTTCTGTTGTAGTTTTCTAGATTGGTGGCTAGGGGGAGCTGTTGAGCTAAAGAGGAACAGTGGTTAGGAGTAGAAAACTGTGCAATAATTTCACAGAAAATGTTTATTTTTCACATAAATATTTTATTTTGTGATCATTTTTATTAATATTTAATTTTTTAATCTAATTCACCCTCATTTGCTGTAACAAGCAGAAAATAAACTAAAACCTGTCTTACAATTCATTGTATTTTTTTGTGCGGTAGAAGTATTGGTATCAGTACTCACATCGGCGAGCACTCACATCCAAGTATCTGTATCGTATCAGTTTTTAAAAGTGGTATCACTGCATCCCTAAAAATAACCATGATGGTTTCAAAAATGGACATTCAGGAGATTAGAGTTGTTTGAAAACAGCAGTAGTGTACGTGAGCTATACTGGTGAGCTAAAAGATGACTATAGTAACTACTGATGTTCAATTACTTCCAAAGTGAAGTACTCTTAAAGATAAACAGTAACCCAGCCTTTGCTGCCCCCCTCAGGCTGGACTCAGAGACGGCTCCCCTCCATGGACGCTGAGGACTTTGAGACGATTCCCTCCACTGCAGAGGAGTCATCCAACTCTTCTGAGGACGAAGGCAACAATAAGATTGTAGGTAGTTTGAAAATGTCAGAATTAACCTGGGGATTTATAGTAAAGTACATTTTAAAAAAAGACCATATGGAAGATATTGTGATTCTAAATTACATTAAAGCGTGACTTTAGCAGTTTAATTTATTAATCTTTGAAAAATGTTGATCAAACTGACTCATCCAGGTCCTGATGGATCGTTTGGGCTTTCGCTTAAATGATCACATTTTATAATCAATCACCTTCATCTCTTTTTCTCTCCACTTTAATTCATCTCTACTAAATTCCCTTTCATCCTCCTTGAAATTAGACCCCCGTGCAACCTAATTATTTCCCGTAGACTTATGTCTTGTTAGCAGCAGGCAGCAAGCTCTTGACATTTAAGAAATGAGGGAGAGATGAGGGAGGGGAGGGGAGGGGAGGGGACATTACCTGCACAGCTCTAATGAATGTGTCGGTTATACCCCATGTGATCTGACTGAAGCCACTGTTTGCAAAATTGTAAGGACATTTCTGCAAAAACAAACCCCAAATCCCTTTTCCCTTGTTTTCAGTAATGTCTGTATTTGTGAGTATTATTTACTTTTTGCTGGGTGCTGCCTCCAGTCAATGCCTTTTGCTTTTTGTTCTTTATAATTCTGGATGATCTTTGTGTCCAGCTGGAGGCTTGGATCAGTGTTCTCTGTAATGTGGTGTGAAAGTGAAGACTCTCTGGAGCTCAATGCAAAGTTAAAAAGTCCCTTTTTTCTGCAGAGTAACAGCAGTCGATACCGGGTGCAGCTGACCTACGCCTCATGTGAAGCGCGAGACCTCTCTCTGGGGGCTGGAGACCTGGTCCAGTTCCTGGAAGAAGCAGAGAATGGGAACTGGTGAGTTTGTCTTTGTTTTGATGGACCTGTGGTGCCTGTCCACTCTGCTGCTCAAATGGCTGTGGTCTATACTGCCACACGTTCAATAAGGTTAACTACATGATAGGAGGAGTATGTCACACCTTTCCTGTTGCAGAGTAAATCTGCTCTAACATTGTGAGGCTCTCAGCCTGATTAAACACTTAGAAAAGGAAGATACAGGAGGAAATACTTTGAGGTTGGGGTAAGATGGCTGCCTGATGACCGAGCTCCCCCATCACCGCAACGATTTTTAAATATTTTTGGTCATTGTCAAGCAAATTTTAACTCCCAAAGAAGCGTACAGCGTTTTTACAAAATACACGCTGACACGGGATGCCGAATTATAAGAAAAGCACTGCAGGGGCATCGATACAGCAGACGCTGTTGAAAGCTAAAGCTAATGCTAGCCCCCAAGCTGCCCGATCGGCGGAGGACAATGCTACCGATCCGGATGCTAGAATGATGCAACTCCTTGAAAAGCTGGCTGCCGACCAGACTAAAATTGTGGAGGATCAAGCAAAGAACTTCGCCGAGATCCGGGGTCAGTTGGTGGAGACACGAAGAGCAGTTTCAGCCTTTGAGGAGAAGCTAGCGGATGTGCGGACGAGTAAATAGCGCGGAGGCTCGTTTGGACGCACTGGAGGAAACAGAGAGGCAGCGTGGAGATTCCCCACCAGCGACAGGGACTGATGTTGAGGCGTAAAAACACGAGACTGGCTGAGCTGGAAGACAGAGAGAGACGTTTAAATCTTCGTATTTTTGGGTTTCCAGAGAAAGTGGAGGGCAAAGATGCTATCTCTTTTCTTAAGAAAGTGCTTCCAGAGACACTGAAGAGCCAATTCGAGGAGGGCTTGGAGATGGAGCGGGCACACAGATCGGTTGCACCGGTGAAGCCAGGAGCCCCTTCGAGACCCTTGGTGGTGCGTTTTCTAAGGTTCCAGGAGAAAGAACGAGTAAGAAGAATTGCCAGAGAGCTTGGGGAAGTGCGCTGGCAGGACCACAAAATTAGCTTCTACCAAGACTTCTCCAGAGCAACGCAGGCACGCCGCCAGTCCTTTGCGGAGTGTAAGCGCTTGCTCCATCAGGCAAAAATCCCATTTGGGATTGGATATCCGGCTATGCTGTTCTTCACAACCCAAGACGGGACTAAGCTTCGTTTTGACGACCCAAAGAAGGCATTCCAGTGCATCAAGAACTTGAAATGAACACGGTTTGAGGGGTATATTATGGGTCAGACAAAAGGTTGTATTTCTTTTTTCTAATTAGGAGAGCATGCTGGTTATTTTAGAGCAGAGTTCTGGGATTCCCCAGGTGTGGTTTGAGTGATTTGTTGCATTATAAATACCTTTTAAGAACTCAGCACCTTGGGGTATGGTTATCTGCATGCAGACTTTGACACCAGTCACATGGGTGGTGCGGTGGTGGGGCGTGGTACTGTTGGCTACCTGTACTCGAGGTTTATTTTTAATTTTTTATTTTTAAGTATGGTCCAGATAGGGTTTATGGAGAGTACTGGTTACCTCCATTTCGCTAAGTTCTGTTCACAAGGTTCAGTTACTTTTGTTCAAAAAGGGTTATTTTTGTTAATGTTTGGGGGTCCAGAGCCTATGATTGTACTTTGGGGGTCATCTAATGCTCTCACAAACATAAAGGGGATATGACAGGTCTCAACTTTATTTCTCTCAATGCCAGGGGTCTCAACATTCCATATAAAAGGGGTATAATATTAGATTTTTTGAGAAAGAGAAATGTAGATTTTGCCATGATTCAGGAATCACATCTGCTGTCGAAGGACGTGTGTCGTTTTGCTAATAAATTCTACCACACCATTGCTAGCTCCTCAGCAGCAACAAAATCAAAAGGTGTGATGGTGGTTTGCAAAAGGAACCTGAAATTCAACCTTATTGACTCCTGGGCAGATAATAGAGGGCGGGTTGCCATTGCCAAAATATGTTTGAATGGGATGCGCATAGCCCTCATTTCAGCTTATGCTCCAAATGTTTTTGACCCAGAATTTTATAAGGCCCTAGCTCAAGTTATGTCTGAATTAGTGGATTATCGATTTATTTTGGGAGCAGATTTTAATGCAGTTTGGGATAAGAACATGGATAGAACCGGGAGCTCGGAAACCAGGGACCAACGTTTAGCCACGCAGGCACTGCGGCAGTGGGCCAATGACACAGGCATGGTTGATGTCTGGCGAAGTGTACATCCCTCTTTGAAGGATTACTCCTTTTTTTCAAGTAGACACAAATCATTTTCCAGATTAGATTTCCTATTTACCTCAAATAGATTACTGCAGGAAATTCACGATGCAGCTTATATACCTGTGGCTTGGTCTGACCATAAACCAATTTTTTGCTCAGTTGCTGTTCATTCCGGTCCTAATAAAGCAACTAGATGGAGGTTTAACGTATCCCTTCTACAGGATGGGAATTACAAGGCCCAATTTGAGATGCGTTTTAAGGAATTTTTAAATTTTAATGAAGGCTCTGTGTCTGACCCTAGGATATTATGGGAAGCTGTGAAGGGCTTTATAAGATCAAATGCTACTTTTTATGCCTCATTTAGGAATAAGGAACGTGCAAAGAAACTGGTTGACTTGGAACAGCAGCATGCTTCTCTTGATGACTTATTACAGAGGAAGTATAGTGACAAACTACACATTCAAAAAATGCTAGTTAAAAAAGAAATTAATGATATTTTAAAGCGCCGCACAGAATTTATTATGCATAAAACAAGACAAACATACTATTTTCAAGGTGCAAGGCCAAGCCACTTGTTGGCTTTAAAACTTAAGTCTGATGAGCATATTTCTGATATTTTTTGTGTGAGAACAGAAGATGGTACTATCCAGACTGACGCCAAAGTTGTTAACTCTACATTTGCTTCATTTTATCAGTCATTGTATAGCTCTAAGGAAGGTTTTACTCAAGGAGCATGTGATAGTTTTCTTAGCTCAGCAAAATTACCTTGTCTCTCAGAAAATGAAGCAGCTGAGCTGGAGCAAGTAATTAGTCTGCAGGAATGTGAATCTGCGCTAAAGACGATGAATAGGGGCAAATCTCCCGGCCCTGATGGGATACCCCCAGAGGTCTACCGAACATTCTGGTCCCTTTTGGGGCCCCTAATGCTGAACATGATCCAGTTCTCAATTTCAGCAGGCAATTTTCATAGGGATGTAAACTCTGCATTGATATCATTACTACTTAAGAAAGACAAAGATCCTATGGAATGTTCTAGCTACAGACCCATTTCACTGCTGAATGCAGACATTAAAATTTATGCTAAAGTTTTGGCTAAGCGAATGCAAAGGTGTATAACTAAATTGGTGCATTGCGATCAAACGGGGTTTGTGTCCTCAAGATTAGCTTCGGATAATATGCGGAGACTGCTACATGTGATCGATAAAGTTCGAGACACAAACATGAGCGCTGCTGTATTATCCCTGGACGCTATGAAGGCCTTTGATCGCCTTGAGTGGCCTTTTCTCTGGTCGTTGCTTAAATATATCGGTTTTGGTCCTTCATATATTACTATGATTAAGGTCTTATATAATAACCCATCTGCTGCAGTAATGACTGGTAGGACTTGCTCTGCACTCTTTCCGGTTTCGAGGGGCTCCAGACAAGGTTGCCCTTTAAGTCCTTTGTTGTTTGCCCTGTCAATGGAGCCCCTTGCTCAAGTTATACGTTTATCAACACTTATTTCACCGATCTCTATTAATAACACTTATCATCGAATATCCTTGTACGCTGATGATATATTGCTATATATTAATAATCCAACCAGCTGCATGTCCAACATTTTAGCTATTTTTGAAAAATATGGTGAAATTTCTGGTTTCAGAATAAATTGGCAAAAATCTGCTTTATTATGGCTAAATCAGGCTTCAAATGTTGCTCCAGTACCCTCCATGATCCCAGTAGTTGAACATTTTACATATCTGGGCATAGAGATCTATTCATCAATCTCAGATATTATAAAATATAATTTTGATAAAACATTGACTAAGATAATTTTGGATTTGGAAAAATGGTCTAAATTTAAAAATTCACTTCGCAGTCGGGTCTCTGTGATTAAAATGAACGTACTGCCAAGGGTGAACTTTATTAGCTCAATGATTGCACTTTCTCCTCCTCGACAATATTGGGCAAAGCTACAATCAGCTATTACTAAATATGTGTGGAATGGCAAACGGCCTCGCATTAAGCTTCAGACAATGCAGCGTGAGAGAAGGGATGGAGGTCTATCCCTCCCAGACTTCAAACTTTACAATTGGGCTTTTACACTTAAACCACTGTTTGTCTGGTTTCAACCAAGTTCTGAAGTGTCCTGGCGGGCGCTGGAAGAAAGTTTAGTTAGTCCTCATTCTCTTCAGCAATTTATAAATTCATATCCGGTTGGCTCCCGCTCAGATACTCATGGCCACATTATCGCACACTTACTCAAGGTATGGGAAAATGCTGGGAAGCTCTGTGATGGAATCTTTCCTTGGGATCCAGGGATACCACTTTTTGGTAACAAGAGACTGCAAATAGATGGACAACCACTCAGATTTGCAGCTTGGGAGGAAAGGGGAATCTCTGTTCTTGGGAATGTATTTGGGGAAAATGGTTTGCTGTCCTTTGCTGAATTATGTGCTAAATTCAATATACCTAGAACAACTTTTTATTTTTACTTACAGTTGCGTTCTGTTCTTAAAGCGCACGGGGCCCCCTTGCAGAGGCCACTGTCATCTTTACCGGTCAAGAAACTGTTGTCAGAGCCTACTATGATTGGTGGCCTTGTCTCTAAACTGTATAAACTTTTATTACATTCCCTTCAAAAACCCCTGGCATTGGACTTTCTATGGAAGGCAGACTTGGGGGATCTTAGTCCTGACATAGATTGGAGCAGAATATGGGAAGGTGTCAGCATGTCCTCCAGAAACCCTGACCATCAACAGATCCACTATAATTTTATACATCGGCTTTACCTAACTCCGAGGAAATTACATGCAATGAAAATTATTAGAGAGCCTACTTGTAAATTGTGTGGTTTAGATGAAATTGGTACATTTAAACATATGTTTTGGGAGTGCCCCCCAGTCATGGCTTTCTGGAGACAGGTTGCAGGTAGTCTTGCTGCTTTGCTGGATAGCCCGGTGCCCTGTTCGCAGGGTGTACTTATTTTAAATGATTTCTCACAAGTCAAGCTGAAGGTGGTGATGCGAAGGATCCTGCTGGCTGGGCTTACAGCAGCAAAGAAAATGGTGGCTACACGTTGGAAGCCACCACATTGTCTTTCTATCCACGCCTGGACGCTATTGTTTTTGGACATAGCATATTTGGAACTTTCCATAGCGAGAGTACATGGGGCTAAAAGTACCTCAATCGAGGCCTGGCAAACTGTTATTAGTAGACTCCGGGAAAAATTGTAATGTTATAGTACACATTACTTGAGGCTCTGGACAGAGGGGAGGGGTGGAGAGGGTGGGGGGAGCTTGGTTTTGGTTACTTTAATTTTGTACTGTGTATATATATATTATAATTTTTGCATCTTGTACACTTGCTGAATTACGTTGTTATGACTTTTGGGATTTGTATAGGCCCGAGATGTAATACATCAAGCATGTTATTGTTATATTTTCTTCTGAAACTAAAGAAAATAAAAAGTTGATCACAAAAAAAAAAGAAAAGGAAGATACTTTTTTGCTCTTCTTGTGTGTTTTGTGGAAGTTGAGAAAGCATGGAACTATTTTCCTGAAGGTAATTTGTGAGAGCAACTGGATCTACATCCATTCGTTCATCTATTTTCTTAACCTTTTTATCCTGTAAGGCCTCACTCAGCAGTATAAAATGACAGATGTTGATCGTCCTGGTCCTACACTGTGTGGTGTGTGGCTAGATGTCAAACACAGCACATCTCACCAATTTCACCCACCAACATTCCCAGGGCAGATGTGAAACCTTGCAGAACTTCTCAAGACCAAACATGTCTTTAGAGTAAACAAACATGACCTCTTATATTTTTATTTTAAACAACAATGCACTCGTGAACATTTTGTTTCCAGGTATAACAAAGCATATACAAACAGCTGTTTTGACTCTGGACTCCCCTCGCTCCGGGCAAGTGGACAAGTGGTAGGAGACACCGTGGACAGGTCGCCAGTCCATCACAGGGACACTTATGGTGCTTTCACATCTTTGTTGGCTCAGTCTGGTCCGGGTAGGGTTAGCCTGGACGACCAGACACAACCTGGCATCCCTATCTGTAACCATTCCCCTCCCATAGCTGCCCCACATGACTCTTAATTTGGTCTGCTTTAATCAGCCAAGCACCAACAACAGTTCAAAGCTGCCCTGTTCTGTCTCTGAAGGATTGAGGACTCAGTGTGACTACTAAGGAATTAAAATGTCATTGACTACAACTCGGCCTTGATTAAGCATTGGGGGAAAGCATTTGTTACTAATGGTCCAGAGTCAAATCAAGGGAAGCAGCGACTACTAGGACTTTGAATGAAAGCTTAATCTCTGTTTCTCTCATCACAACAGTTAAACCTTTAATTTGGCAGAAAAAAGAAGCTGAGCTGCCTTTATGGTCACAGACTCTCTAGACTTCAGCTGAAAGATGGTTTGGGGCTCTCTAGATTTGGAAGGGACGTACTGTCTCAGATAAAAGCCCAGCTTGTTTTTGCTGTGCTCATTTTTCATCAGCTCATGCATATTTCAGCTCTTTAGACTATCCCCTGTCGTTTTATCTACGGGCTTTTAAAAGGTCTTTCTCATTCATATTTGTCTCTTCTCTATGAGGAACATGAAGAATTCATGAGTCTCCTCCTTCCTTGAGTCTTTTTTGTCAGATCAACTCAACATTAACTGGTAAACTACGTACAGCTGTGTAGCACACCTTTCTGTGCACCCTACTGTGTTTTTATTATTCTCTGAGTATTTTAAAAGTATGCTTTTATATTTATGTACCTGCACAATACTTGGTAATATTTGTGCCAGCTCAACTCACCAGAACTCCCCTATCCTCACCCCTTTGACTTTTGTGAGGTGTTTTTGTAGGATGGCAAAACAAAGACAACAACTTATTAGCACATCCAGTCACACGTTATTGACACTAATTTTCAGTACGAGCTAAATAAAGAGTATTCTATTAACTGTGATGTGCAATCCCAGAGCCTGCCAGCATCTCCCTTTATGCTGAGACCAAACCTGATTAGAGCGTTGAGGCCTGCTGGTGGAAAATGGGAAATGTAGCAGCCTATTTGGTAATGATGAATTAAAACCGACACTTTCAACCATTTGAACCATCATTAATCCTTAAAAGGTCACCGCAGAGAAGAAAAATGTCTGGAAATACATTTGCATTTTCTTTAGCTTAGAGAGAAAAGCTGCCCTATGATCAAAGTGATACTGAATGATGTGTGTTGTAGCAAATAGGTTTCAACAGCGCAGGTCAATCCAAACACAGTTTCATAATATTCCATCCAAATTGTTGTAAACCTGATTTAAACGAGACAAATTGAATTCAGCACAGTTTAAAGGCATATGCATTTTTGCTTGTTTCAGCACCTCCTAGTGTCTGTTTTAAATCCCTTTTGTAAAAATGTTAGCATTGTTTCTGCTCAGAAACCCCTAAATCTAACTGTTGAAATGTCTCCCCAGCCTTCATTGCTTTCTACTGGAGCGGTGCTTCACTCATTCAAAGAAATCAGCTGTGTTCAAGCAGGGAGAGATGGAAACAATCAGGAGTCATGAGCTAAAAACACTTTGGAGCTAACAATAACAACTAGCCACATTGGGTTAGCCTAACCCTCATGAGATACGTGACTTTGTGAGACTTCAGGGCACCAGACCAGAGACTCAGAAGTTACAAACGTGGTATTCTGGATCCAAGGGTTTGATTCAGTTCACTGTCTTCAGCATGAGGAACTTATTGAACTACTTTCTTAATGTTCTGTTTATTAAAAGTACCAAATTGTACCTTTAGAGGTATACAAACTTGTCTCTGGGGTTGTACCTTCAAAGGTTTTGTTCTTGTACCATCATCTGGATACTTGTTGGTGTCCTTGTAGTCTGGACCTTAGAGGTCAGTCAGATGGCAGCCTGGACCAAACATTTTCATTTCAATGTTTAAAGGTTACTTCAATATAAAAACCTTGAAAGAAAACGATTAGATTATATTTCCCTCAGACCCTGTTGGTCCTCTGTCATTGTCCCTCAACATTTAGAATAATCAGAACATATCTGGACATTTTAGTAGCTGAGAACATAAATGTTCATAAACCTTGAGGTCCAGTATCCAACCTGAGAGTTCAGGTAGTACCTGGAGGGCAAACGTGTCCTTCTTATTTTTGACTGGGTGCTGTTTATGACTGTCACTGCTGCCACAAGAGCTGTAAATGTCTGTTTATGGTTTAGCTGTTGCAGTTTCAGCTGTGACCTTTTTTTAATGGGAGTAAGGCTGACCCATGAAACAGCTTTATGTGCTGCTACGCTGCTGCCTGAGAACCGTATCAACTGGGACAATGGAGGACCTGTAAAAGAAAGTGTTTGGGGTTTTTTTTGTCAAATTTTCTTCTCTGTTTTAGTGAAGACTCTCATCTTTATTTTCTGCAGAAAATAAAACAACATATCACCCAGAGTGATGCTACAATTAATGTATATTTTAATAACCAGTCAGTGGTTATTGCCCAGTTTTTCTCCATATGTGGCCTTCATCACTTCAGAGGTTTTATCTTTCCAAGGTCAGAGTTGTTCAGGCACTGAAGGGCTCTTGTTGGGGCACTGCTCCAACGTTTGTCCTTGTAGGAAGTTTTCTACCTTCATAAAGAAATGATGCTGATTGGTCGACTTGTTGATCAGCAGTCTGACCAAAGCTTTTTATCTCTAGTTTGTTCCAGACGTCTGTTCTCATGTCTGGTCTCATGTGTGTAAAAGTACACAGAGATGAACTGTTGGTGTATTTTCAGACATACACTCTTAATTTTTTATGTCAACACTTGAAAGTAAAATATATTTTTTACCAGTTATTTGCTGAAGTTGTCTTTTTAACATGATATGTTTAGTTCTTATTCTACTGTTAGTTTAATTGTTTCTGGGATTGAGAGGGACCCAGGTGGAACAGTGAGGTTACAGGGGTCAGAGGTCAAGAAGGTGGAGGATTTTAGGTACTTTGGTTCAACAGTACAGAGTGATGGAGAGAGTGGAAAAGAGGTGAAGAAACATGATCAAGCAGGTTGGAACGGAGGAAGGAAGAGTCAGGGGTGATGTGTGATAAAAGTTTCCTCTAGAATGAAAGGAAAGTGTAGAAGACAGTGGTGAGACCAGGGATGCTGTATGGTAGGCAACCCTGGTCCTAGAGACAGTTCATTACCTGGATCAGGTGTGTTCAGCCAATCAGAAGCCAAACACACCTGATCCAGGCGGTGGCTCTCTAGGACCAGGGCTGCCTACCCCTCCTCTAGAGACTGTAGCTCTGAGGAAAAGACAGGAGGCAGAACTGGAGCTAGCAGAGATTAAACTGCTGAGATTCTCTTTAGGAGACAAGGATGGACAGGATGAGGACTGAGTCCATCAGAGGGACAGACCATGCTAGATGTTTAGGAGATCAGATCAGAGATGGTTTGGACCTGTAGAGGAGGGAGAGTAAATATATCAGTAGAAGGATGCTGAGGTGGGAACTGGAGACCTAGAGGAAGATCAAAGAGGAGATTTATGGATGCAGTGAAAGAGGACATGAAGCTGAATGGTGGAGAGTAGAGGATGTAGAGGACAGGGTTAGATGGAGACAGATGATTGGCTGCATGTGGACACCCTGAAGGGACATGATGAAAGGAGAAGAAGTTTTGTTGTTTGCAGCTAAGATAAAACACATAGAAATTTAGAGTGTTTAGATCAAAATGGACTAGACGTATATGCATTTTCACATCTGTTACGACCTTTCAGGTCTAGGAGTGTATTAGGAGGCCAACACAAAACGATGAAGTTCAAAGCAAAAGGATATTATATCAAACAAAACAGGAGGAGGACTGTTTCACCTAATCAACCCGACCAACGAGGATAAATAACATAAAATCACTCCTCTACTCAAGTTATAAATAATTCACTAATAAACACGCTAAAACCAGGATGTTTATTAAGTTCAGTAAAACAGAAGAAAGGTTTGGAGAGGTTAAAAACTAGACATTAAGACAAAGCTAAACTGTGGAATCCCACACCAAAATCACTTTGTCTAAAACACTTTAAACTGCCATAAGCTCTCAGCACTGATCACAAACACCCAGGGGGACAGCAGAGCCCGTCTGCCGCCCCAGAACGACTTATCTAGTCCTTGATTGCAGATTGGACCCAGCTCTCCGGCGTACTTCTGTCTGGAGCGAGTGAGAGGAGTCGGCAGGGCACCGGCGCTGTCCAAGGTGCTGGACCGTAACATCTTTTAAATAATTATAAATATAACACTAAAAACACACTGTATTTCAAGTAAAATACAAGAACCAGATTATATTAGGTTTATATTTTAAATATGCCTAAATAAAGAATGACTAAATAAATTTATCGTCCTTTCCCCTCATGTGATTCTTCCTCCTGGTTCAGTGCTAACATCTTATAACTGGGCATCTAGAACACCAGACCCACCACCTCAGTGGAAGCTGAACCCTGGGGCGTTGTTGCTTTTTATTTCTCTACTCCTTGAAGCTGATTTCAATCCCTTCTTATTTATTTTTTGACTTTTGTTAGAGAGAAGCAGATTTTTCTGACTGAAGCAGAAACCTACCTGTGGCCTATCAGTGACCTCCTCACCTGCCTTCACTTGAAGTTCTTCATACATTCTCTGGATGATGCTGGAGCAGATATTTAGTGTTATTTTATTTTCTTAGACCTTTAATTTTGTCTTTACTTCCAATACAGGACCTCTATGGATTATTTCCATATTTGCAGTAAACTGAAACTTTTTTTTCTTCCCCAGATATCTTCAGCGATCCGTGAGCAGCAGCTCCATCCGACTGAAGATGAAGGCTGGAGCTGGTTGATGTGTCTCAGACCACAACGACAAATGACTACTGTCCTACACATGGATTATTATTATTATTACTATTATTAAGCTTTAATTTTTACCTTTAGATCATTGGACGACACTTTTGGTTTTCATGTTCAGCGGTTTGATGTTCGTCAGTGAGGTCTCTGGGAAAAGCTGGAACTTGAGCGTACCTGAACACCGCAGCTGGAAAGCCATATCAGACTTTAAATCCAGAACTACCAGCTGCAGAACTGATGACTGTGTTGGTTGGGATTCAGAACTTTACTCCCCAAAGGAGCGAACTGAGAGGACTGGCAGTAAACCTGCTGAATACCTAACCATTTCTTTGATCTGGACTTCATAGCTGTGAGATCAATCCCACTTGCTGTCCTGAGCTGAAGGAGAAACATCACACCAGACTTCAAGCTGCTCTAGCTCACTCTGTTAGGTTTTTAATCCTCTGTTTACTGTTCTGGATCTTAGGGGTGGGGCTTTCCCAGCAGCCAATGGGAGAGAGGCAGGGTTGGTCCTGGATGGGGTCAGACCACACTATGAGGTGGTTCAGGCCTGTGGACAGCATGCCAGCTGGGTGGTGTTTGGGGAAAAGACCAGACTGGAAGGATTATATTCTTAGACTGATCTGGGAACAGCTAGAGAGAGGACAGTCTGGGAATGTTTGCTAGGGCAAAAAATGTGTATTTGTTGAAAATGAAACTGTATCCACAAAAGTGCAACACTTGAAAGGGTGTGAATTAGATCTGATGTATATTTGGTTAAAACCTGCCTGTTTGTGTCAGAAAGTCAAAGGTTACAGCAGCTCAGTGGTCGCTAACAGAATCTAAACCATGATGACATCAGAAAATGACTGAATGTTTTTATGTCACTCAGGGGCATAACGCCAAGTTTTGCACATGGTTAGAATTCAAAACTTTTTATTCTGTTTCAGCCAACGTCTGAATATTTACTCCACATCAGCACATGAGGGTTTTGTATTCAATACAAAAGATGTAGCTTGTGTACAGTGGTATGTTTAATGAAGCATGCACTTTGACCCATCAGGAATAAAACTGATCAGTGAAGAAAGGTCGTTAAAGCAAAAAACCTAACAGTATTCAGAGACTCTCTCTCTGCATTACCAAAGCTGTAAACGCGTCGTTCTTTATGTTAAATGTATATATGGACTTGATATTTACAAATTCAGCTAAATCAGGGATTTAGCATTTGAGGAGATTTCTTTAAGACTGACTCCTTATCAGCTACATCTCTTCCCAGCAGAAAATGATTGTGAGAAATAAAAGAAGTGCAATATGTTTTCAGTGTTCCTCCTGGTCGTCCTCAGTGAGCAGAACACAGGAAGAACACATCATTTCAGTCTTTAGAGACACATTTGTGTTTCTGCTTCACCTTCCAGACAAACCCATTTCTTCATAATGGCGTTTTGTTGGGAACATTTCACACTCTGATTTGCTGTTTTCCAGCTGCACCTGCAGACTCAACATGTTTAAGAATTGTACTTTTAAAATGTGTGTACATACAAATATGCGCTGTTCAATAAAAATATAAAATACACTAAAAGGAGTCAAACCCGTGACATGGATTTATGAAAACCAGCTGACTCGTGCACTCTGACTGGGTTCTGATAAAACCCAAAGGATGTTGATGTTTCTTCACTTGGTAATTCCATGTTTCCTGTTGGATTTTCACAGAAACGAAGGATATTAAATATAAACTCTTGCATACTTTCATCATTTGATATATTTCTAAAATTATTTCACATTTGATTGTCTATTGTTGGAAAGCCAAATGATTTTTATTGTTAATCTATATTTTAATTGATGGATTGATTAGAATGATTTTAACCCTGATAAACTGCTGTGATCCTCCACATCACGGCTCTAATGTTCAGCCCGGGTTCACTTTGACATTGATCCTGTTTATAGGTAGAAATCTTCAGCCACCATGCTGAGTCAAACCAACAACGATGCAAAGTATTCCTGACCCAAATTTACCCACTGGTACCAAACAACAACAACAATAATAATAATGGATTAGATCTTTTAGTTCTTTTCTATCTGAGGATACTCAAAGCTCTTAACAGATCCATTATTCATCCCCCCTCTGGTGATGATAAACTACATCAGTAACCAGCTGCCCTGGGGCGTCTGACAGAGTGAGGCTACTATTTAGCGTCCTCTGACCACCACTAACATTCACACATTGGCAAAGCGGGTGAAGAGTCATGCCCACGGACACAACAGATTGACCCTCTGGTTGTTGATGACCTGCTCTACTGACTGGACCACTGCTGCCCCAGATTCCTGCAAGCAATTCAAATTTGGTTGTCTTTAACCCAGAAGCTCTTAGTGTGTCAGGACACTATTTAAAATACTCTAATAGCATCGACTCACTTGAGCTAAATCACATGATCTTTTATGAACTTTCTAAAGGTTAAAATCATCTGAACCCCTAAAACCTTCAGAGGTCTGAAGGATCTGAGAGTCAGGGTCTCCTGCTCATATTGTTCAGTTTTACGACACATTCATGACTCTTTAATGGTGAACAGTCATTATCCAGTAACAGTAAGGCTACGCTTAAAATGACTAATGAATAATGCACTTATTTGTTAGATTGTAAACATCTGATATTCCATTATTAAGCAGCAGCTACAGGAAACCGTTTCTGTTTTCTAAACTCAGCAGGTTTCAGTGTTTTATTGAAGGCGGATGCTGTTTCGTTCCTGAAGCTGCTCTTTCAGGCTCTGCAGCTCATTCTTCTGCTGCTCTACAACTTGACCGTGAAGCTGCTGCTGAATCCTCTGCTCTGTCTCTTTGCCATCATCTCCAGAGGCTGGTGTTTCTTTGTGTTAAGTCTCTGATGTGTCTCTGTGAGTTCTGATGATCCAGTCTCAGCCGACACTCTGTTGATCCTCAGAGTTTCATATGTTAGCTGATCTTCCTGATGCTGAAGAATAAAAATGAATCCTTTTTCTCTCCACCTGCTTTTTTGTTTTATTTATTCATCTATTCATGTATTTAAAGAAATTTGTAAAAAAATATATGTTTTTGTTCATCTTTTTTATCTTTTGAAACTAAATTATGATGATGATGATAGTAATAGTTATAGGAAGCAGCCAATAAAACACAACCTGATCTGGACAGTGAAAATAAAACAATCAAACCTGGAGTTTTTAATCTGCATTCCTACATTTCTTGAAACTCATAAGTGTGTTTTAATCAGACCCATTCCAGCAGATAAACCAACAAGTCCAGGTTTCAACCCATCATTGTTTATTCAGTCCTAACAAGTACAGGTTTCTGAATTTAAAAAGATGAAAATAAAACCTGATTTTCTGGAGTGACAGGGTCTGTTTATGGGGATCATAAACATCTGTTAAAGTTTTTATTCCACATGGTGAAACATTGATTTGAATGTGGATCAAAGACTTTGATTAGGTTCCATTATCATCATTAGCTAACAGAACTAAAGCTGTTGAGCTGAGTAAGCTCTCTTCAACACTTTCTATCATTTAGGAGTGGTTTCCTTCCTTCTGTTCGGCCTCTTTTAGACAATGATCAGTCATGATTTGTGTGATGGAGCTGCTGGCAGCATCCTCTCATCCTCATGAGATAGTTGTGTTCAGATTTGTACAAACGGACTGCTTCAAAGGAAAAGACAAGCCAAGGCTTGGTTTTAATGGACTAAACACTGCAGACATGAAAACACCCATTGACTCTCAGTCCTGTACTGGTGCTGCAGTGGACTACAGGTACTCCTGTTTCCTACAATACATCCAACAATTGCTGATTCATCAGAACATCTCTGAAGAAAACACCTGTCTGAGTTTTGATGAAAGTCAGATGTGTAAAGAGTGAACAGGGACAGAACTGGTCCTTGATGGACAGGTGGACCCAGGCCTCTCCTCTTCCTGTTCTCTGCTATTTATTTTCTTTTTCTATATTTAAAAATTTAATACCTTATGAAAAGTATCATATTTAGAAAAGTATCCATCTTATAGATATTACTTAATCAGGTGCATTAACTAGAAAACATATCAGGGAGAAAGAAACATCTGATAAAGTCACTCAGAAGAAAAAAAAGACTTTCATTGAAACATTGAGAAAGCACTAAATTAGAGAATTAAATTGAAATGTCTTAAAATAATGAATAATTGTCCAAAATCAAAATACTGCTTCCAGAAAACCCAACCTGTGAGCAGACTTCCAGCAAATAGAAACTAATGATAAAACTACCTGACATCAACAACATCTCTGATTGGCTGAACAGCCTCTTCTCTACACTGAAAGACAATTAGCAGCAACAAAAAGAAGATCCAGTTCTCCTTAGGGATTTATTTCACAAACATGAAAACTCCTCAGTGGTTAAATACATTTCTCCACCATTTTTCCATCTTTATGAGAGATTTTTTTTTACAATCCATTTGTTCAGATGATCATCAGGATCTTTTATGTAAAGTAAAATTACAAATAATGGATAAACATGGCTGTATTTTGTTGGGTGATTATTGAGAATGGAGCAGGTTAGATTCTTCTTCCTGATTCCTTTCACTCGTGTCATGTTGTTGAGATTTATGGTTTGATGTTTATGAATAAATAACTAAATCCCCTCACAGCTGCAGGTTGTTGTTGTTTTGTTTTTGTTTTTTTGCTGTATTTTGAACTCTTTATATTCAAGAGCATGATTTATATTGTGTTTCTTTGAGTGTGTTTTAATGCTTCTCAGCAGGGACACTGTGTGGAAAATGACTGAACCATGAACTCTAAACTCAGACATGGTGAAACCTGAGCCTCTTGTAGACATGGGAGTGAAAGAGAAGTGATCTTTTCCAGCACCTCAATCTGTTCCTGTCTGAGTTCAAAAAGATGAATGTTCAGACAAGATGTTATTAAAATTTGAGCTGTGAGGAGGGAATTAATGCGTCTTCTTACCTCTACATGTTCATTTTCATTTAAAAGTGTTTAATGAATATTTAGGACTGTGTTAAATAAAATGTTATCATAACAGTTTTAATAGAGTTTTTTTTTAAATTAAGCTATAAAATATGGCTATCACATCAATGGCTTTTCCAGAAACCAAGTAAATGATGAAATCTAGGCATCATCACAATCCCAGGTGTGTTTCTGGTCTTTTGTCAGTGATCAATGAGTCCTCAGAAGGTGCACAAAGCATCATTACCATTCCAGCCAGGTTTCAGAACCATCCCAAGAGAAAGAGCGCAAGCGTTTAATGTTACACTCAATGAATTATGTATTTTTTCTTGTTAGTGCTAACTTTTTTTTTTACCAGCTTTTGATGACTTCTGGATTAAACCATAGTTAAAGAAGAATAGTTTTTTATACTGTGAAGTCCTTAAATGACCAAACTGGTCTGATTGGAAATAAATACCGTGAATTTTATCTGCCCCAGGAAGCTCAGGTCCATACTCTACACTTTGTTCACATACAGGACCAGAGCCAGAAGGTCTGAGGCTCACACAGGAAGGTTAGATGAGACCACCACATGTGGGGCAATCAAACTTCAAACTCTAGTCCTCTACCAGAGGCCTGGACACTCGAAGCTTCATCACACCATATAAGCTGTTCCTAGAACTGTTATGCTATGCTGAGCTATGCTAAGCTATGTTATGTTGTGCTATGCTATGTTATGCTCTGCTATGTTATGCTATGTTATGCTATGCTATGTTGTGCTATGCTATGTTATGTTGGGCTATGTAATGCTATGTTATGTTGTGCTATGCTATGCTATGTTGTGCTATGCTATGCTATATTATGTTATGCTATGTTATGTTGTGCTATGCTATGTTATGCTATGCTATGTTATGTTGTGCTATGCTATGTTTATGTTATGCTATGTTATGTTGTGCTATGTTATGTTGTGCTATGCTATGCTATGTTTATGTTATGCTATGCTATGTTATGCTATGTTATGTTATGCTATGTT
The DNA here is from genome assembly GCA_006937965.1 of Callopanchax toddi. NCBI lineage: Eukaryota > Metazoa > Chordata > Actinopteri > Cyprinodontiformes > Nothobranchiidae > Callopanchax > Callopanchax toddi. The sequence continues at coordinate 458,223 of SSNR01000313.1, read as the reverse complement.
ATGCTATGCTATGCTATGTTATGTTGTGTTATGCTATGCTATGCTATGTTTATGTTATGCTATGTTATGTTGTGCTATGCTATGTTATGCTATGCTCTGCTATGCTCTGTCATGCTATGTTATGTTACGCTATGCTATGTTATGTTATGCTACGGTATGTTATGCTTTGTTATGCTATGCTCTGCCATGCTAAGTTATGTTACGCTATGCTATGCTATGTTATGCTATGCTATGTTATGCTATGCTCTGCTATGTTATGCTATGTTATGTTATGCTATGCTATGTTATGCTCTGCCATGCTATGTTATGTTATGCTATGCTATGTTATGCTATGTTATGCTATGCTCTGCCGTGCTATGTTTTGATACGCTATGCTATGCTATGTTATGCTATGTTATGCTATGCTCTGCTATGATCTGCCATGCTATGTTATGTTATGCTATGCTATGCTATGTTATGCTTTGCTCTGCCATGCTATGTTATGTTATGCTCTGCTATGTTATGCTATGCTATGTTATGTTATGCTCTGCCAGGCTATGTTATGCTATGCTCTGCTATGTTATGCTATGCTATGTTATGTTATGCTCTGCCAGGCTATGTTATGCTATGCTATGCTATGTTGTGTTTATTGTTATATTTTTCCTGTCACTGTCCAAAACAAAATATGTTTTGATTATTCATTTGATATGCGACACATGAGGAATCAGGTTTTATAAAGTACCTTAAAATGTGATTATTTGCAGATATAACAAAACAGATATTAATATTACAGACTCATCTAGTTTCTAAAAGTATTTTTCATTTAGATTTTTTGATAGCTGCCCTCTTACAGCATAATATTCAGTGTATCACTGAGAGTCTATCTCTGACATCACAGATATATATTGCTGGCTGTTGTCATCAGGAGATTAGAAGATGTACAGGTAACATCAGTGCTGAATTGATCCAACTCACTGGAACTAAAACAAAACTGGATGAGAAAATAGAAATAGTAAAATGTCACTACAGCAGGGGACCAGACATTTCAGGAACAGGTAACAGCTACTTTCTCTCTCTCTCTCTCTCTCTCTCTCTCTCTCTCTCTCTCTCTCTCTCTGTGTGTGTGTGTGTGTGTGTGTGTGTGTGTGTGTGTGTGTGTGTGTGTGTGTGTGTGTGTGTGTGTGTGTGTGTGTGTGTGTGTGTGAGTGTGTGAGTGTGTCAGAACAAACACATCTGGGGGGCTGAGGAAAACAATGGGTAGAAGACCAGACCACATAAATCACCAATCTAGCGAACCCATAACCTTCATAACGTGAGGAAAGCAGTCAGGATACCCAGAAACACTGAGCAGGACCCAGAGTCATGTCAGATCAATAACACACAGAGTGAAGACAGATTCTGACATTTTATGACCAACTTTTGTCATTCAGCGTGAGCAGGAACTCAGACGTGACTTTATATAAAAACACTCACTAATAGTTTATATATCTGTGTTTCTGACATTGTCTCTGATATAACAGATGTGAGCTAAATTGGCATCGCTGAACCAGACAGTGGCTGTTACTGCTGTAGCATTAGCTCAGTCAGCTTGTTTCAGGCGTATGCTGCACCCGAAATCATACATGTCCTCCCAAAAATGTGTATTTTTATTAACAAGCTATATATATATATATATATACTGGTATATATGATTGTATTTTATGTGTGTTTATATTTCTAATTTTCTCTCTTTCCTTCTGTCTATCTAAGCAGCTGAAGTCACCTCTCTCTGGACAGGCCACCTTTACTGTTGTCATTTTTCTACCTTATCCTAGACTTCTGTGAAATGTTTAGTATGCGTTTCACATTCCCCAGCTGTCGGATGCTTGTCTAGTCACTTTTCTGACATTCACACCATCTCTTTCTCTTCTTTGTGTATATAACCCTCAGGGGCTTCACACTGCAGAACAAAGCTTTGTTGGGACTTCCTCAAACCTTAGAATTTTAAAGCTTGGTTCTCTGCTCTTTGTGCTTTGCCACCAAGGACCCACAAATAAATACTAACTAAGGACTTCATTAGAAACACTCCCACACCTGCTCAGGCAAAAGGATTGCCAGAGGGGTGTACTACAAAGCAAGTTTAACACATCAGGGATTTATTTTATTGTTTATTTCTTTTGGTGGTTGATAGCTCAACAAAACCTAAAACTCAAGTCAGTAAAAATGAGCATAACAAAGGTGGTCATGGACATTCTTCAACTCGTCATTTTCTCTTTATGTTTTCTCACCTTCTAATGAAAAAGAACATAAATATCTCAGAGAAGAGAAAACCAAACATCGTGTTATGTAAAGAATATTAGAATGATTCAACCTAAAGCAACACTGTGACAGGTAATCACTGGCAGAAATGTGAGGTCCATTCTTTGTAGAGAGCAGGTTCTTTATGTCTGTTCTCACAGATGGTATTTACTGTGTTGTTTCACTTTAAAATATGTTAAACAGAAATTGTGTGCATTGGTTGTGTTGTGTTGTACAACACTTTGAGGAGTGTAGTAGAACACTCTAGAAAGACCTCTATTCACTTACCATTTTTACCATATCTTTATCTATCTATCTATCTATCTATCTATCTATCTATCTATCTATCTATCTATCTATCTATCTATCTATCTATCTATCTATCTATCTATCTATCTATCTACACACACACACACACACACACACACACACACACACACACACACACATATATGTATATATATCATAATGTATATATATATATATATATATATATATATATATATATATATATATATATATATATATATATATATATATATATATATATATATATATATATACGTATATGTATGTATATACATACATACATATACGTGTGTGTGTCTACGTTTAGGCAGATTCATAGTCATATAATTTTATTAAGTTTACTATTACTGATACTTTAAGTTGATAGCTAAGGTAATTGTTGTGTCTCCGACAGTCTGTATGTTACCAGACTGCCCTTACGTACTACCCTTACGTGTAGTGCGCATCGTGATTTGAATAAACTGACCAATGAGCGGGCTCGCGAGGCGGAAGTTGCAGGCATTCCGTCCCTCCTGGCCAATCAAGGCGCAGCTCTGCTGTTCGCACTGCTTTTTGAATCAAGCTCCAACAGCAGACTGACATCCACCCAGCCGCACTCTGAAGAGGTTTGCTGTCAACAATCTAAAGAAGATTGGTTTTTATACGCATGGAGAGCACAATGCTTTGATTGGACACTTCTTATATTTTGTCGGAGGAATGTTTCAGCCTTTTAAAAGTTTGTGGACCGAAGAGGGATTATTGGGAACTGTTAAAACTTCCTAGCTCTACAGCTAGCTAAGTTAGCTAGCGAGTTTGTTGAGGTTACCTGGTTGTGCAGCCAGTTAGCCCCCATTAGCTCTCCTTCTTGTGTTTCCACATTATTAAAGACATCTAGGTAACCCGGTAAGTGTAGCACTACACTAAACACTAATGCTCTGTAGTAGTGTTCTGGTTCTGTGATGGTAGCTAACGTTATCTGGGCGTTAATGTCTCCAGTGTTTTACGACAATTAAAGCGGTTGTGTTGAATTATCAGAGGCTTTTCTTGGACCTTAATGATAAAGGAGGTAATGCAGTTTTATGAAGCCACTTTGCTGAACTGTTAGTGTTCGTTTCTTTGTTCAGTCACTGACCCTAGATGCTGATATGCAAATATCCTTTTATCAGTATATTATTGCATTTCCCTAATTATCTTCAGCTAAACCCAGAGTAGTGACACTTGTTACTTTAGCTTCAGATGCATTTTATTGTTCTCATGAAGTAAAAACCAGTTGCCTACAGCCTCTATCAGAAGTATAAATAGCTGTTGTTGACACCGTTATTTTCTTGGTCCTGCTCCTTTTCTCCACTTTAACCTTTGAAAACAGTGAGTTTCGGAGCCTCCTGGGGTTTCTGTCATGGCTGACAGCAGCATAGTGACTTTAGGGACAGCTCGGAGTCTGCTTGTGGATTCTTCGGTCTATGATTCCAGGATTGCTGAAACCACTAAAGACCATCATGCATTTCTGAACATGACCTGCGATGATGGTGAAGGTGAGTTTGTAGGTAGCAGTTTGTCCTTCATTCCACAGTTTGTTCTTTTCTTTTGTTTGTCAAATAATCTAAAATAAACTGTCAACAAAGCCAAAAAACAAATCTACATCTGTGTAATATTTTACACATTATGTGTAAATATCCAGGTCTTGTAATCATCCACAATTATTATGAGTCCAGGCTGATTAAATCCCATCAAATCAAGTGTATCCAGTGCCTTTCACCTGTTACATATTTAAATCGACCTCTTTCCTACATTATGAGCTAACAGGAAGGCACTCGAAACACTGACATGTTTAAAGTTGAGTGATTTTCTAACTTGGTGAGTATTCATTCTGTTTTATATTTCATCAAGCTTTTATGTAGTGGCTGTGGAATAAACAGAAAAAATAAAAAATAAAGCAAATTATTTGTGATGTTGGACAGCTCAGCAGTGCAACTCCGCTGATAAAGACATGCAAACTGTGTCTATAACGTTATTCTCATATTAACTGTTCGACTCTTGTTGAGGCTCTTATAGTCATGTGACCACAGCATCAGGGACCACCTCTGGATGTGTCCTAAACCAGCCTGGGTGGGTTGTTAGAACTAAACATGATGGAGTTGAAAAGTCTCTGTCTCAATAAAGAGACCAAATCACTGTGCTGAAAGACATTGATGTTGAGAGGAGAAATGTCACATGTCTGCTTGTAATTCAGTATATTTCTATAGATGCTCACTGGCCTTTTATTAGGTACACCTTGCTAGTACTGGGTTAGACCCCCCTTTTCCATCAGAAACCAGTTAGAGATGATCTAACCTTTGAGACATGGAGCATCGTGCTGCTGGAAGTATCTATCAGAAGATGGTCCGCTGTGGGAAAACATGGTCAGCATCAACACTCAGGTGAGCTGTGAAGGTTAAACCAGGATCAGGTGGTACTAAGGGGACCAGAGTGGGACAGGAATATCTCCTCCACACCATCACACCACCAGCAGTCTGAACCATTGATACAAGACAGGATGGATCCAGCTTCCATGATGTTGACATCAAATTCTGCCCGGGCCATCCAATTGTTGCAGATGAAATCGAGAGTCATCAGACCATGAAACAGTTTCCAGTTTTTTCTGGTCCAGTTCTGGTGGTCCTGTGGATTATAGCCTCAGTTTTCAGCTGACAGGAGACACCTGCTGAGGTCTGCTGCTGCTGTAGTCCATCTGCTTCAAGGTTTATTATGCTGTGGTTCAGAGATGATGCTCTGGTTGGAACCATTTGAGCTCCTGTTGCATTTCTGTCACCTTCAACCAGCATCCCCATTGACCTCTGACCTCAAGACATTTTCATCCACATAACTGCTGCCTACTGGATACTTTCCCTTTTCAGATCATTTTCTGTAAACCCAAAAGATGTTTGTGGGTCAAAATCCCAGTAGATCAGTAGTTTCCTAAATTCTTAGACCAGCCCATCTGGCACCAACAACCATATTACAGTCAGAGACCTTTAGATCTCCTTATCTGTTCGTTTTGATGCTCAGTTTGAACTTCAGTAAGTCATCTAGATGCCCAAATGCATTGAGTTGCTACCATGTAACTGACTGATTAGATATTTATGTTAACAAGCAGTTGAACAGGTGATCCTAATAAAGTGGCCAGTGGGTGTATATAAAAGCTAGTGCAATCATTACAAATAAGAGTCTACAAACCTCTGACTGCTGTTCATATTTTTAGACACACTGAGTTTCTTTTATGTGAAATTATGAAAAAATAAACCTTTAGTTTCAGTTGAATCTTGGTGACTTTTCCTCTGTTGGTCTTTCCTAGATATGATGCCAAAGGTGGAGACGCGTGTTGTTCTGGTGGGAGAAGCAGGTAGAAATGGAGCTCTGGTCAAAGCGCTGCAGGTACATCATCATCATGCTGCTGTTAACACTGATCAGCTGGTTTTATAATCAGCTGGTTGTTTAATAATCACAAACCATCTTTGGAGGAGCAGCAGTTCTTCTTCTTTGATTTGCCATCATGATGTTTCTGACTCGTTCTTTTTGTGACATCAGAAAATGAAACTGGAATGATTCACTGCAGTCTTGTTCAGGTGTAAGACGTGTTTGAAGCCGAGGAGAAAAAGACACCAAACTGAAGTTTATGTCATTAGCTTCTTTATTCTTTAAAAGGAAATGAAATGTTGAATCGTATGTGGCAAAGACACATTAAAAAAGGTAAATTTTGAATAAGATTACACACAATTTCCCCCAAGATCAGTGAAGTATCTCTGAAGTGTAGATCATGCTCATAACAATAGGTAGACGGAGACAGGTTTGACCTTTGTACCGTTTGTTTAGTGCTAAGTGCTCTTACTGTATGTTTGCTGTGTTGGGTTATTAAGAGGAATAAAATTAGTTTGTTAGTTCTGCAGTTTCAAAATGCTTCTCAGGATATTTACAGTTTTTAAAATACTATTTGTTCTAATTATTTATACATTTTCCGGTAATGCAACACTTTGGAGACCATCAGTCTACAGTGAGAAACATTTAAGGTCCCAGCAAGTTTACCCCAAGGTCAAACTGCAAAACTCCCAAAGGCCTTTATGTCAGGCCTCAGTTAGCAGGTTAAAGGTTAAAGGTCACAACAGGACAGGTAGAAAGAGATTGAACTAGTTTGTCCTGTTTTGAATGGTTGCAGGAGAAAACCTTTGTAAAAAAACAAAACAAAACAAAAAACCGAAGGACGACATGGCTGAAGGTTGTCATGTTACATCTGAACAAACTACAAGTCGTTTGGAACGTTAGCCTTTGGACAGGTGAGACCAAGGTAGAGATGTTTACCCATAATACACAGAGCCATGTTTGAAGAACACAAACTGCTCATATCAGCTGTAAGCCTGGTAGTGGAGGGCTGATGGTGTGGGCTTGTTCTGCAGCCAGGGGATTTCTATACCTGGCTGCCATTTAATTGACCATGAACTCATCCGGATACCAAAGTATTTCAGGGTCAAGCATGAGGCCATCTGTCTGTCTGACAGCTGAAGTTTGGACTAAACTGTGTCAGAACAATAATCACAAACACTAAAACCATCTCTTTAGGCAGTAGAAGAGAAAAACATCCAGCCGAGATGTCTGACAGGACCTGAATCATGTTTCATTGTTTTAACTGCAAATGAATAAATGGACCAAAACGGCTAATGTCCAAACATATATTCAAAAAACCTGAAGAACTGCGTGGTGTAGTACTACATCCTGCTAATCCCTCACATCTTATTAGTTTACATTATTAGTCCAGTAATAACTAACTAAACATCACTTGGTCTGTTGAGTTCAGGCATCCTTCTGGATGTTTATCATCACACTTTGATCAGTGATAGTTCAGTGTTTCCTCTAAAGGAGGCATTTGAAGAACTGACCAGCTCTACTCACACATTTTTAGTTTATTTTTCATTTGCAGTTAACAGCTGAACCACTGAAACCTAGCTAAAAAGCTGTCTTTTTGAAGAGAAGTGTATATTTCTTTTAGTGTTTGTCCTTTTCCCCTGTCTCCCTGTTGAGGGCTTTGAGCTCCATATTCATTTTAACTGGGAGTTCTGCTTTTCTCTCGACCCCCTCAGGAGTGTGATATTTCTTAGAAGCCTCTGTCTTTAGATGCTTTAAGGACACAAACCCCACCCCATTGTCTCCATACTTGTCTCTGCTGCCTCCGTAAACCCAGTCCTCACATCCTTTGTCCTCACATGGCAGTGATGTGAATATATTTGTCCGTGGAGCTCTCTAGTTTTTTTGTTTTCTTTTAACCTTCAGATCTTCTCATCTTTTCTTATTGTCTCCCCTTTTTCAAGTACCAGTATTTGATGTGTCCACTTCCTGCTGGTTGGTTTTTACAGGCCATCAGAGTAATGGAGGTACCTGTGGTAAAGATAAGAGAAGGCGAGGCGGGTGCTGAGGAGAAAATGATGATAAAATCTATAGTCAATATGGTACAGTACAGTGTCTGCCTCTCTGTGTGATAGTCTGACTTGATGGGGACTAGGAAGTTCTGCATGAGCCTTAATTCACTCTGGGTGTTCATTCAGTCACTCTGCATGGTTAACTCACTGCTACTCAACAGATTTGTGGGTGAAGATTTTCAAAGACGTCTTGAAGTCGCTGATTTCTGGGTGGAGAGATTTGCACTCTGTCAAAGAAAGTTTTTAATATAAAACCTGGACTAACATGACTTACAGAGCTGAACAGTCTCTGTGACTAAACCAGCCAAAACTAAAAGTTCTAACTCAACGAAACTGGATCAGAAGTTAACTTGATTTGGATTAACTGTCCCAATAGTTAGTGCACTAACTAACCAGCAGAACATTATCCTCAGTTAAACCATTTATTCCATTTTACTTATTGTCTGAAAGGCATTGGGTCAAAAGAAAATGAGAACTATGATTTGAATAGACCAAAGCTCTGGGTCATTTAAATAACCACCCCCGTATGGTGATGCTTATTTATTCATCTATACGAGTCATGTTAGTCAGGGTTCCTTTTAAATCAATAGTTGTTTTTTTACCATTGAAAATTGTGACCTTTCTACCTGTTAAAGGAGAAACTCGAGTTCCAAAAGGAAAAATAAAATCTTTTTGTTAAAAAAATCTGGAAAAAGTCTATTTTCAGTTTGACCACAATTAATTTCTCTGCCTTTGAGTGTTGTCTCCTGTTAAAGATATGCTGATTTTGATTGGGATGAAGTCAGACTGTTATTTAATGGGATGCGTTACAGAACAAATCTTTTTTTTATGCCAAAACTGAAAGCAGAAGCATAGGTTTGTCTTGCTCTATGACCTGGTTTAACACTAATACAATTGTTTTCACACCCTTCAGATTTGAGTTTTGATACATTTAAAGTTGTGCCTGTGATGCCCTGTGTGTCTCCTCGTTTAGGATTTTATTCATCTTTTATACATGGTAGGGATGCACCAAAATGAAAAAGAAGGCCGGAAACCGAAACACTGAAAGAAATGATTATTAGAACCATAGGCAGCCTGGTGGTTTTCAAGCCATTTAGCATATAAAACTGAATAATTTGATACCATTTTTGATAAGTGGAAAATATCAGATACAATCTTATAATTCTGTGAGGGAAACAAAAAGGGTTAGATTGTTTTTTATTTCAGGTAAACCTTTGAAAACACAGGTCACTGGTTCAGAGCTCAGTGTTTTCAGAGTAAAGATGAAAAACTGCTCATTTGGATTTTGGGGGGTTGTTGACATAAATCAAGACTTTAGTATAATGGCTTGGTCCTGTTTAAACTTGTTTTTCTATTTACAAAGAGAAGCTTACAATCAGCTAATTATGCAAAGCTAATTAATTTAGCTAATGACTTAACACAGACGCCTAACCATCAAGGCCAACAAATCTTAACTAACAATCTGTCTGTTAACAATTATTTCTGCATGTATAAATGAACTAAACATGAGCCTGTTGTTACTGTGTGCTCATTCATTACTGAGTGCTGTTTTTTCCTCTCCAGGACATCAAGAGCCCGTTCTTAATGACCGATAACATCCAGGAGTTTGGAGATGGAGACAACACAGACTTTGAGACGGTGTTTGTCCTCACAGACTTTAACTCCCCTGACTATAACTACCTCTACAAACGTGATAACCGGATTGTTGGGCCTCCTGTTGTCCTGCACTGTGCTCTGAAGGATGAGGTGAGGCTTTTATTTACAATGTATGTCAGAATCTTTTATTGTCCTGTTAGTTTTATTTTTCAAAGTGTTATTTTCACTGACAGCTACAGTCTGAAGTAGTTTATTGTAATTATTTTGTGATAAATATCAGTCTAAATTCAGCGTTTTAATTCCCTGATTTTGATTTTGTTGCAGCCACTACACTTCTCCTGCCGACCTCTGTACTGCACCACCATGCTCAACCTGTCTCTGTGCTTCACAGGCTTCAGGAACAAGGAGGAGATGGTGAGGTTACATTTGACTCCTGTTTGTGTTTATTATTGTAGTTTAGGGAGCTGCTGTGTGTTCATTATGTGGGAGTACCTTGTATGTGGTCATCGTTCTGCCATCTGATCATACCATTCTCAGATATGTTAGCTCATTAATTATGTTTGGGATGTTTCACGTTGATACTAATAGCTGTGTTTGTTATGTTCTTGTAGAAAAACCTAGTGAATCTGGTTCATCACATGGGTGGAACAATCCGGAAAGATTTCAGCACCAAGGTTACTCATCTCATTGCAAACTCGACTAATGGAGAGAAGTACAGGGTTGGTACATTCCTACTATTCAGTGTAGTGCTGCACGATTTCTACTTGAATGTTTGACATTATTACTGCTCTGCACTAGGTGTGGTGAGTACGGCCTGTATTTGACTATTAAAGTCTATCAGATTTTTGTTTTTGAGGTTGGCTTAAAGCTGCTCCATTATAGAAAAAAAATTATAATCATGATTATTTTGTACAATGTTGAAATTCAGATTATTTACCAAGAGGATTCATTGAGATGGAGAAACGCTGCATTCATTTCTCCTCTTGAGGTAGAAACACACGAGCACTGCAGTGTGACTCATCAAAATAAGAGCATCAAGCGATGCCCCACGCACATGCAAAGCATCACTCTGCAGAGTGCACTAGACTGTATCATGAGCTGCAGTCACTTTATCAAAGTTTTCCCTCAGTCTGTAGCTGAATACCTTCATAAATTTGATCACCAGTAATCTTTGTCTTGAAAACACTGTTTTCTGATGATTAGAAATCTAAAATATCTAGAATTTACATCTTGGAGACTGCAGACACCAGTTCCCCCAGAAGCCAGCACCCGGCCAGTGCTGTTGTACTGATCACGCAGCTTGTGATCACACACTGACCAGCTTCATCTCCTGTTGCGAGGCACAGCAAAGGAGCTCATACAGTTGATCACATCAGTTAGAGCTCTGTGTCTGCATTAGACACTGCACCTGACTGGTTTAAGTCCTACCTCTCTATCAGGAGCTTCTCTGTTTGCTCTGGCCAGTTTGTTTCCTGCATGTCTCTTGATTTTATGTGGAGTTTCTCAGGGATTCATTCATTGTCCTCCTCTGTTTTCTCTGTAAATGCTCCCTCTCAGGTCCATATTTAGAAAATATAGCCTCTCTTTTTACCGTTGGGCTGATGACACTGGATAATTCATCTCCTCTCAGCCTAGATGCTCTGAACTCATTCTGTTTGGTTCCAGTTGTTCCTGCATTGGTTCCCAATTCAATCTAAGTTTTTTAGAACCTTTTAGATGGTCATGTGTGAAATGTTTAGGGGGATTTTAGACTACTTTTAACTTTGAGAGACAGAAAAACACTGTAGTTAAAAGCAGCTTTTACAAACCGAGGCTTGAATTTAAAGTCAAGTAGTTTGTATTTTATAGTGATTTTGAGGGAATGATTCCTGCTTTTATCACCTGCCAGCTGAAGGACTGTGATTCACTGTATGCTGGTGTTAGTCAGACGTCTCTCTCTGGTTCAGAATGCTCCAGCCAGACTTTTAACCTCTACCAGAAAGCTTGATCACACCTCTAATGTCCTTGCTGCGCTTCACTGGCTCCCAGATTGTTTTTAGTTGTTAAAGAATCAATTTAAAACTTTTGTTACTGACTTTTAAAGTGTTACTTGTCCAGAGTAGGGCTGGGCACCATTAAATATTTTTCGATACTACTACTTTAATGATGCCTGGTTTTCGATACCGGTACCTTAACGATACTTTTTTCAGTACCTATATGTATAATTCTTAGAGAAAATAACAAAGTACTAAAACATGTAGCTGGGCCTGAGATCATTCAGTTGATCATCTACACTTCATCAAATCCTCTTCAGGAAAAGCCCTTCTAAAGGAGTGTCTTTGATATTAGCTGTCCAAGTTCAGAAGTAGACTAAGTTCTTGTCTCAACCAGAGGTAGGTCAGTAGTCACGTAAACATCAACAGGAACATGGAGACTGTTTTGCGTCCTTATACTGGTGCACAAGGTGAACACATCTTTATCCCATGGAACAGAGCTGTGATGGATGCAGTCGGCTTCACATGGTCTCCCTCTGACACGTCACACTAATGATCCTCTGTGTCGTACAGTTCAGGAGTCATGTCGACCACGAGAACACCTTCTGTTCTTGATGGGCAAGTCACATGGCTGCTCCATGTTTCCCTGGTGGAATCCAAACCATCCTGCAAGGGTTTAACAGATAGAAAATTAGAACTCATAGTACCGTAATTGTATCACCTACTGTCTGTAACCTGCAAACTGTTGGACTTTGAGTTAAAGTCTTCTCTCAAACAAATGTAGCGTTTTGAAATAACTATTTGTTATTTTAACTACACCCTCTTCAGATAACATTAGCTTATTTTTGGTTTATAATGAAAAGTGATAAACTGTCATTTAACCCTGATAATAGCTAATATTTATTGAAGGTATCTAGGTTCCTTGAAAGAGTACAGTGAATTGAAATACCTTATAACGTGAACTGAGACCAGATAAAGATTGAACAACCATTTAATTTGAAAAACCTAAGAACACAGACAGATAAGACAGTTTGAAAGTTTGATGTAAACACAATTAATATTCTTAAACATGTTGAGGATGTTAAAGATAAGTTAATTGTGAGTTTTAACGGACCGTAGCATATGTTTTTATGACTAGGGAAGTTAGTTAATTTAGTTAACCTAGTTGTGACTTTAAGAGTCAATTTAGGACTAATTTGAGTTTGGAATGGGATTTAGTTTTGGCTTAATTTAGAGTGGAAGAATTAAGCTTTATCAAAGCAAACCTCTCGATCAGAAAGTGGTGTTTCGCTCACTGAAAGGTGGACGCTCCTGGATCTGGCAGGCGTTGGTTTCTCCACGAGCTGAGGCTGGAGTCCCCAGACTCGGAGTGGTGGTCCTGGAAGGCGTGGCCGCCGAGGACCTCGCCGGACAGTCCGTGGATACGTCCCGGTCAGCAAGGGAGGCATTTCAGCAGGCATGCTGAAGTCATTTCTGATCAGTCCCGTGGTGAGGGAGAGATGAGAGGGAGAGACACAAGCAGGTCTCTCAAGGCCTTGTTCAAAGCTGATGAAGGTTCAGCTAAGATAGCAGCATAGCAGCTCCAACTGCTTTCAGGCTGTAGCTCAGACCAAGACTGAGACTGTACAAGACCAGACTCTATGAGGACCGGCCAAGACTGACTCGTACCGGAACTGAATATTAGTTTTGAGACAAGTTATCTTAAATTTAACCAATCAGAAGATATTAAGTGTACTAATCAGAACTGAGTTAGTGGAGTTGTGAATGGCTCTGATTGGATAAGGGAACTGTGAGGGAGTTTACCAACTCACATGACTTCCGCCCGTTAAGACTCACATTATAATGGTAGAAATGCATGAAAATAGCAGAGAAGCATATTATAACACTTTGAGTGTGAGTGTGTAGGTGACCCTGAACAGGAACACTACAGAGAATGTTCTGTAAACAAGAGATTACAGTTGGAACACCAGTCTGTGGTGTTAAAGAAGAGACTTCTTTACAGAGAGTGTTTTATTAGACCAGTTAGTGTCCAGTTAAGGTCATCTGGGAGATGGACACTTGAAAGTGGACAGTTGGACACCTGTAGGGATCTTGATTCAGGTTAAACATAATTCAAGAGTGATTGTATTCCAAGTTATTGGGAAAAAGATGGATTATTGTTGTGATGGTCAACAGAGGTCAAAGGTCAGAGGATGTAGCCTATTTGGTGAGGCTACACAAATGTAATGAGAATAAGATTGTAGTCAATGTTGCTGACTGTAAGTGGGGAACTTGTGTAGTCCACTGAAGAACCAGAAGTATTTTGTAATAGTAGTACTACCTGAGGATACATTTAACAGGCTTTTCAAAGAAACTGGGAGGTTGATTTCTTTAAAGCCCTTTCATTAATTCTCAGACTTACAGTTTTCAATGAAGTGTTTTCATATTATCTATTATTTTCTAATAAACACAAAAAAGTGGCCACACAATGGTTTTGGGTGTACTACACATTAATTTGCACAGAAATAAAATGATATTTGTCAGTTTGACAACACAAACAAAGAATGACGAGCTAACAGGCTAGCTACAGTTAGCCACGTCTGGTTAGCTTCAAACAGAACTTCGTTTGAATGAAAAACATATCTAACAAAGTTCAATGCTCACAGTAAATACAGTATAATACATATAATCGGATATTAACAAAGTAAAACGGGACTTACCTTGAGGACACAGCTTTCAGAGGACATTTCCATCGCTCTGGGAGCTAACATCAGCTGTTTGGATCCGTCAGGAGTGAATCTGTGCTCACAGTTTACTACACTGAGGAAATGGATTCTGGCGACCTGAAAATATTTTTATTGTCCCACCTGACCCTTACCGGGCTCCAAAAATACACATACAAATCAACGTAAGAAAGAACTGACGCCTTTCTGTGTGTAATTATCACGATCAACTGAATTCTACGCTAGGTTATTTTATCTTCTGGGTTTTTATTTGACCAAACTGATTTCAAACTGTAATAATGAGCAGTGATTATTCATGTTTTTATTCTCTGTGAGATTTAAACATTTATAACTGACGTCTGTCTTTAGCTGTGATGATGATCAGACTGAGGCTTTATTCCTTCAGCTTTTCACTGAGCAGGTTCTTGGTGTATTACTTCACCTTGTCCTCTATTACCGGTACTCTCTCTGTTATTTATTTGTTGGTTATTTGTCTCATCTCCAGTCTCATTTGCTTGGTGTTTTTTGTTTGTTTGTTTTTGGGGCGGCGATAGCTCAGTAGGTAGTGTTCGTCTGGCAACCGGAGGGTCGCCGGTTCGATCCCAGCTCCTGCTGGGCTTTGTCGTTGTGTCCTTGGACAAGACACTTCACCCACCTTGCCTGTGTGTGAATGTTGGTGGTGGTCATGGGGCCGATGGTGCAAAATGGTAGCCTTGCTTCTCTCAGATTGCCTCAGAGCAGCTGAGACTACAGATGTAGTTTACCGCCACCAGAGTGTGAGTGTGTGAATAATGGAGCTTCTGTGAAGCGATTTGGGTGTCCAGAAACACGCAATATAAATCCAATTCATTATTATTATTAGTAGTATTAAGTAAAGGAGTTGCTTTTATTGTGATGAACAGAGAAAACTGTTTTCCATTTGAAAGTGGGAGGCAGAGTTTTGCAAAAGAAAAATAATAATTTCAGTCTTAGAAACATTCTTTGGTGCTGCACCTGAAGTAGAAAATGTTCAGGGCTTTGATGGTGACGGTGCAGTCTGGTCTAATGGAAGCAGAACCTAAAGACGGTTGTAATGTGTGTGTTTGTGTTTTGGTTGAACTAAAATCGTCTTTCTCTGTTTTCCACCACTCAGGTGGCGGTGTGTATGGGGACTCCCATCCTGAGCTCATCCTGGATTCAGAAGGCGTGGGAGAGGAGAGACGATGTGTAAGTTTAAAGACCCCAGACATCACTTCATCAGATAAATGGATTCAGTCTGTGAACCCTCGGAAGAAATTATCTGCATAAAAGCAACAGAAAATCCAATCAGATGAGATCAAACAACGAACATTTTTCATTTATTTGTTTATTTAATAGGGACAGATACAAGAACATAGACAAACTGTAAAAACTGCAGCCCCATGATGCTTTTAGCCTTTGCTAATTTGCAGCATTTGTCTCTAGATGGGCTTTTAAAAACATAGATAAAACTGCGACGACTGCTAGGTGACCCACGCGGGCTGAGCCTCTGCACTCTCTGGGGGGGAGTTTGCGGCTGCCCTGGCGGTGGTCTCCCTGGGGTGTCCATGCCCTAGGTGGCCTCTGGACGTCTGGGGCCCGGGGCTCCTCTGCGTCCTCCATGGGCCTTGGGCCAGTCAGTTTGACACGGACACAAAGTGATCACAGCAGTGGGAAGGAACGTTCAGCGATTAGACAGGCAAGCAGTGCTGCTGCTGGGGCAACCAGGATTTAGTTTGCTTTTTAAAAATGTTAAAACTGGTGAGAGACTTCAGGTTGATGGGGAGGGTATTCCATAGTCCACCTTTCACTGAGAGGTAGTTCGAGCAACAGTGGTTTTGCGATACAGCACCTTACAGTTTCCACCAGACTGCTCTGGTGCAACTCTTTAGCTTCCCCACACAGTCACACAGGGGTTTTGGTGCCAGTCCATTAAACACTGAAAAATAATTTTAGAATAACTAGAATTAACAAATTCTGTAAAAGTTAAGAGGTTGTATTTTGATAGATTATTACAATGATGGTGTCAAACTGGTTGCTTATCTAGAATCTTCAGGGCCCTGTTCTAAAGGCTTTCCAGTGGTTTCATTGTAGTCTGGGTTAGTCTGTGACCATACGGTAGCTCCATAAGATAAATGAGAGATGATCATGGAGTTTAAAAATATTTGTGCACATTCAAACGTCAGGCAGTTTCTTATGATCTTAAAACAATTCAAGTTTGATCTGACAACTTTACAGGTTTTTGTGAAGTGACTTTTAAAATTTAACTGAGTCTAAAATTATTCCAAGATATTTCTCTTCCCAAACTTGCTCAATTGAGTCCCCGTTTCTGGAAATGTTCAAGATGTTTGTGGGGGATTCTTTAATGGAGAAGCAGATGCATTTGTTTTTTCTTGTGTTGAGGATTAAAGCTACACCTGGCAGGTTGGTAATCAAGCTACATATCACTAGCTATTTTAAAGAAACACGTCTCAGGGCACTCACCCCTCCCGTCGTCCCGTATAATCCGTCGGCCAGCCTTTCCGCGGACATAGGACCATGCATTTCCACGGTTACAATAGAGACCAAAACTCCAGCCGTAGAAATGTTCCCCCAGCTTTTACTCTTTTCACCTCCAAACGTTTTTAGTTTTCTGCTAGCTGAAAATGTGTTTTTTTTTTAGGGGACTCTGGTATTTTTTCCTAAAATGGAAGCGCTAACAGCCGGCTGTTTCTTCTGGGATGTTCAGCTGCAAAATGTGCCTGGGCGGATTAATGGCGGATCCAAGCAGTGTGAAAGTGCGGCAGACAGACAGCCGGATTGGCTGAAGTTTTTAGAGAACTACGGGACAACCACTTTGTTGATTTCTTTTGTTTTGTTTTTTTTAATCTCCACAATATATTTATGGCTATACTATGTTAGAACATTGTTAAGAGGCATTAAAAAAACATTTTAAGCTACCGGTACATTGTTTACCAACCTGCCGAGTGTAGCTTTAAGCAAGAATCTTGTAGCCAAGTGAAAATCTTCATTAAGCTGTTATTTATTTTCTCACTGACTGCAGCGCAATCTTTGCCAGACACATGAACAACCATTTCATCAGCATACATCTGTAAGCTCACCTCAGGGCATATCTCTGGAAGGTTATTCATATATCAGCTGAACAGAATGGCACCTAGGATTGTTCCTTGTGGGATTCCAGTTTCAGTTTTAAGAAAATTAGATTTATAGTTATTGATAATGACACACTGTTCACGCCTCTGCAGGTAAGATTGAAACCAAGACACATAGCGCTTTGAGAAGTGTAAAGAGGAGAGTTTAGAAATTAGTATGTTATAGGGTTGGGCGATGTGTAACTTTTTTCCAGTCGTTCATCGTCAGTCCAAAAATTGACGATGGGCGATTTATTCGAGCAGCTAACATGTTGACATATTTGCGGGCGGAGCAATGTAAATACACACTAATGGATTTGCCAAATTAGAACTCCGGAGTCCCAAAATTGAGGAAATAGTTGTCAAAAACACTACGTCATCTATTTGGGGCTACTTTGGCTTTAAACAGACGTATAGTGGCAGCAAAGCTCCAACATCAAGTGATTACCCTTCTGCTGTGTGTTGACTAAGCTAACACAGAGCTAGCGGTTAGCAGCAGCTGATCAGCTTTTGCTTCTCCCATCACCAAATAGCTCAAAAAGACTTCAAATGCAGCAGAGATTTATTTTATGGAAGCGACGTTCACTGAAGAGGCTTTTTATTCTTATTTCAGTTTTAGTTTCATTTTGTTTTTGTTGTTTGTTTCATACTTGGCTGAAGACAGATGAACACCGGACCCTTATGACTCGCTAAATATATATTCCTAGCACCGGTAGCTGACGCGTAAACACGGTTTAACTGGGGGGGGAAAGCCAGGACACGGGGTTGGGGAAAAAAAAAAGATTCGTCTGATCGCCCAACCCTAGTATGTTATAGTTTACAGCATCGAATGCTTTTTTTAGATCTAAAAACACTGCTCCAAAAACATTTCCTTTATCCAGTAATGGTTTGATCTGTTCCAATAATAAGCATGCAGCTGTACATGTGACGTGAATCTATCTACTACTACTACGTAAATAAGACATACTATTTCTCATCATAAATCAAGAGTATATAACGATACCTCAAACTGATTAGCATTAGCATCTGCTTTGTATCGGTCCTCCAGTCAGCCGAGGCAGAAAGCCTCTGGCTCTTCTTGTTCAAAGATAGTTTTCCTTCCCACTGTCACCCTCAGATCGAGCTGCTCAGAAATGCATTGAAGTAACTCTTGAGTTCAATCTGCTGGTTCCTTTTAACAGGAGAATTTGACTAATTAGCATTTTCTATTGGATCAAATTTGACTATAGCTGAATCACATTTACGACCATCAGTTCTCCTGAATCTGGACCTGGAAGGATCTGGACTTGTTGCTTTGTTCAGCGCTTTGAGATGACCTGAAATTTAATACATGAATTGAATTAAATTGAAGATTATGTGGACCAGGTCTGCACCTTTTGCTGCTCTGGTTTCCTCAGATTTATCCACCTGATAAGATCAATGATCAAATACTGTAAAAGCTGACAGGCAGCTGGGGGTCAGAGTTCAGTTCACTGGACAGTTCTCATCACTTGAATTGTTTCAACTCAAAGAAGGAAAAAAGAGCTGCACTAACTATGGTTTTAACGGCTGATTCTCTGATTCATGTGTGTTTGAACACAAACCCTTTTCAGCTCTGGACAGATTGAATCTTGTTTCTCTCATTCTGATTTTTAAAGGGACTTTGATGCCAACGATGAAGAGTTTCGAACAGAGTTCAAAGTTCCTCCCTTCCAGGACTGCATTCTTAGTTTTTGGGGATTCTCAGAAGAAGAGAAGGCTAACATGGAGGAGAGGACTCTTAAACACGGTCAGTGATCCAGTTCAAACCAGCAACGGCATGAATGGATTGGATGGGGTTTAAAATATGATGTATTTAATGAATGTACACAGATTTATATTAGATATAGTGTGTTTACTTCACCAGTTTTTGTGAGATGGATGAATTCAGTTGATGGGGGTTTGTAGGGGTTTTTACATTTGGTTGAGGTGGATGCAGCTGTTTATCTTCTTTATTTTTGTGTGAAAGGTGGCAGGTACCTTGAGGTTGGAGATGAGAGGTGTACTCACATGGTGGTGGAGGAAAACTCAGTGAAGGACCTGCCAGTTTCTCCTTCAAATAAACTGTTTGTGGTCAAACAGGAGGTCAGCCTTTCTTTGTTCAACCAACATTAAACACGATGCACTTCAGTAAAATTAAAAAATATCTGCATTTATTTGTAAACTTAAAATAATGAAAGTGACCATTACTAAGGACTTGTGGGTTGTTTTAAATAACGCAGCCTTAAGGCCTATTCATCCTCCACGAGGAGAAAGAAATTTGTTCTCGCTGGGGAGCGCCGAGAACAAGAAAATAGTTCGTTTCGGCAGGGAGCATTCATACTCCCCGAGAACTCAGCTGTCGAACTGCTTCAGCGATGTGTCAAATGGGTGTGCGCAGGGTCCGAAATTAACACTCGCCACTCGCCAAATGCAACCAAATTGCTCCACTTGGCGAGTAAAATTTGGAGCGTCATCCGCCACATGGCGAGTACATTTTTGCACCAACTTAGTTCTGTTTATCAGTCCTCTTCGATGGATTTCTGTGATGCTCCTCTCCTGCCTGCACGCGACGTACGCGAAACGCGAGAGTCGCACCCTGAGGCATTTCTGCCTATCTATTCACTGTTCATCAAGGCAGCAGCAGTTAGCTCCATGTTAAAACCAGCAGCGATATGTGGCGGTTTAGAACTGGAGTCAGCCAGTCTTCAAAAAGAAAAGGAATGGAACTGGAAGAGAAACCACCAGGACCAGTAGCATCCAGAAGATTTAATGAAAAGTGGCGAACTGGAGGTGGCGGTGGAGATGTTGATGTTGACGCTGGCTACAGGGCACAACAGGTGTTGTGCAGAAGTCTGTTCCCCTGAATTTTTCTGTTCCCCCATGTCGAATTGCGGGCTTCAACAACATTTCTACAACACCTAGTCGTGTCAAAGTTGATACTTTATTTAGTTCCTAGTAAATAAATTAATACAAATTTAAAATTGACATTTTTTTTCTTTTTGTTTTGTTTTGTTTTAAACACTGACAGAATCGTTGAGCGTTTTATCCGCGCCCTACACAGGTGAACATAGTATTTCAGGGGAGCAGATTTTAGCACAACACCGGAATCTGCGCAGATGAGCTGCTCCGTTTTCCTCCAGTACGCTAAAAGACCCGTAACACCTCATTGGTCCTAGGAAATAAGACGATGAAAGGACTCCAAAAATGAGGCTGTAAGACTGTCAGAAGCAGGAGGGCAGATTTCATGGAGAGAAAACAAGAAGTCTGACTAGATTTCATTAAGAGAGTTCAATAAAAACATTTCTAATAAAATAAAATAAAATAAAAAATCTGAAATGACTAAAAAGTAGTTTTTATTAATGATTATTTAATTAAGTTGTCATTCCTTTCTGTTTGGATCTAACATAATATCATAGAATAACGTGCTTTGGGTAGATCTAAATCATTTAGAATTTTGGCCGGTAAAAAGTATGTTTGGCCGGTAGATTTTATTGTCTTATCTTATATCATCATATAATTTCGGACCCTGGGTGTGCGTATCAGGTGTGTGTGTGCAGTTTAAAACGATCTGTCCTGGCCACGTGAGGAGCGGAGGTATACGGATCTCCGGCGCAAACCCTCGCGGTCCGCGCTGGTCCTCCTAGCTCGGGTCGATCCAGACCGTCACCCTTCAGATCAGTCTGCACAAACAGCAGGCGCCGGAGAAAAATGTCAACCACTAACCGCACTAACCACGCTCATCCTCCCTTTCTAACCAATCACAGCAGTTGTTCTCGGACATCCTGCCGAAAAAAGTTCGGCCCGGCTGATGTGCACAAGAACAAGCCGTTAGCGCTGCCGAACTGGGCCTGCGAGAACAAAATGACGTAATTTTGTTCTTGCAGACCCCCAGCGAGAACAAAATTCTTTCTTCTCGTGGAGGATGAATAGGCATTTAGACTGTTGGCTGTTAGTCTGAGAATCTGTCTGTACCCTCTCTGTTTTCCTGATCATTACAGTGTTTTTCTCTACGTTAGCTGAATACTGTCTCTGTTCTGTGGCAGTGGTTCTGGGGAAGCATTCAGATGGATGCTCGGGCTGGAGAGTCCATGTACCTTTATGAAAAGGTGAGTGCATAATTCATGATAATTATCTGTACATTAAAAAGGCTGATCCATCAGGCATTCACAGACGCAGAGGGATTATAAACACATGCAAATTGTTTTTCACTCATACCTGTTTAAGTGTAAAGACGGTCTTTTCACACTTGATCTCTCAGCCCTTGTAAATAAATCCCTCTTGTTTCTGTTTTAGCCTCACTGTGCTCATATCCTGTTCAGATAACTAATTTTTAATTAGGAGTTGGTTCATAGTTTTCATAGTCAGCACAATTTCCTAAGTAAAATTAAGCGCCTGTGACCTGCTATATGGAGGGTCAAAGGCGACAATTGAATAAATTAGGCAATAAATAAATGATTAAAGCATCCATTAATTAAGTGTCATTAATTAAAATAAATAATTCATTAAATGTGCTAAAAAAAATAATGGAAAATAATTTTTAATTATTTCAAAATGTCTATATTTAATTATTTCATGGTCTGTCTGTGTGTTGCAGCACATCATGATTTAAATTTGTCTGTCAAACTAACTCATCACACTCAGTGGGTGGAGCTAAGGCTGATAACAAACATGGCGGCTCTTGCCGATGAAGGAATCTGCTGGAGCTGGTGAGATAGAGATTAGAGCCTAAAGCAGGGGCCTTCAACTAAATATCCCAAAGGTCCAGATCAGCATTCGCGACCTGGTCCTCGGTCCGGGGGCAGCGCCACCTTAACCTGCTTACACACACGTGTGTGTGTGTGTGTGTGTGCATTTTTATATATAAATAATTATTTGGAGATAGATGGATGGATAATTATTTTTATTTATATTTAAATACTTAAACATATATTCTCTGAGCACAAGATCCCCATTAATTAGTTTGTGGTTGAAGTAAATTTTTGAGAAAAATTGTTTGGTTTTTTTCTCCTGCTGTTCAGATGCAGAAAAGTCGACATTATTTTGACACTCTGGTCCAGTTTTTGACCAGAATGAACTGATTACTGACAATGGCCTGGATCATTGCTCATCTACCTGCTCTGAGCTTCTTCTCCTCTCCTCCTTTCTTCACCTCTCCAGCACCTGTTGCGTCCTCAGCATCTCTACCCGGTGCATGAGTGCGCGACCTCTTTCCACGTCCTTTAACCAATTTGAAGAATTCTGCAGCGGGTGAGGGTGGCGCTCCCAGATCAGCCAAGAAATACATCCCTCCAGCTAAATTATCCGTTATTGTGTGTCTGTGCGTGCGTGAGAGAGCGTCTGCAGGTGTAATGACGCTGAGAGACGTCCGGTTCTCGCTCTGCGACCGCTGTGGCCTCATTTATAAAACTTATAAAATAAATATATATGTTTATAATTTGTTATATTTTATATAAAATGTATTTAAAAAAAAACGGGTCGCAAAGAGAGTCACTTTCTCTGCAAACTTTAGGATTTATAAAAGAAAACGGAGAAATGATGTACTCTGCAAACTTTGCATAAGCACGTTTGAGAGAAGGTTAAAAAATACTTTTATTTTGGAGACGTCAGACTCAATAAAAGGCTTTCAGTCATTATAACGTGTTTTTAATGAGACAGGTCGGGGCGGGTTCTAAAAATAGACGCAGCGATGCGGGGCGGTTTAAACCCTGACCCGTGCATCACTAGTGTGCGTGGCGCCTTTCTGCAGCAGTAGATCTCTTTCTGAAGCTGCGGGAGAAGCTGCCCGACCGTGGTGTAGGGGGAGCTTAGCGAACTAAGGAGTTGCCGCGGTGCGCCACTCGCTTGGCGCTCGGCTTCGCCTCCAGGACTCCGGTCCGGGACTGAGCTCTGAACCATGGCAGGGGGAGGGCGAGGTCCGCGGGTTCCGAGTGAGCGACGAACCTGGACCTGGACCAGGACACGCCTGCTCCTTAAGGACCAGGGACCGGGTCTGGATTTGCTGGGTCCAGACAGAGCCGGCTCTGGGTCCGGATCCGGACCGCGGTCCGCCTGTTAGTGACCCCTGGCCTAAAGGATAAAATAATTCCTAACTAAGAATCTGTGGTAAAACGGGAAATAAATAAAGTTCCTCACTGTCAGGAGTTTGACCATAGAATAACTTTAGAAGACGTGTTTCAGAGGGTCAGCTGTACCGGTGTATTGTTGAAATGCGTTACCCTGTCAGAAATATTTCATATTTTTTCTTATTTTCTCTTTAAAATCTGTAGTTTTAATTATAATGCTTTAAGAAAATTGCTAAAAGACATGTTATGTCCTCCGTAGAGGGGAAACACATCTGGTTGGCTAAATATCACTAATAAAGGTCATTTCTCCTGTGCTTATTGATGGATGGGACACAGTTTAGAAGTGGGAACATATTTCAGCATAACACCAGTACAGCTGAAGCTCTGAAACACGTCTTCTAAAGTTTTTCTATAGTCAAAACTTGTTCGAACAGTGAGGAACCTCCTCATTAAATTGCCCAGTTTTACCATGGCTTGTTGCTTAGCAACTATTTTATCTGTTAGGGTTAAAATATCTCAACCAACTCGAGAGAAGTTCTCCATCGGCATAAGCCACCATGTTTGTTATCAGCCTTAGCTCCGCCCACTGAGTTTGATGAGCCAGTTTGACAGATAAAATTAAATCATGATGTGCTGCAACACACAGACCATGAATTAATTAAATAATGACATCATGAATTTATTAAATATACATTTTAAATGATTCAATATTTTTTATTTTTGTCACATTTAAAAAATTATTTATCTGAATCAAATTAATGACACATTTAATGAATTAATGGATGCTTTTATTCATATTTTAAAAGCCCTATTTATTTATTTATTTATTTATTTAATTGTGTCTCCTTTGACTCTCCTTACTGTTATGGTCAAACTGTCAGACAGGAGTTTTGTGTCGGTACTAGACCAGTGCTGGTGCTGGAGCTGGTTCTTAACTGGGTCATTTCACAAACTGCAGCACTTGTGGTTCATCCAGGGCTCAGGTCCAGCAGGAATTTCTTAATGTTTCTGTCAAAATAATTGTGTGATGCTAAACTGACAACTGAGCAAAGGTCAACTTAAACACTGTTGTGTGAATCACTGAGAAACCAAGGAGACTCCAGCTGTTTTAATGTATTACGCTTTGGATGTGGGCCCATTTGAACAAGCTATTAGCTCATCAGGATCTGGATCAGGTCTGAATGGACCCACCTTGAGACGTTTGCTGGCATACTAAAACAGCTTTAATCTTCTTCACATTACATTGTTATTTTTGCAGAAACATAAAGACCATTTTGTTTATCTTGATCTCCCAGATGGACCTAAAGCATCACATGTTGCTGCTGGTGATGTTTATGCTTGTAAATAACTACAGAAATTCATGGAAATGGAGTGCGACGCTTATGTTGGAAAGCTTTTAATGCAAAAATGTTTGAGAATTTCTATTTGTGTCTCTGCACCTCAGAATGACAGCCCAGCCATGAAGAAAGCAGTGTCCCTCCTTTCCCTCACCACTCCAAACAGCAACCGGAAGCGCCGGCGTCTGCGGGACACGCTGGCTCAGCTCACCAAGGAGACGGAGATCTCCCCTTTCCCTCCACCACGCAAAAGGCCTTCAGCAGAGCACTCCCTGTCTATTGGCTCTCTGCTTGACATCTCCAACACCCCAGAGACGTGCAAAGCTTTAACAGGTAACATTAGGACGAGACGTTCTTTGCTGTCCTATGTTTTCTGTTGCTTCATAGGACAATAAGAATGCTTTAGTTAAGACACCTGTGTGCTTGTGTAATGCCTGGTTGTTTCTCCATCATAAGAGAACCGTACACACCGCTTTTTATTCCAGAAGACAGAGTAGGAGATAGTACTGTGACCAGGAATAAGATAAGAAGAAGGACAACCAGAGAAAGGAGATCTAGGACAGACAGGGAAGAAAGGAGGAAAAGATCCAACTTGAAAAAAAAATCCCACCAGCGATCACCTGATGAGCAACAGCAAGACTCTTCTGCAGGTTAGGATTGACTTCAGAGCTCAGTCCCTGTGGTATTAAAGACGTACACAGCCATTAGCTCTGGAACAATATTAAGATGTACTGACACCCTAATATCATGTTGGTGTATTTTTATTTATCTAAGTTCTTTCTAAGCTTGAGAAAGGTTTTTCTACAGCTCAGGTCACCAAAGATTGAAACAACATGCAAGAGATTTCAGTAGAATATCATTTTTTCCAAATTCATTTAATCTTTATTTAACCAGGAAAGACACTTAAGATGAAAAAAAATTAATTTACTAGAGCGTCCTGGATGAGATGATCAGCACACACAAAGACCACAGAAAAACAGAAGACATTCAGATGATCAGCAAAACAAACTCAAAGGAATCCGATGATAAACAGATGTTTTGTGCAGCAGAGTCAGTAACAGGAATCGTAGATTAAAACATTTACATCCAGTTGTCTGAGAGTCTAAAAGGTTTCAAACCTCTTTAAATTCATCCAATCAGACGAGTTCCTTCAGTTTGAACTGTTTTTTTAGAGCTGATTCCAAGAATAAGTGGCAGAATATTTGAATGCTTTTTTCCCTAAGTCAGTGTGAGCCCTTAGTACATTCAGTAGGAACAAGTCATGTGACCTCATCCAGTAGCCTCCTGTAGTTTCTGGAGGATGTAGTTCTGTAGGTTTGATGGGAGGAAACCCAGAATAGTTATTTAAATAAAAACATGCTGATGGTTTATTCTGAGAAACACGAGGGTAAAATGTGCAGTGATGAGTCTGAGTTTTAACGTTGATTTACCTGTATTAGTTTAATGGTTTTGAGTCCTCTTTAAGTAGCGCTGCTCTTTCAGCCTTTATGGCGGCTGTGGTTTACTGCTGGCCGTCTCTACAGAGAGACGTCAGCCTGCAGAGATCCACAGGCACTGCATTTTCATGAGTGAGTGGACGAAGTCGACGTGACTCATCCAGACTAGTTTCTGATTCCAGCTGTTCACTGGAGTGTTCTGTCATAAGTTCTAACGGCTGTGATCAATAATATTGGCATTGGCAATAAAAACCAGAAGTAGTGAGAACTGTTCATTCTGTTAGGAAACTAACTTAATATTCAAAACAAGGACAGTGAACTTGTGTTTTTATTTTTCAATCTGTATTTTTTCTTCCAGAAATATTCAAATGAAAAATAAAGCCCAAGTTTGTTAGTCTGTGAAATAACTTTAAAGGGAAACAACATAAAACATGCTGTGGTGGTTTACAGTTTTCGACGAGTCTGGTTCTTAATTTTTTGACCTAATATGGAAGTCAGCTAAGAGCTGCTGCTGTCTGGCAGGCAGAAGATACGTTTGACTACTGATGGGGAACACTTGAGTCAGTGTGGCTGTAACCAGAACAGTTGCCTGTGTGACTGTGTGTGAATGTTGGTGGTGGTCAGAAGGGCCGATGGCGCAGATTGGCAGCCTCGCTTCTGTCAGACTGCCCCAGGGCAGCTGTGACTACAGACGTCTGTCGTAGTTTACCACCACCGGTGTAAATGTGTGCGTAAAAGAATAATGGAGCTTCTGTCAAAGCACTTTGGGTGCCCTGAAAAGCGCTATATAAATCCAATCCATTATTATTATTATTATTAAACACACAACTGATGTTTTTGTGAAGAAAAAACATCTGAAAACTAGTTTGTTATCCTGGATTGTTTTTGTCATTTGTACCAACTGTAGCCAATAAAACCCCACAACTAAAGCAGTCCTTTGATGGGAGCCTGAATTCAGATTAGGATGTATTAATGGTTGTGTAAAAATGAAACGGTTAAACAAACAACACTAAACACTAGAACGGCTACATGGTAATGTTCTCTTTCCTCCATGTTGATTCTAGTTGCTCTACGTAAATCTGTACAACATTTGAACAAGTTAAACTCACCTGATGGGAGCTGCAGCTGTAATCATGCTCCAGCTCCACCACAGCTACTGCATCATCAACAGCAGCAGTTTGTTTGTTTAAAGATCCTTTATGCTGTGAGCGTTTGGCCTGATTTACAGGCTTCTCCCCAGTTATGCTACCTAAACTAGACGGAACGGCAACGGTGATCTGACATCGCCGACTGCTCAGCAACTGACCTGGGTTTGGGTCAACATAAAAGTTTTTAACCAACTCAAGAGTGTTGAAGAACACATTCCCCACATACAGTACATACATGTATATGTATACATACATAGAGAAAATGTAAGAAAAAGTTTTAGCTGTTGCTTGATTGGTTTGCTCAATGAAAACAAGTCATAATTCTAATGGTAATCATTCATTTCTCATCATAAAAGCAGTGTTTTGAGCCATCAAAGCTAAATTTTAGTTTAACTACCTGCATTAGAGGTGGACATGGTTGGTAAAACTATAACAGTACTCTGTGAAAGTACTGATGGCTTCATGTAACATAAAAAAACAGTGAGTCTTTGTTGTTCACACAGTGAACATTCATGTTTTAAAGGGAAACTCCACCGGTAAGTTATTTTTTGTCTATTGTCATATTCCTCAGAGTTAGATAAGTGGGCAAAAACTATTTGTAAACATCCCAGCCGTTTTCCTGATCCAGCAGGCGGATATTCGCCTCCGGCGATACTCCTTTAGCATTAGCTTAAAATTTGCATAAAACACTAAGTGAATGGTACCTAATAGCTAGTAGGTACTTTACAGTGTTTTACGCAAAAAATAACTTACCGATGGAGTATCCCTTTAAAGAGAATGATGTTTGTGTCACATCTGTAGTCAGTAAAAAAGAAAACATCTAATAAAAGGTGTATTAGTTCCACCCAGCAGCGTTTTTCTGTTTCAGAACCTCTATCAAAAATCTTTTCTTCCTTCAGAGTGTTCCAAACCATCCAGGAGTTCAACTCCGGCACTTTCTAAGCAGTCAGCCAGGTGGCAGGTCTCCAAGGAGCTCTACCAGACTGAGAGCAACTATGTAGACATTTTAAACACCATCCTACAGGTAGGTGTGTGTATTTGTGTGTGCACGCTCACAGAGCATACACAGTTCTAACACTTCAGTGTGTTGTCCTAGACAACAGTTTCAGGTTAGACAATGTGTCTACATTGTCTAAACAGTGTGTGTGTGTGTGTGTGTGTGTTTGTGTGTGTTTGTTTAACTCGGCTCGTTTTATCAGACGGTCTTTACCAGTGACTGAAGAAATAACCAGCAGGTCGTTTCTTTCTGCCTCCTCTTCAACACCTTTAGTCTCTGGAGTCTTAGTTTTATTTCTGGTGTTCTATTGTTGAATAATCCAAACCTTTAGTTTTACAGGATAATGTGTGTGTACTGTGGTACTCTAGTACTGTGGTACTGTTTTTCCTTCACTGTGGTGATGTCATCGCTCCACTTCCAAGTCTGAGAGCATAGACAGTTTTTTTTATTATTTTTTTTAGATCTTTTTCAAATTAACTGTTTTCACTCCCACACTTTTCTTAAATACAGAAACCATTCTACATCAAATCATAGTGATTTGTGTCCTCATGGCTGTAGGGGTTCAGGTCTTCACAATCTGCCTCCATTTCAGGACAGTCAGGAAAACTATTCAGCTAATGGGGTTTTCTTAGAGTTCAAATCTGAAAAATGCTTCAGCTAATGAATAGTTCATCTTCAGTTACTATGTCTTGCAGTTTTCAGTCACTGCACTCAGCAGTCAGGAGGCATCTCTGCAAGAAATATAACTTTTTCTCTTTTGAACTGAGAATCTGAGCCAACAGTAAAGTGTCTCTGTAAAATTTCTTGTTGTCATGTAAAGTACTTTGTGGATCCTACTACTTTGAAAGGCGCTATTCTGATAAACATTCTGATGGCAGGAAATGCACCAGGCCATTCTGTCCACCTGCAGATAGTTTTATAGTTCTATTGAGTATCTTTTATAAGGTAATTAGATTTGATACGTCTGATATTTTTCTAGTTATGCTGCTTTACTGTCTTTTAAACTGTTCTGATGTTTTTAAAGCCTGATTTATACTTCTCCGTCTGCGTCGTTACGGAGACACGCAACACCATTATGCGTCGACGCAAGCTCTCTACGACATGCTCGCAGAGGCTGACGGAGACATGCCCAAAATTCTAACTATGCGTCGAAAGTGACGGACAACGCATGCCTGTGATTGGTAGGCTCAACACCCCGTGATCATTTCCGGCATGATGCCGCTATCAACAGAGTAGTAATAGTTGAATCTCAGGGAAGCAGATATGGATCAGCTTGAGAAACATCTGGCAGACGAAGTACGAACATTTATATAATCCATCAGTGTCCCTAAAGGGTTGAACAAGAGCTACATATTCACTCGTCATCTGCCTCGTCCTCACTGAACGGACGGACATTCAACAGACTCCTGTTGTAGTCTCCTCACTCCTGTTTAATTCTTTTTAACAACATTGTTTGTTCCTCGAGATCAATCTGCTCAAATTCAATCAAAATTCGCTCTCTGTCAGCCATTAATGAGCTGAAATAAACAAACGTTGGTCGACCGAGGCATTACTGCAGAAAAGTTATGCGCCCTTTGCTGTCCGGGTGGGGAATTGTTTCACAACACTGACGGAGAAGTAAAAATCAAAAACATCTCCGTCAATACGTGTGCGTGTGAGCGAAAACGTGCTGTCGGAGAAGTATAAATCAGGCTTTAGGCTCATCTGAGGATGTGTGTTGCAAATTAGCTAATGCTATAAATGTTATAGTGTTCAGTTTTTTACTATAATTAACCTTTGTCCCCGTGAAAATGAACAATACATAAATAATAAAGAACATATTCAAATATATATGCAAGAAAAATAAAACGTCTAAATGAATTGAAGTTGATGAAGAACTTTGGTTGATTATCTTCACTAGATTCAATCAGAGGAAACTTCTCACGTTTTTTTTCTTCAGCTTTTCAAGCATCCATTGGATAAAGAAGGCCAAGTGGGAGGACCCATCTTGGCTCAGGAGGAAGTTAAGACCATTTTTGGCAGCATCCCAGAGATCTATGAAGTTCACACCAGAATAAAGGTAGCCTAGTTTCAAGAGAGTGGAGCCAAATAGTTGTGACTCCTGAAGATCAGTTTTTGATGCGTTGTTTTCTTTCTTCTCATCAGCATGACCTTGAAGAACTTCTCACAGACTGGTCAGAAAGCCAGAGTGTTGGAAACATCTTTCTCAAATATGTAAGTTTCTAAAGTCTGTTGTTACCATGAGACAGAGCAGCAGGAGTCGATGGTTCTGTTCAAACTGTAGTTCTGTTTAACGACTCCACCGTGTTGTAGTGTAGTTCTCAGCCCCTGAAATTCATGATGTGGTCAAATGAAATCTGTCTCAATAGACCATAATGCACTGCTAACATCCGATGATGATGATGATGATAATAATAATAATAATAATAAATTTAACTTATATTGCACTTTATATTTCGCAATCTGAAAGTGCTACAGAGGAGAAGGTTAAAATAGCTGGGTCAACATTCATAAAACAAGTTAGAAAATAATAGGGGCGGCTACAGAATAAAACTTAACAAAAAGCTTTTCTAAAAAGGTAGGGTTTTAGGTTCTGTTTGAAAACAGCCACAGTTTGTGGAGACCTTAAAGCGGCTCTCTGGAGCATTTTTCTCTGTATCAAAGTTTTCTAAATGTTTTAAATGATATTTCAGGTCTAAACTATGATCTATGGGTTGAGTTCCACAACATCTGTCATTCTGATGAAGACCCTCCTTCCTCCTAGAGACCCCTTTGCATTTTTTCTTGCCGCCGACATTTTTCAGCCAATGAAATTCAAATTTCTGCATTCTCTCAACATGCACGCGCATCGACCAAACCTGTACCAGTAGGGGGCGCTGTCGTACAGGACGCTCCGTGTGTTTCTCTGTTTACCGTCTCGTTCACTGAGGACTCACAGCTCATTTCTACTAAAAACCTACCCATTTCCCAGCTAAAGATGGATTTATTTTTATTTTTAAACCTTTCACCTCACAGAATGGCAAGGCTTGACAGGGTTACGCGTTTATTTTGGTCAGAAAGTTCATCCAGGGCCGAGTCAAGTTCAGCTTCAGAGTCCCGCAGCAGCTCTCTGCTAACAGAGCTAATATCAGAAGCAGCAGGGACAGAGAGGGCTCATCAGACCCTCGTAGTATTGTTGGAATAAGATTGTGAACTGTGAGTGATTAAACCCTACACATTGAGCGGTACAGTTCATGCCCGCAACGTATATGCGCTGTGTGCACGCGCGCACACGCGACCGGACGCGCGTGTCGAAATGTTTTGAGGAGGAGCCTTTGGACGCTAGATTCAAAAACTGCTCTCTTGCTGAAATCCTCCAGAGTGCGGCTTTAAGTGGACAGGGAGGGAGTTCCACAACCTCGGAGCAGCAGAGGAAAAGGCCCGATCCCCCATGCTGCAGAGCTTGGTTCTGGGGGTTTGAAGAGTGTTAGCTTTTACAGAGCGAAGGATGCGTGTGGTCGGGGAGGTGAGGAGTTCCTTTAGGTCAGGGGTGTCAAACTCATTTTTACCGAGGGCCACATGAAGATGATGATTTGCTGTTGGCTCAACATTTTTCTGCTTAATGCTCAATAAGTTCAAACAACCTTTAACTCATGAGGTCATTCTGATGCTTAAATAAAACTTTTAAACATATTTAAACCAATTACATATTGAAAAGCCTTCTACTAGTCACCTCTCCGGTCTGACAGAGCGATGACCCAGTTTCTTCCTCACTGCAGTCAGACAGCTGCAGCAGGTGAGGAGGCGTGACGATCAAGGTGTTCTGATTGTTCCTGACTGAGCACCATTCATATCAATGTTCATTTGCTCGTATAAAAGTCCAAAACAACACGTTATCTTAGACAGAAATTGGTTAATCTGGTTTGCCATCAGGGAAGAGAATGATCAGCTGACGGAGGGGTGGAGGATCGCAGTTTTTGGTCAAAGCACGCTTTTTACCTATTTATTTTTGAATACTCAGACCTTTTAAGCTCTCGCGGGCCACATTAAATGACGTGGCGGGCCACATTTGGCCCGCGGGCCTTGTGTTTGACACATATGCTTTAGGTAGTGGGGGGCTTGACCATAAATGCACTGGTGGGAGAGGAGGCAGACTTTGTATTCTATTCTAAGATAACATACATGGATTTTTCAGACGCACTAATAATCTCTATTTTAATACCGTCGCCTCTCAGATGTAAAATAGTTCATCTCCTCTGATTGGGCTTGATAAGTATAATAGAAAGTGAACAGTCATTATTTGAAACGACTGTTGTCTAAACCTATTAATGATGTAAATGTTTTACTGTAATGATGTCAGATGTTTGTAGATAGACAGAATTCAGTTGTTTTAGAGTTTCAGATCAATCAGTCACTGATGATGATTCTGATCAGCTGATTTTTGGGTGCATCTCTAATCATTTAGTTTATTGAAGGTTATGATGCTAACAGCTGTAGGCCATGTTTGTATGATTAGACACAACACAACCAAAACGTCTAAAAAGTATCAGATGTGTGTGATCAAATGTAATGTTTGTTATTGATGTAGATAATTAGGTTCATGTGTGTATTCAGGTTTATTTAGGTGACACCTAACTGCATCATTTGCATCTTCTGTCCTTTCTTAGTCTAAAGAGTTGGTGAAGGCCTACCCCCCTTTTGTCAACTTTTTTGAAATGAGCAAGGAGACCATTGTTCGATGTGAGAAACAAAAACCACGCTTCCATGCATTTCTTAAGGTACGAGGGTTCAGATTGAA
The DNA here is from genome assembly GCA_006937965.1 of Callopanchax toddi. NCBI lineage: Eukaryota > Metazoa > Chordata > Actinopteri > Cyprinodontiformes > Nothobranchiidae > Callopanchax > Callopanchax toddi. Next base: position 425,079 of record SSNR01000313.1, on the reverse strand, counting down.
CTAAATGGTGTTTAATTCAGTTTTTATTCTGTTTAAAATCATTCTTTAAAATAAACAACAGAGTTATCTTCAGTGCACTTAAACTCATTTTGATTGGTTGTTGAAACAAGAAGAGGAGTTTCAGTAACCTGAGCAGGTGAACGGTTTCCCTCTGGAGACTTCGTGGATTATCTCGGGTTTCTACTTGACTGTTGAATTATAAATGGAGGCGTTTCAGGTTAAAGGGATATTTGACTCATTTTGAAATGGCATTTTATCAGTTTTTTTATCTACAGTAAGAACCATATTTATCCATCAAAGTGAGCAGAGTCTCTAGAGACCAGACGTATTCTTTTTCAATCAGACTGGGTGAGACACTGCTGCCGAACAGTGACAACCTAGTGGCTAAATTTAGGGTATTTAAAACAGCTCACGCTCAAAGAAGTCTTACTGATGCCTTAGAACCCTATGTCACCTGTTTGTAAACTTCTACAGTTTAGTTTGTTTCAACCACTACACTACTGTACGCCCTGCTGCAGCAGCATGGACACCATCAAAATCAAAATGAGCTACTAGTTTGTCACCGTTCTGCATCAGCGTCTCTACTGATCTGACTTTGCTACAGTCAGAGGGTTTCTTCCTGAATTTTTTTTTGTGAGTGATGTCACTGATGGGTGTGGTTCTCACTGTAGATAAATGACTGATAGAACGCCATTTCAAAATGAAATTCCTCCTCAACAGCTAAGATCAAGTCTGTAAAGTGATTTTTATTGTAAAGTTCGACCACACTGCAGCAGGAAATTGAACAGAGGCTTTTCCATGAATTAGTCTTAGCCATGGTCCTTTCCTCACTCACCAGCATGTGAGGCAGTGCGTCTGGAAAGTCTCCAGAGGGCTGTGACCTGGTGGCATCCTAATCAGTTGTCTGAACTATGTCAGCGGATCCCTTTTAATATGGAGGAGCAGCAGTTCCCCCTGGATGACTGAACTCCTCACCTTATCACTAAGGCTAAGTGTCCACCCTACAGAGGAAGATCATTTCAGCCACTTGGGTCCAGGATCTTGAGCTATGGTTACAATCCAAAACTCATAACTGTAGGTGAGGGCTGGAATGTAGACAGACCAGTGAACAGATACCGGTTATCTCAGCTCCAGACAGCCTTCAGGTGAGTCTAGGACCCACACTCGCACAGCAACCCTCCACAGAAGGTCCACTATGCCTTGACCCGCTAGAAAGCCATGTTTAAGGTTTGACAATAAGTCAGAACCTCCTGTTTAAAGCTGGTAGGGAGGTAGGACCTGTTGGATTACTGAGGACCTTCTGAGTGGGGCTAGAGGCATAGAGACTTCTGATTCCCAGGTGTTTGATTTACACCTCTCTCTGTTCTCTCACTAAGAATCTTTACTATAGCCTGTAAATCTTTTGTGTATTTTAAGAACAATGAGGAGTTTTTGCTTTTTATTTTTTAAACCTAACACTCAACACACGACGACACCATGATGTGATGTTGCGATGGTTGAGCAAGCCCCAAAGTTGATCAGGAATAAAAAATCATCTCACTAAATTAGCATCTCTAGTAGTGATCCAACCACAAAAGCATGAGTGATTCAAACACTTTTCATTTATACAGGTCATTGCAGATGGAACTTTTGTATTTTTATAAATGAATAAACATAAAGATATTTTGTGTGAGGCGACTCTCTCATGCATCAAAGTTTGATCACAGAAACGAGGCATTTTATCACCCTTTTAATATGAATTTCACACATTTTTTGCCTCTGTTAGGATGCAGCTCATCTCACCTGTTTGTTCAGCTGTGGTTTGTGTTCGGTTCACGGTGCTGTCAACTGATGAACTTCTAGACAGACTGTTGTGATTCCTTACCAGACCAACTCAAGCTTTGTTTTTAATTATCTCATCTAAAATATATAAATATCTGTACTTTCTACATGTAAACATTGAAGATTTCTATTTCTACCTGTGAAGAGACTAGCATACAGTTCAGTTAATTTGGTTTCCTGATCCACCCTGTGGCTCATGTTTACACAAACAGATCAACCAGGCCAAACCAGAGTGTGGCAGGCAGACGCTTGTGGAGTTACTCATCAGACCAGTGCAGAGACTGCCAAGTGTGGCCCTCCTCCTCAATGGTAACACACACACACACACACACCCCTGCTAAAGCTAAAACTATTTCCTCACATGTCCCTGCTTGTGGCCTTTTCTGTGTTTTTATTTCCTCCTCCTTCCACGCCCGCCAGCTGCCTCCATTATCTCTCGTTGATGCATAGCTGTCTGAAATCTCTTGGTTTCTGTTCTTCTGTCACTGTGACTTTCACCTCCCTTTGTCCAACCAAACTCTTCTAATCTCGATTCCAGATATAAAGAAACACACGTCAGATGACAACCCAGACAAGATAACACTGGAAAGAGCAATAGAGTCTTTAAAAGAAGTGATGACGTAAGTTGACATTAACCTTAACGGTTTTTGAGTCTTTTGTGAGAGTTTCACATTTATAGTGTCCACTCTTTATTTCCGAACCTATAAGGTTATCGTCAACCCAAATTTATCAAACCAAGTCAGTTTAACTCAGAGATTCATCAACTAGTTCTCAAAACTAATTGAGATGAATTGTTCTGCTTTCAAGATCAGAGTGTATATTATTGAAGGTTTTTTTTTTTATTTTTCCCCCCAAAATACAAATTGTCTAAGAGTAGAAAATGTAGGTAAAGTGAAAACGGATCATAAAGTACAGTGCGCCTTGTCACCATCACTCAGTGCATTTACATGCAAATCAGAAAACCTAATCATTGCCTTCAATTGACAGAAGTTGTTTTTTTATTAATGCATGTAATCACGTTAGTCTGGCTGAAGTCGAACTGGATCTAATTGAGCTGAAGCGCCCAGATAATGTGGTAGAAGCTCGATTTCGTCTGCATGTAAACCAGGGGTGTCCAACTCATTATGGTTCAGGGGCCACATGCAGACAAATCAGATGTCAAGTGGGCCGGACCAGTACAATCCTAAAATAATTACCTATAAATAACAAGTGCATGTTTTTCTCCTTGTTTTCATGCAAGAAAAATTACAAGTACATTTAAAAATCTTCACATTTATTCAAAACTCTTTTACAAAACACAAGATAAACAAATATTTCTTAAGACAATTGTGCAGAAGTACACAAAACTTTTATTGTCTTAAAATATTAATAATGAAAGATTTCCAACATGTAGAAACACCTGGATGAGAGAATCATTTTTTGCAGTGTTCAAACTGACCCACGGTCTGGTCTGGAGGCTCTGCCTCGTTTTCAATGAGGGTCTCTATTGTTTATAGACCACTGTGGGTTTGGTACTGGTTTATCTTTTCAAATAGGGTCTGGGTTTGAGGAACTCAGTGTTTCATCTAAAACTGTATAAAACCAGTAAATCCAGGTGATGCTGACTGGACACCATCAGTTTCACCATGGTTTCATTTAGATCAGGTCTGAGGGAAAACCCAGATCTGGATCCAAACCCATTCAGGTCTTTGTTCCTCAGTGGCAGGATGGTGATTTGTCCACCCAGCTGACGTCCAGCTCTCTAGTTAAAATTATCTGCTCAGCGATGCTGCCGCTGGCGTGCGTGTCGAGTGTTGAGCCAGTAACGAACCAAACTCGCGGACCAGGACGCACAGAGCGCAAACGCTCCAGCTTGGGCACTGATCTCTGTGCGTAACGCGATTGGAAGCCCTGGCCTCACGCTGTGACTAGATGTGGAGGATTCCTCACTAGCCATTGCCAAGTTAACAGGCGCAGTGCGAGGAGGACGGCAAGTTCGTTGGCGTGCTGCGGCTCTTCAGCTTGGCTCAGCTGTCATCCAACAAACGCGCTTTGGATGCGACCCGCCGTTTCCACTGGCTGGAATAAACCTATAAGGCTAGAGACGTGCAGTTTCACCGCCGATCCTTTTCGGTTTTTGTGGTGAAAGGACGGAGTGGAGGGCTGAGTTTCACGGCGACCGCGTAGACAGGTGAAGCGAGTGGGGCGGGCTGGATCCTCCGAAGGAGGACCTTGGCATGGGCTGCTAACCCTAACCCTAAAGGTCTGATTTGAGCGTCTGGACAGCAGGAAATCATGCTGACAAGAGCTCAGCCTTGCTTCAAACGCAAGTTGCGTTAATTGCATTATTTTTTTTAACGCATTATTTCTTTCATAATTAATTAATCATAATTAACGCGTTAAAGTCCCAGCCCTAATTTTTTTATTTTCAAAACTCATCCAGCGGGCCGTATGAATGACACCCCTGATGTAAACGCTCCTCTTCCAGGATTGTGGAAGCGGCTTTACAAATTGGTAGTTGGAGAGGAAGATGGCAGCAAAAACAAACAGCTTGCCAGTGCAGGGAACACGAGGACGCCCGAGCAAATTCGTGTCCAATGAAGGCATTTAAAACATTTTAAACGCTAAGACAACAACCGGAAAAATGCAGACATGAAAGAGCGCATGTCTCCACCTATCGTAGTGGAGTGGAGCAAACTTCATTTGAGAGTTCGTTTTTCTAACGTACATGATATAAAATAGGATAAAGGCTCCCAGTTTATTAACATATGATCGACTTAGATGCATGTAAATGCACCGACTGTTAGATCAGGGTTCTAGTGTGTGTTCATCTGAAGTGGAGACATTAAAGCCGCCAGAAGGAGGATTTCAGTAAGAGAGCAGTTTTTGATTCCAACGTCCCTACGGCTCCTCCTCCCAAACACCTTGACACGAGCGTGCGCGCGCCGTGTGCACGCGCGCGCATTACTTCGGTTCGGTCTGTAAGCTGGACATAAACTGAAACTCATGCTCAAAAACTACGATTACATTGTAGGGTTTAATCACTCAGTTATTTTCTCACAAAGTAAGAGGCTGCCCTCTCTGTCCCTGCTGTGTTTGATTCATGGCTTTAGAACAGCAGCTGTAGTTCTGAAGCTACAGGAACCAGAAATAAGAAAACGCTCGATCCAGAATGAGCCCTCCAGCAAAATAAACGTGTATCCTTGCCATTCTGTTAGGAGAAATGTTTAAAAATAAAAATAAATCTCTCAGCATCGAGGGAATGGAGGACTTTTTAGTAGAATTGAGCTCTGACTGTCTCCTCCATTACGGCTGAAACTACAGAGAAACACACGGAGCATCCTGTACGACAGCGCCCCCTACTGATACAGGTTTGCTTGAAGCGTGTGCACATTGACAGAAGGCCGACAATGCAGAAATTTGAATTTTATTGGCTGAAAAAGGTCGGCGGCCTGAAAAAATGCAACGGGGTCTCTAGGAGGAAGGAGGGTCTTCATCAGAATGACAGATGTTGTGGAACTCTACCCATAGATCATAGTTTAGACCTGAAATATAATTTAAAACATTTAGAAAACTTTGATACATAGAAAAATAATCCTTCTGGCAGCTTTAATCCAGTCTGTTCCTACCTCAGTGGGTAACTGAGTTGAATAATCATGTTTCTAATTCAGACCAAAAATAATCATGTTTATAACCCCGCCCCTCTCGCCTCCCAATAATAGAGTAGCCTTAGTTTTTAATTCATCTTCTGAGTTTTTGTGTTTCTTAGAATTAACATGGAGATAACTGTTCATACGGTATACTGATTCTGTCTGGTTTACTCCTCTTTACAGACAGTAATAAACAACTGTTCCTCTCTTCCTGCTGTGAATAAATAAAAAAAACATTAAATCATTTCTTGATTGAATTTTCTTGCTTCCAGTTGTGGTTGGTAAGAATCAGTTCTTTCTTTCTTTAAGGTCACAGCTCAAAACCTTTGAGTCACATGTCAGTAAATGTTGTTTTAGTCCTCAAACTGTCCAAATTCTAATTATTAGTTATGTTCTGTGGCTTAAACTATAAAACAAGATTAATGTTCTCACATTGATTCAAACTAAGTGCCTGTCCTGTTGAGACCCACCTGAGTAACTGATCATTTCTGATGTTTAACGCTGTTCTCCACCTCCTCTTACATCAGTCACATCAATGAAGACAAGAGGAAGACGGAGGGCCAGAAGCAAATATTTGACGTGGTTTATGAAGTTGATGGTTGTCCTGTAAGTTTGAGAATCTCTACATTTTCTGTTGTTGTGTTGGATAATCTCATAGAAAAACTGTAAAATTCTGAGTATTTTCTCTCCTAGATGGAGCCCAAATCAGCATTCAAAGCATGTAGTGTTTTAAATGCAGTTGCATGAAGGAAGCGTACAATCCTTTTAATGTTTTACACCTTGAGGTAGACTTAAGCAGTAAAGAATCGCCTTGTTCTTTCCAGGTTTTAGGATTTTGTATCAAACCATTCAATGATAACAAAAATTGAGCCAGAATGTAGCAGCAGCAAAGTTTACCTTGAGTTTCAGCAGCTTGAAGAGTTCTCGCTGTATAACCTCATCGGTCTCTCTTGGGGTTGTGGTGAATATTTCGCCCACTCTTCTGTACAGCGTTGCTTCGGTTCATTGAGGTCTGCAGACGTTTGTTTCTGCTCAGCTCTCTAAGCTCCCAGCACAGCATTTGGATCAGGTTATGAGTCATTCTGTGCTTGTTTCTCTAATGTGGTGTGCATCGTTCACTTGTGGACATTCTTCCACAGGTTTATTGTTTGTTCAGACACATCTTTATAAACCCAGGCTGAGCTGTCATGTTTGTTTTTGAGAGGAGATGTTTTCTGAATGCCTCATTCAAGCAAGCCAGTTCCTTTTTTATTTTAACAAACTGAGACGGGTGGAGCCATGTTCCTCTCTACACCTGGAAAAGTCCTTTAACTCAGATTGATTTTGGTTGTTTCTAATCAGTTAATCAATGCATCTGATTGGCAGGAGGCCATTACCAGTTTGTTTTTCTTGATTTATACAGAAACATTCAAGGGAAACCGGTTATTTATCCACAGTAAGGACCACGCCCACCAGTGACATCACTCAGTGGGCAGAGTCTCTACAAACAGGAAATAGTCCGCTGATTGTTGTGATACTCACAACTAGTCAGATCAAGAGAGACACTGCTGCAGATTGGTAATAAATTAGTGGCTAATTTGGGGTATTTAAAACGGGTCTTGTCAAAAAGTCATCCTGATGTGTTTGACTGCTATATGACCTGTTTGTAAACCTCTACAGGCTAGCGTGAGACCATTTGTTTAGTTTATGGTGTTCATGCTGCTGCAGCACGCACAGTAGTATAGTAACGTGAATGTTGTTTGGTTGAAACACCATAAATGGCCTCAAATTGTAGAGATTTACCTGGTGGTGTACTGTTCTAAAGCATCAGGTTGAATTTTTTGAGGAATCATTGTTTTAAATGCCTCAAAATTAGCCACTACTGTACAGCCCCGAATATAAGACGAGTTTTATTTCATTGAAAATACTATAAAAATGTGGGGTGGTCTTATAATCGGGGTCTAACCAGTGACACATGCCGATAGTTGTTTGGGGGCATTACACGACCGCAACAGCAGAGGGTGCAGGCTTTTTGTAAAGGCAGCAGCAACAGGAAGCTCAGCTTAGATCACGACCGGTCCAGGTCCAGACCAGCCCAAAGTTACAGTCCCACTAGTGATTAAAATACCCAATGGCCAGTCCAGCCAGGTCCACTTCCAGACCCAGGGCAGGTGCTTTCAGCGTGAGCAGCTCAGCACAGACCTGTGTCCAGGTGAGGGCTCGCCTCGGTCGATCCACACACGCCTTCTTCCCCTGAGGTCCTCACACAGCTGCACAGAACCTCCGTTCGCTGGACTGGAGCTGCACATAATTTTGGTGGGGATGCAGCGCTATTTCTGTTTCTTTAGATCAAGGTTTTGGTCACCTCCGCCCACACTAAATCTACATCCATGACCTTCACTATTCTCACATATCTTCATTTGCACCACACACACACACACACAGACACAGACTACTGAGCCCAAGAGAGAGCGCGAGAGAAAGGCAAGAGTACCCAGCTGCAGACAAGATGGTGACAGCCACCTCCGTACCAGAAGTCCTCTGTGAAAGAAAACCAGGCGTGTAAACCCAGTTTTACAGACTTTATTCTGGAACGTATTTCAGTACAACCACACAAGCTAGTGACCACTGCCCTGTGGCCTGCTGGGTAACTGAGTTCTTCCCAACCTATCTTCATAACAGTGATCAAATGTCTTTTCCTCAGACATGTGCAAATCCTGTCTGGGGCATCTGGCTACGTTCACACTGCAGCCAAATGCACATCAAATCCGATTTTTTTCCCTCATGCGACCCATATCTGATTTTTTAAAGACAGTCTGAACGGCACAGATCCGATTTTTTCAAATCCGACCCAGGTCACTTTCATATGTGGTACTGAATCGGATACGAATCTGATGTTTTTGAAAGCGACTCCAGTCTGAACGGACATGTCGCATTGAATCCGCCTCATACGTGACTGACAGGAGGCAGACCACTAATCTGCGCCGGCGGAGAGAAACGCTCCAACACGTAGAGCTGATACTGGAGACGGAGTTAGTCGGTGGACAGACAGTGAGGTTTTGGACTTGATTAGTAATATATTACGTGACAATTCTGTTCAAGTGAACATAGCGCCGTGGCGTGGACTCGCGTTTCTGGGACGCACTGTGGCGGTCCCCGTGTGATGAGTGATCTGACGGACTAAAATGGTTTTTAATCAAAATAATGGCGCGACGTGGCGCAGCGCTGATGTCTCAGGTGTCTTTCAGCCTTAAAGAGATCTTACCGTAATCGGGCTGTGTTCAAGTCTATTGCCAAAGCCATTTTACTTCCGTAAACAGAGCACGTTATGTGTGACGTCTTGTCATCGTCTGCGCATGCGGGCCGCTTTGGGGCCGTGATTCGTTCACACTGGAGATTGTTTGCTGTCGCATTTCAGTTGAAGTGTGAACAGCCAGACAAAAAAAAATCGTATTTGATTAAAAAATCAGAATTGAGCATTAAGACCTGCAGTGTGAACGTAGCCTAAGGGGATTGCCAGAGTAATGTCCAGGTTTTATCGTTTTTCACAGCACCAGTAGAGGAATAAAGAAGTTACGCACCAGTTAATAAACCATTCCTGACCCACAAAGAAGAACAGCTTCCTCTCATGGCTAAATTTAATACTCATGTGAATTTGTTAAAAAGACACTTGTCTTCATTTTCTTGAGGATGTGGAAATTTACATACAATCAATATTTTACTCTACCAACAATTCTAATTTGCAAATTTCTGCATGTATTTCTGTAATGAACAGCCCTGGTTGTTTGTATAAATGTTGCATTCTCTGGTATACTTCAGCTGTTCTTTTTGTTCCGTTGTTGTATACTTGGTACTTCAATAAAGTTCTAAAATAAAATAGGACAACTTCCTGCACGGAGGTCACGTGACTTCTGGCACAGTGGTGGCTTGTCTGCAGCTGGGTGCCTCTAGAAAAAAGAGTGAGCTGAGATTTGACAGAACTTTTTTCTCTTTTTTTCCAATTGATGGAAATCCATTGCCATGACGGAGAACTGTAACCCCTGATTAATAGACTAAAAATAAACCAGTATGTAATTACGGTATAATTTAAATGACTTTTTCCAAATTTCAATAAAAATTGTTTATTTTAAAAGTGTATACTATTTAGTCTCTTTCCTGAAGATTAGTCTTGGAAAGTGGGGGTTGTCTTATAATTGAGTCAACCGTAAGTCAGATCTGCAGCAGTGTCTCTCCTGATCTGATGAATTCCTGTTTCTAGAGACTGCCAACTTTGAGATGTCACGGTGATCAATCTATGCCCTGAAGGTGGATTTAGTTTTTCATTCAACGATGAACCTTTTTGTTTTTGTGAAAAACAAAAATCCTGATAAAGTGTCAAATCGTATCGACCTTTTTTAAAAACCAGGTCAGAACCAGATAGCATTTCTAATGTTCTAATAAATAAATAAACCTTTTACTGAAAGACGATGTAATAACTTTGTTCTGTAAGGTCTGTGTATCATAGACCTTGTAGAAGTGAGTTAGTCATATAATCTCACTAAGAGCCTCTCCTGTCTTCTTCATCCTTACTTGCAGTTTTGTCTCTTTTTCAGGCCAATTTGCTGTCCTCCCATCGAAGCCTGGTTTATCGAGTCGAAACAATCGCACTGGCAGACGAGCCGTGTGACCGTGGAGAACATGTCACACTCTTCCTCTTTAATGACTGCCTCGAGGTAAAACACATAAACATTTGACCACACGCAGAGCACATTCAGGTCTCGTCCCTCCATCTGTTGGACATAACCCTCTTTATCCATAACATAAAAGGAACACTCAATACTCCAAGATGCACCATGCAATAAATAAGAAAATGACTAGCTACATATGTACAGAATAATACAACAGCTGTATGAATTCATGAGTGCTTCATAAAAAAGCTTCTGTCCTGGAAGGCACTAAGAGGGTCTTTTTTTCCTGTTGTCTCACAGTCAGCATGTTTGTCTTTTCATGTTGGCTCTAAAAACACAGAGCCCTATGAATCAAGAACAAAACACCAGAAAAGCTTTATTGCCAGTCAAAGTAGAGGACATTTACTGCACTAGGAATTTGTCCTGGTGTTGGGTAAAACACACCAAAGAAACAGAACAATTCATTAATTTAAAAATTGTTTTATTCCATCTGTAATATTTTATTAAATTATGTGTTTTCTAATTTTGGATGCTGCTGCTGCTGATGTTGTTCAGGATGCTGAAGTCTGTCCTCTGATGTTTTATTGACAACTTTAATTTCTATTAGAGGTTCATTTGAGCAGTTCCTGGTTTCTGTGTTTACCACATTAGTAAAAAAAAAAGTCATGTGTCAAAACCACTTCCTGTCAGTTTTAAAAAAATATATTTTTGATCTGTTTGTGTTTCTTGTGTCTTCTTGTTGTTGTTGTTACAGTGGAAGGAGTTGTATTTTCTGCAGGCATTTAAAAAAACACATCAACCTGTGTCATGGTACATTACCATGACACAATGGTATTTTTGATTAAGGTTATACTGTCCAAATCCTTACTGGCCTATGTCCAGTAGAGTCTCTAGTAGGGATGTTCCGATACCACTTTTTTCTAAACCGATCCGATACTTAAATCTGAGTACTCGCCGATACTGAGTACCGATACCGATACTTCTACCACACAAAAAAATGCAACAAATTGGAATACAGGTTTTATTTTTTCTTCTTCTTTTTACAACAAATAACTGAGTTAGATAAAAAAATAAAATATATTAATAAAAATGATCCCAAAACTAAAATATAAGGTGAAAAATAACCATTTTGTGATTTCAGTGAAATTATTGCAGTTTTCCACATTTTAACCAAATAAAATGAACTATTTGGCACCATCTCCAGCTCTCAAACAACACTGTGCCTCTTTAGCTCAATAGCTCCCCCTAGTGTTCAATATAGGAAACTACAACATAAATCACAAGTCACAGACAGTAGTGACGTGACGTTCATGAACGAACCAAATCTCTTGATTCTCTCGGTTCTCTTCACTGTGAACTAGGAGAACCAAGTCTTTGTAGAGAACCGTTCATTTTTTTGTGGGTGACTGTAAGCACTATGCATGCCTGCTTTGTATTCACTTTTTAATTTCATGGCGAAACAAACAAAAGCCTGTTAATGCAGGCAGGGGGTCTGAGGGTGAAAGGGAGGGGTGTGGAGAGGAGTTATTGTTGGGAAAGGGCTTGGGTGATGAATCGGTTGGAGGTGTGAACGGCTGTTTTTCAATAGGATGAGTTGAAACTTTCAAGANACAAGTCATGGTCTCTTTCAGCAGACTGTATTAGGGACTTAAAACCATTGTGATGGCTTTCCTAATTGAGTGCAACCACTTGATGTAACATAATGTCATGTAAATAAAACCACTTCCCCCTCCCGCTCACGTTTCATAAGCAGCCGCAAGAGACAAATGAATATCGAGCTGCTATAGTGCTAACAAGAGACTCTTTTATAGCCACTGCGGAAATCACTTAAAGATTACTCGCAAAGAGGCATTTATTTGTTGGTTAACTCTCATTGCTTTCCACCGCGGCAATAAAACGCAAACACGCAGCCGCATTCAGTCAAGATAAATAAGCGGCATTTGACAAGTGTGAGTTCAGGGGGAATTTAACGTGAACTCTGAGGGTTAATTAAAGCATCTTCTTTGAAAGAAATTGGAGCCTCGTGGATGTGTCTTTTAGGAGAATACACACGCTGGTTTAATGCATTCTTTTTCTGCAGATGCCTTTTTCCCCCCTCCCTCGGTCTTTGACTAACAAAAGCAGGCAGAAACACATGCACACATACGCAGACATTTGTTGCTGTGCACACACACAGACTTCTGCATATTCCTACTGATGTGTAGGATAAAGAGGATGTTTTCCTCTCCATCTGTGTGTTTGTCCCTTGCAACCTTAGAGAGCAATCCTCTCTATGAGGACTTGCTGCCAAGAGGGGCCAGGAATCAGGCAGATGAAGGGGAGCCGGGGTCCGCTGAGAGATGTTGAAGACACAAGCGCGCACACTCACACTGAGAAATCCATGGTCACAAACAGGAACGAGTTTACACACCATGTGCACAAACTTGCAAATACGGCTACAAGCACAAACGTACAAACACACACACACACATGCACAAACTTCAAGGCCTTGGAGAGGGTGAGCTAGAGAGAGTAGGATGTTATTTATTCATCAGTCTTTCTTGTAGTCAGGAGGCAACAAGCCCCCAGAGCTGTAAACACACAGAAACACAGGCCTCAGTGAGGCTCATCCCTGGGAATAACAAGCGGTCCCTGTATACAAGCATGCACACGATTACGTGGGATGCCTGCACAAGCGCATTCACAAATTCGGGATGTCAGAGCCCTGGCAGAGCAAAGACAAGACAACATCCTCCCTGGGACTGAGGAAAGACAAAAAGCAGAGCACAATGCAGGACAGGCACTCAACAATCTAAAGGGCATATGTAAACGACCGTTACCAAAATCACAAAAGAAGAGCAGACTTGATTCTGGAGCATGATGAATTGATTTTTGTACTTCCATACTCGCTTTGACTGAATATTAATTGAATTGGGCGGGCAGGATGGTAAAGTATCCCAGACGGGCGAGGAAATAATCAGTCTGAGACGAAAAAAAAAGACAGCAAAATGTGCTGAAGGGATGTAACCTAGCATTGCTGCTTAAAAATAGCACCCCCTGCAAACGCATTGGATACCATCTATTTGGTGCAGCGCAGACTTGCACTTGCTGCACTCCGGCTAGTTTACGACCTTAAAGCGGCTCTCTGGAGCATTTTTCTCTGTATCAAAGTTTTCTAAATGTTTTAAATGATATTTCAGGTCTAAACTATGATCTATGGGTTGAGTTCCACAACATCTGTCATTCTGATGAAGACCCTCCTTCCTCCTAGAGACCCCTTTCCATTATTTCTCGCCGCCGACATTTTCAGCCAATGAAATTCAAATTTCTGCATTCTCTCAACATGCACGCGCATCGACCAAACCTGTACCAGTAGGGGGCGCTGTCGTACAGGACGCTCCGTGTGTTTCTCTGCCGTCTCAGCCGTTCACCGAGGACTCACGGCTCATTTCTACTAAAAACCTACCCATTCTCCAGCTAAAGACGGGTTTATTTTTATTTTTAAACCTTTCACCTCACAGAATGGCAAGGCTTGACAAGATTATGCGTTTATTTTGGTCAGAAAGTTCATCCAGGGCCGAGTCAAGTTCAGCTTCAGAGTCCAGCAGCAGCTCGGTGCTAACAGAGCTAATATCAGAAGCAGCAGGGACAGAGAGGGCTCATCAGACCCTCGTAGTATTGTTGGAATAAGATTGTGAACTGTGAGTGATTAAACCCTACACATTGAGCTGTACAGTTCATGTCCGAAGTATATGCGACGCGCGCACACGCGACCGGACGCGCGTGTCGAGATGTTTTGAGGAGGAGCCTTTGGACGCTAGATTCAAAAACTGCTCTCCTGATGAAATCCTCCGGAGTGCCGCTTTAAGGCTGTTATTATCTCGTTAATTCAGTAAAACAGAGCGTATTTCTATTTTGTAAAAGTTATCTTGTTAATTCAGAAAAAAAAGCTTTTTTATTATTTTCAGGTGAATGCAATTCACTTCCATAAGATATAATGCAGATCAATTATCTTGATGTTTGTTATTTTTTCTGCACTTTCAGTTCCAATAAAGGTTTAGTCAGAACTATTTGTAAGGTGGTCACATCCCCTTTCCCATTTTGTGAATGTAAGGTCTTAAAGTTGATCAAAGTGACCTTAAAACGGGTCTTAAAAAGCCTTAAATTTGGCTTCCTTAAACCTGCAGAAACCCTGGTTACGTCTCTGCACTAATTGGCCTGATTGTGTGTCAGGAAGGCAACTTTTCTATTCGTCCGTCCTTCATTTCTTTACTATTAATTTGTTTCCTAAGTGCTCGTCTTTCTTGTAATGTTTTAAGGTGGTCTGAAGCAGCCGTTCTCCTGGCCTTCTAAAGGATGTTTTCCTATCATTTTTTTTGGTATAAACTGTTTATAACTTGGATATCTCAACATGATGGTCAGTGTGTTTTTAAAAAGATGGACATGTTAAAGCGGCACTCCGGAGGATTTCATCAGGAGAGCAGTTTTTGAATCTAACGTCCAAAGGCTCCTCCTCAAACATCTCGACACGCGCGTCCGGTCGCGTGTGCGTGCGTGCACGCGACGCATATACTTCGGACATGAGCTGTACAGCTCAATGTGTAGGGTTTAATCACTCACAGTTCACAATCTTATTCCAACAACACTACGAGGGTCTGATGAGCCCTCTCTGTCCCTGCTGCTTCTGATATTAGCTCTGTTAGCAGAGAGCTGCTGCTGGACTCTGAAGCTGAACTTGACTCGGCCCTGGATGAACTTTCTGACCAAAATAAACGCATAATCCTGTCAAGCCTTGCCATTCTGTGAGGTGAAAGGTTTAAAAATAAAAATAAATCCATCTTTAGCTGGGGAATGGGTAGGTTTTTAGTAGAAATGAGCTGTGAGTCCTCAGTGAACGGCTGAGACGGCAGAGAAACACACGGAGCGTCCTGTACGACAGCGCCCCCTACTGGTACAGGTTTGGTCGATGCGCGTGCATGTTGAGAGAATGCAGAAATTTGAATTTCATTGGCTGAAAATGTCGGCGGCAAGAAAAAATGGAAAGGGGTCTCTAGGAGGAAGGAGGGTCTTCATCAGAATGACAGATGTTGTGGAACTCAACCCATAGATCATAGTTTAGACCTGAAATATCATTTAAAACATTTAGAAAACTTTGATACAGAGAAAAATGCTCCAGAGAGCCGCTTTAANGGCCAATTTGCTGTCCTCCCATCGAAGCCTGGTTTATCGAGTCGAAACAATCGCACTGGCAGACGAGCCGTGTGACCGTGGAGAACATGTCACACTCTTCCTCTTTAATGACTGCCTCGAGGTAAAACACATAAACATTTGACCACACGCAGAGCACATTCAGGTCTCGTCCCTCCATCTGTTGGACATAACCCTCTTTATCCATAACATAAAAGGAACACTCAATACTCCAAGATGCACCATGCAATAAATAAGAAAATGACTAGCTACATATGTACAGAATAATACAACAGCTGTATGAATTCATGAGTGCTTCATAAAAAAGCTTCTGTCCTGGAAGGCACTAAGAGGGTCTTTTTTTCCTGTTGTCTCACAGTCAGCATGTTTGTCTTTTCATGTTGGCTCTAAAAACACAGAGCCCTATGAATCAAGAACAAAACACCAGAAAAGCTTTATTGCCAGTCAAAGTAGAGGACATTTACTGCACTAGGAATTTGTCCTGGTGTTGGGTAAAACACACCAAAGAAACAGAACAATTCATTAATTTAAAAATTGTTTTATTCCATCTGTAATATTTTATTAAATTATGTGTTTTCTAATTTTGGATGCTGCTGCTGCTGATGTTGTTCAGGATGCTGAAGTCTGTCCTCTGATGTTTTATTGACAACTTTAATTTCTATTAGAGGTTCATTTGAGCAGTTCCTGGTTTCTGTGTTTACCACATTAGTAAAAAAAAAAGTCATGTGTCAAAACCACTTCCTGTCAGTTTTAAAAAAATATATTTTTGATCTGTTTGTGTTTCTTGTGTCTTCTTGTTGTTGTTGTTACAGTGGAAGGAGTTGTATTTTCTGCAGGCATTTAAAAAAACACATCAACCTGTGTCATGGTACATTACCATGACACAATGGTATTTTTGATTAAGGTTATACTGTCCAAATCCTTACTGGCCTATGTCCAGTAGAGTCTCTAGTAGGGATGTTCCGATACCACTTTTTTCTAAACCGATCCGATACTTAAATCTGAGTACTCGCCGATACTGAGTACCGATACCGATACTTCTACCACACAAAAAAATGCAACAAATTGGAATACAGGTTTTATTTTTTCTTCTTCTTTTTACAACAAATAACTGAGTTAGATAAAAAAATAAAATATATTAATAAAAATGATCCCAAAACTAAAATATAAGGTGAAAAATAACCATTTTGTGATTTCAGTGAAATTATTGCAGTTTTCCACATTTTAACCAAATAAAATGAACTATTTGGCACCATCTCCAGCTCTCAAACAACACTGTGCCTCTTTAGCTCAATAGCTCCCCCTAGTGTTCAATATAGGAAACTACAACATAAATCACAAGTCACAGACAGTAGTGACGTGACGTTCATGAACGAACCAAATCTCTTGATTCTCTCGGTTCTCTTCACTGTGAACTAGGAGAACCAAGTCTTTGTAGAGAACCGTTCATTTTTTTGTGGGTGACTGTAAGCACTATGCATGCCTGCTTTGTATTCACTTTTTAATTTCATGGCGAAACAAACAAAAGCCTGTTAATGCAGGCAGGGGGTCTGAGGGTGAAAGGGAGGGGTGTGGAGAGGAGTTATTGTTGGGAAAGGGCTTGGGTGATGAATCGGTTGGAGGTGTGAACGGCTGTTTTTCAATAGGATGAGTTGAAACTTTCAAGATAACGAAAGAAGTCAAGCTGCCTTCATTGTCAAAGGTGCAGCTGTGCCAACAGTCAGTTGCGAACAGACCACTTATCAGTGTTAATTGGTGTTGATTAGGACATTGCTTATTCAGAATATTAAAAAAAACAAAACAAAAGAGCTAGTCTTTTGAACGACTGTTTGAGGTGAACAGCTCACCAATGAACGGCTCCCTTCAAAGAGCCATAAGTCCCATCACTAACAGACAGTGAAGCCACTGGTATCGGGTAACTTTAACAGATACCGGTATCGGTATCTGTGCATCCCTAGTCTCTAGTAAACTCAGGCGTCTCTTCAGAGTTAGCTGAAAGTGAAGCTAACGCGAACTCACTGTCGATCGTTTGGGTCAATGCTCTTTTTCTTGCGGTTCCACGGAATGCTGCTCGAACTAAAGTTACAGAAGAACTGTTCTCTCTCATTGCAGACATTGTTTAAATATTCTGCTATAAATGTTGTGTTTTAGTAAATAAGTTGTTTTTGTTCTACGGCAGACATCTTTATCTCAGCTCACTGCTGTGTTACCAGGGTATCTGCAGGTCCTTAAAAAGCCTT
Source organism: Callopanchax toddi (assembly GCA_006937965.1). Classification (NCBI taxonomy): domain Eukaryota; kingdom Metazoa; phylum Chordata; class Actinopteri; order Cyprinodontiformes; family Nothobranchiidae; genus Callopanchax; species Callopanchax toddi. Next base: position 407,556 of record SSNR01000313.1, on the reverse strand, counting down.
AAAAGGTCATAAATTTGCTTTTCCAAAATTAAGGCCTTAAATATCATTAAAAATGATAAATTATCCTTAAATTCAGTGTCCGAAGGGCTTAAATTTCTAGGGCCCCTATGATTTCTGGGTTATGAAGATCACGAACTGAGTCGAGGAACTCCACAAACAAAGTGGCATCCAGTATAAAAATGGGATTCTCACAAAGCTGAAACTCAGCAGAACACCGGACCACAAGGGTCTAGGTCACTTAAAGCGGCTCTCTGGATTATTTTTCTCTGTATCAAAGTTTTCTAAATGTTTTAAATGATATTTCAGGTCTAAACTATGATCTATGGGTTGAGTTCCACAACATCTGTCATTCTGATGAAGACCCTCCTTCCTCCTAGAGACCCCTTTCCATTATTTCTCGCCGCCGACATTTTCAGCCAATGAAATTCAAATTTCTGCATTCTCTCAACATGCACGCGCATCGACCAAACCTGTACCAGTAGGGGGCGCTGTCGTACAGGACGCTCCGTGTGTTTCTCTGCCGTCTCAGCCGTTCACCGAGGACTCACGGCTCATTTCTACTAAAAACCTACCCATTCTCCAGCTAAAGACGGGTTTATTTTTATTTTTAAACCTTTCACCTCACAGAATGGCAAGGCTTGACAAGATTATGCGTTTATTTTGGTCAGAAAGTTCATCCAGGGCCGAGTCAAGTTCAGCTTCAGAGTCCAGCAGCAGCTCGGTGCTAACAGAGCTAATATCAGAAGCAGCAGGGACAGAGAGGGCTCATCAGACCCTCGTAGTATTGTTGGAATAAGATTGTGAACTGTGAGTGATTAAACCCTACACATTGAGCTGTACAGCTCAATGTGTAGGGTTTAATCACTCACAGTTCACAATCTTATTCCAACAACACTACGAGGGTCTGATGAGCCCTCTCTGTCCCTGCTGCTTCTGATATTAGCTCTGTTAGCAGAGAGCTGCTGCTGGACTCTGAAGCTGAACTTGACTCGGCCCTGGATGAACTTTCTGACCAAAATAAACGCATAATCCTGTCAAGCCTTGCCATTCTGTGAGGTGAAAGGTTTAAAAATAAAAATAAATCCATCTTTAGCTGGGGAATGGGTAGGTTTTTAGTAGAAATGAGCTGTGAGTCCTCAGTGAACGGCTGAGACGGCAGAGAAACACACGGAGCGTCCTGTACGACAGCGCCCCCTACTGGTACAGGTTTGGTCGATGCGCGTGCATGTTGAGAGAATGCAGAAATTTGAATTTCATTGGCTGAAAAATGTCGGCGGCAAGAAAAAATGGAAAGGGGTCTCTAGGAGGAAGGAGGGTCTTCATCAGAATGACAGATGTTGTGGAACTCAACCCATAGATCATAGTTTAGACCTGAAATATCATTTAAAACATTTAGAAAACTTTGATACAGAGAAAAATGCTCCAGAGAGCCGCTTTAAATCTAAATAAAATAAAGTTTTCAGAAATGAAGAGCAAAAAGTTACATCCTTCAGCAGTAGGACTGGACCTGAGAGATGACAATTTTTATCAGGTTTTATTCTTTGGGTATTTAGTTAATTGAATATTGTTCATAATTACCAGTAATCAAAAATATAAGCAGGACTGGCTGCTTGTCCCTAAAAGTGCGATGTTAGATTTTTCTTTGCCACACTGTCTGGTTTAACTGTCTGTTTTAAATTCTTGGTGGATTCATGGGTTAAAAAGCATCTTCAAATGCTCAGAAACCAGGACTGGTAGTTAGCCCTCGCTGTTATAAGCAACATGTAAAGACCTAAGATCTATTATTTTTACCTTTTTGGTGACTTTACTTGATGTGGGTCTTACACTAATCTGTGTGTGTCTGGTCCGTCACTGCAGTCACAGGAAGTGTGTGTAAATTAGAGCGGGGTCAGCAGAAGGGCTAGGCGAGCTGTGAAAGAGATGAGATGAGAGGCTGTGTGTTCAGCAGGCACACGTTTACCCTGAGAGTGTTCACTGTTGTTTCAGAGGGGGAGGTCCTGCTGCCCTCCTTCATCATCAGGAACCATTCATTACGTTTTAACCTATAATCTAGTGTTTCATTTTGTCCTCTGCTCCATCTCCTTCCCTTCTGCTTCCATCTTATTTTCCTCAGCTCCTAATTAATGTGACATTAATGAATTGCATTTTTTACCTTAATGAGAGCCTCATTGACTTATTGTCAAGTAACCAGTTACAGCTTCACCCACTACAGCTAAATTCACCCAACTTTACTCTGTTTACACTCATGTTTTAATTTACATCTAATGTTAAAAACTTTCTTTTAAAATGTGTGTATTCATGCAGATTGCGAGGAAGCGACACAAGGTGATCAATACGTTTAAGAGTCCACTGGGACAGACGAGGCCGCCCCCCCCCCTGAAGCACATAGCACTAATGCCTCTGTCTCAGATCCGGAGAGTCCTGGACCTGAAGGACACGGACGGTAACGACATGCACGAACCTGAAAGTTAAAGCTGTAGCTCTTCATCTGAGCAGCTTCTATAAAAACAGTTGGAAATGTTATTTTATCAGAAAATAAATTTAATAAACTGAATAATCAATGAGAATCTGTTTTATTTATTCAGGTTATAATTCCTCTTCATATTGTGCTTTTAGTTTATTGTAGTTTTTTTAACCTTTCAACTGCAGATCAAGGAAAAAGTTAAAAAAAAAAACTAATTTTTTTGCAAAACTTTATTTATTTATTTCTTCTCTTAATGTTGATGTTTTTGGGATGTTAAATGAAAGTTAAATATGACTCAGCAGGATCATGTGTAGTACTCACTCTTTAAGGAGGAATGAAGGACTGTAATATTTGGACACCAACACTTATTTTATTCTAGTCACTCCTAGTTGTCTGCCTGGCCGTCTGTCTATGTTTGCCTCTCACTCTCCTTTGCCTCTGCTCCTCAGAGTGTGTGAATGCATTCGCCTTGGTGGTTCGTCCTCCGACTGAACAGGAGAACTTGTTGTTCAGCTTCCAGCTGACTGGAGAGGAAACAGTTAAAAGCGCCTGGCTGCGTACGCTTTGTCGTCACGTTGCCAACACCATCTGCAGGGCTGATGCGGTGAGAAGTCACAAAGTCACACACACAGTCACAGACTCACAAATGGAAAAACAATTATTGTCTGACACGTCAATATAAAGGCATAATGATGCTTTCATCATCAGCAGGTTTTTGTCACATAATTTTATTTTATCCCTAAACAAACTGATCCAGCACTCTCCTCTTTCCTTCATCAGAATGGATGAAACCGTTTTTAGACCTGGTGATTTAGAAATAAGATGAAGAAAAAACCCTGACAGAAGGTTTTTTGCCTAGTGGGAGATATGGCTGCACAATTAATCGTTAAAAAATCGTGATCTCAATTCAGACTTGTATTCAATCTCATTCCCAAATGACAACAATTCTTAAAAAGAAGAAGACGACAATTGTACCGCATTTGATCCAGGACATAATCTGCATGAAAACAAGCGCTCCTCTTTCTCCCTCAAATGACAAAGTTCAAAATTGTTTTTGTTTTTAAAATTTTTCAAAGGTTGTGACAAGACAAGAGATACATTTATTGTTTTTATATTCAGTGTCAGCTGTGACGAAGTTGATACAAGATGACTTTATTGTCGTTGCATCAGCGTCCTGATACAACGAAACTTAGTTTCAGTACAGCTGTTCCAAGATTCAGACAAACAACATAATCAGGGTATCTGCGGGTCCTTAAAAAGCCTTAAAAGGTTGTAAATTTGCTTTTATAAAATTAAGGCCTTAAATATCATTAAAAATGATAAATAATCCTTAAATTCAGTGTCCAAAGGTCTTACATTTCTAGGGCCCTATGATTTCTGGGTTACAAAGATCAGAAACTCAGCAACACACCAGACCACAAGGGTCTAGACGGGTCTAGGTCACTTAAGGCTGTTATTATCTCATTAATTCAGGAAAAAGGAGCTTTTTAAATTATTTTTAGGTAAATGCAATACACTTACGTAAGATATAATGCAGATCAATCTTTATCTTGATGGTTTTTTGTTGGTTTTTTTGCACTTTCAGTTCCAATAAAGGTTTAGTCAGAACTATTTGTAAGGTGGTCACATCCCCTTTCCCATTCCGTGAATGTAAGGTCTTAAATTTGGTCAAATCGGCCTTAAAACAGGTCTTAAAAAGTCGTAAATTTGGCTTCCTTAAACCTGCAGAAACACTGATAATACAAAACAGGAAAACAGCTGACTGCGGGCTTGCACATATGTATGCGCTCCCTTTTGTAGAGGTAAAAACGCTTGGAGGGGAGGGTGTGTGTGGAGGTGATAAAAAAAACATGTTCATTCCCCTAGGCTCAAGGGAACTCAGAGACGTGAACAGGGAAAAAAAATGCCTCCAACATAAAAAGCACAAGCACAAGGGTGGGAAGGTAACGTGAACCTCCATCACTTGGTTGAGTTTGCAGACATAGTGCAGCCGTCAGACCAGGTATGCAGGGGGGACGGAGTTGATAAGGTCCAAGGCAAACGTTGAAGTGTAGAAATGTGTGTGTTTGAATCAGTTCATGTGACGGGGGGAGGAAGCACCCGCCCTCGGCTGCCCATGGAGTGTCTGTTTTGACTTCAGCCTGTTTCAAGGCCTGCGAGGAGGAGTCGAATTGAAAATAACAGATTTGTTTTGGGGAGGAGTGATAAGGTTTTCACTTCCTTCAGTCTTTGTGGTCAGGTCTCTTTCCAGCAGCCAAATAAGGGTCAAATTCACCAAAGCCGGCTGGACAATCCTCTCAGCTGTTTGTCCCTCCACTGACCAGTCCATAACCACAGACAGATCCCTGCTGAGTATTCCTCCGAGATGTTTTCCTGCATATGAGTCCGAAAGCGCGACCAGATTGATAAGCCTCCAGCCCCACGCATCAGCTCAGCCAGCTGGCGTGCTGATGTGCAGGTAGTAAGTGCAATAAATATTTATATTGAAAAAATATATATATATTGAAAAAGAATCGTGATCTCAATTCTAAGCAAAAAAAAAAATCATGATTCTCATGTTATCCAGATTTGTGCAGCCCTAGTAGAAGATAAACATTCAAATTAGACAGATATAGAGGACTTGCCACTAGAGCTGTTCCATTAGGGGAGAAATCATAACAATTATTATTTTGTTCAATATTGAAATTATTAATTATCATAATTACTCATTAAGATGGAAAACACAAGTTCACATTTTAACAAGCCTGCATACATGTTTTACACCAGCAGGTGGCAGAGTTGTGCAGTTCATTCAAATTTATGAGAGTTTAAATTATAAACCTGAAAATCAGACAGCACTGCTATAAAAGCTGAGAAAAGCTGCTACTGGAGCCTGGAGGTCCAAACAGGGAGTCAGTCGTGTCTCCTGGCCCCGCCCCAGATCTGAGGGGGTCCTATCAGAACATCATGGAGGTCTAGTTTTAAATGCTGCTGGTGTTTGGACCTCATGCTGACCTGAAAACACTCACATGAGTTTAACCTTCAGACTGAGAGGAACGAGACACGACAAAATAAGAACAAAGTAAAATGTGACAAAATGATTTGTAATATTAATCGTTTCTTTGTTGAATATTTTTTGTTTCTTTGAAGTTGACATTAAAATACTAATTTAACGAATTGCACACTTAACTCGCCACCAAAATGTTCAAACCAAGTGATCAACTATTTTATACATCATGACAGGAAAGACAAACATTCATCTTTCAGAAATATAAGAGATAAAAGTGAGGACAGGAAATCAAATCTAATCGTCTAAATGTTTTCCTTTGTCATGAACAACAATGTCTTTCACTGGATCCAATGAAAGAATATTTTTAATTGGTTTTACTTGTGACTTGTTGAGAAATTAAAGTTCTACCAAATTATTCTGTGTTCTGATTCACATAAATGCAACAAACAGCATTTCTTTTTACTATTTATTTTATTTTAAATCATCTTAAGACGACAAATAGAACACACACACATCATGATAAATACATAAATATAATGCTTCTTACATTTAACAGCAAATACACTACGATTGTTTTTAAATTTTCATATATAACATTTAATTTCAGTCTATATATCTGATACTCCAGTATGCACTACCATTAACCCCTCTGCTCCTAATAAAGATGCATTAGGTGACCAAGCTTTTCTGAACGACTCCAACAACCCTCTAAGAACAAACAGCGTTCCATTATTCTGCAGGAAAACAACCAGCAGATCCACCTGCTGAAAACAGAGTCTACGATAAGCAACAGCACTGGATAACTGTCCTCAGCTCAGCTAAATATCACCCGTTTATTAGACTTCCTGTATATTTATTTACAGACTAATAATGTGCAGTTCTAACTGCATGAAAGCTTTAACCTGGACCAAAACATAATGTCAGTCTGTCGGGTCCTAATTTTAAATAATACTACAAACATCTAGCTGTCTAATCGAACGGTTTGATAGTCGCAACAACACAAATATAGAAAACAGTAGAAGCTTTTTTAGTGTTAACTAAGTCAAGTCCTCATTTTTCTGTCTGTTTCTTCTCTCTCTCCTTTTTCTTCTTCTTAATTGTTTTGATCATATAAATTCCCTTCCAGTAGCCTGATAGAGCTTGTCGATTTCCGTCTCATTCAAAGGGTAATTAAATGACTGGTGTAGTGACTAGAGCCAGCAGCAGGGGGCGATGCTGTCCTCTGCTCTGCCTGTCACCACACAGCTGCATTTCTAATTCGTTTTCACCGGGTAGGGGCTGCAGTGTGAATACCAACGAGATGGAGCAGTGCTTGTTAAAAACCCTCCACTGAGTGAGGTGCAGAGACAAATTTCACACTGTGTGAATTTATCTGCACATCCCAAACTGTAGCTAATTTCCTCCCAACAAGAACTCTCTCTATCAGCACCAATTACATCCTCCAGGTTTAGATCAGCTGTATTAAGGTGTTTTACTTTTTGTTGAAACCAGGAGGATCTCATTCAGTGCACAGACCCAGACTCACTGCAGGTCACCACGAAGGATATGGACAGCACACTGAGCAAAGCATCCAGAGCAATCAAGAAGACCTCTAAAAAGGTAAAAACTGTTTAAATCGTGCTGCCACAAATTATTATTCATTTTAGCTTGAAATGAATTTAACCTCAGCTAGTTCCAAAACCCACGGATAGGATGTTACAAACATTTTCCTGCTTTAGAACACAGATGTTCTTACCATCCCCTGGAACTCTTAATATCCTCACTTGTCTCTCCAAGGTTCTTTTAAGTGCATGAAGTCTTTGAAAAAGCTTGGATTTCAACGTTTTATTTTCAAGGTTTTAAATAAACTGCTTCAAACCAGAGCTGCACCTAAAATTGGGTAAAATGATTGGAACTGGTCCATATTCAATGATCAACGTGATCAGTGATTGGCCAATCTGAGACACAAGCAGTAGTTTTATAGTTTTGTTTCTGAATGCATCACTGCCGAGCACCAGTTTAAACAATGACATCATTGTCGCCCTCTGAACTCACTAAGCCATGCTAAGACATCATACATGTCTAGTAGGGCTGGGCGATATGACCTCAAATCAATATCACGATTTATTGAGGAGTTAACCTCTAACGATTAATGGACGATAACTACCTGTATGCTCAAAAACAAAAGTTGTCCACTAGATGAATCACTTTGAGTAAATATGAACTGTTCATATGGAACTCAGCACCAGTGTGAGGAGCTGGAAAATCTTCAAACTCTGATTGAAAGCACTTCATTTTTGCTTCTGCAAAGTTGTAAGAACCCTGGAGTAAATAAATGTATCTGATTTCATGTAAACGACTCGTCCGTGACTGTGTTTGTATCCTGAAAATGACTTCTTATTCCAACAAGATGGAGGTACATCTCATACCAACACTGGGAGGATGTGGTTCCTGCATTCATAAGTGTGATCCAGTGGACGTGTGTGTGTGTGTGTGTGTGTGTGTGTGTGTGTGTGTGTGTGTGTGTGTGTGTGTGTGTGTGTGTGTGTGTGTGTGTGTGTGTGTGTGTGTGTGTGTGTGTGTGTGTGTGTGTGTGTGTGTGTGAGAGTGAGAGTGTGTGTGTGAGAGAGAGAGAGAGAGAGAGAGATTCCCTAGGAGAGAAAATCTATCAAGGTCAAACAGAAACATTCACAGAGGAGGAAGTGAAGGCAAAAATCAAGAAGTGGGACAGAATCAGAAATCCAGAGTTCAGCTGGGTCGTGGTTTTTGAGCTGTTTGCAGGGAAAATGTGGTCCAATCAACCACTGACACAAGATAGGACAAAATCCAGAACTGTGTTTTGGGAACTCAATAATTCATTTGATCCCACCAAGGACGGGTAAAGATATGAAACGGACATTTTCTGCAAATATTCAGTAAATCTGTATTCTAAAGCAAGAAAAATGTCATAAAAACAGAGTTTTAGAACTAGCCTGCATTAAAGTCCTGCCCCATTTTGGCCCCTCTTATATTTATTAAACTGTGAGCTGCTGTTCAGAATTGGCTGTCTTTGAGGAAAAAAATTAATTCAACCTTTAGGCAGATTCATATATTATAGGGTAAATAATGCACTTTAACACACAATCTTGTGAAAACCTGTTTTTTTTCCCCCCAAAATGCCTGCATAGAACTTCAGAGAGTGGTGATAATACAACTATTAATGTAAAGTAAAAACACACGTTGGATTTATGCTTCTAGATTTTATGCAGACCACGAGAATCCTAAATCCTTCAGATTACTCCTTTTTCCTGGGTCCTTGGGTCACCTTCCATCCAAAATCATCTCCTGGTTTTTGGATTCACCACTAATAGTCTGTTAATGTGAATGTTATATTAATATGTTTTAGGTTAATGAGACAGCAGCTGGTTGAAATCAGCTCAATTATTTTTACCTTGAGTGGTAACAAGAGTCACAGGATCAAGTTGTCTGTTTCTTAACCTGGTTAGTAAATGGTTCTGGATCACAAACTATCTTTAAGAGGGAAGCTCTGAATGAGTGGATGAATACATAGACCTGCTACTCCATTCAGTTACTTTAGCCCACATAGAAAAGTTGAGAAATTGTGGAAGACAACTCATCTTCATGTCCATCTGCTTCATAAAGGATCTCCTGACAACTTTTAGTTCTGCAGAAATTCGAGGTTTTTTTTTTATCTTGGTGTCAAGGAGCAAAGGAAATCCCAGGTTCTGTTTAACCATCAGCAGCTACATCTCTCCTGGTTCTGATGAAGGCTGAAAACTGTGTCCTCCTTTGAGGATCAAGTCAGTCAGGTTAGATCCAGCATCTGTCTTTTCGGACTCCAGCCTGTTAGTTTAGATAGATTGGCTCCTGTTTCTCTATCTGAGCTATCCAGACTAGCTAACTCAATCAAAGTCTCTGACTGTCCTCTACATCTCTGTTTAAAATGTCTTCCAGTCCATCTGTCCCAGTGAGCTTCACTGGTTCCTGGTCCAGTCCCTGTCTACTTTCAGAACGCTGTAATCCACCCACTGCTACAGAAACCTGATCTCCACCCTTCTCTCTTCAGCAGCTACAGACCAGTCTCTAAATGAGTGTTTATTTCTAGGATCCTGGATAAGGTTGTAGCTAAACAGCTCTGGACAAACACAACCTCTCTGATAGTTCCAGTCAGGTTTCTGTAGAGCTCATTTTACTGAATCAGATCTTCATTCTGATTGGACGGGATGCAGGAGAAAGTTCTGATCCGGTTCTGATGGACCTGACTGCAGACTTTGACCATCACCTGTTACCTGATAGGCTGAGACACTGGGTAGACTTAAGCCTGGAACACACAGATTACGAATGCATTGCGCCACAGAATCGCCGCGGCCTAGGGGGTACACAGGACACGCTATGCAGCCTATGGAAGGCTGAACGCTGCTTGGAAAATCACCGCAGTAGCGCCTCCGCACAGACCGGCGTTTGCGTTGCGCTCTCCGTGTAGCCACTCTCAGTAACTACCGTATTTGCCCGCATATAAGACGAGGTTTTTTTCATTGAAAATAATTTGAAAAAGGGGGGGTCGTCTTATTATCGCGCCCTAGTTTTTCCGGCGGAGGGCGCAGGCTTTTTGGTCAAAGCGGCAGGAAGCAGCTCAGACAGCGAGCGGTTCCAGAGGTCCGGGCCTGGCCTAGTTCAAAGTTACAGGTTTACTAGTACTGAGGATTAAAATGTCCAGACCCAGCAGGTGTTTTCAGCAGCAGACTGTACAGGTGAGGGCTCGCGTCGCTCGCTCGATTCACACACGCATTCTCCCTCAGAACCTCATCCGTGTCACCGTTCTTTATATGCACCCGACACACACACACCTACACACTCCCTCACACATACAGCGGGTTTGTGTGTGTGTGTGTCTGCGCAATAATTGCGCAACAGCGGGTTTGTGTGTGCGCGCGATCATGGCGCAACAGTGGGTTTGTGTGTGTGTGTCTGCACAATATGGCGCAAAAGCGGGTTTGTGTGTGTGTCTGCTCAATAATTGCGCAACAGTGGGTTTGTGTGTGTGTACGATCATGGCGCAAAAGCAGGTTTGTGTGTGTGTGTGTGTGTACGATCATGGCGCAAAAGCGAGTTTGTGTGTGTGTGTGTGTACGATCATGGCGCAAAAGCGGGTTTGTGTGTCTGCACGATCATGGCACAGCAGCCGGTTTGTGTGTCTGTTCGTTCATGGCGCAGCTGTGTGTGTGTGTGTGTGTGTGTGTGTGTCTGTGCATTTTGCCGCAGCAGCGTGTGTGTGTAAACAAGCTTCCCCTACATGAAAACTCCATCTCAGCTCCACAACTGGATGTGAAGTTCATCAGTGTCTGATTATCGCGAAGCTGCACAATCTGACCGTGAAAGCTCCTGTCAGCAAAGGTGCGTTCGGGCAGAGAGATCAGTACAGTGGACTGGTGGACTAGTTGTGTGCACCACTGTTAATAAGCAAATATTAAAGCAGTCTGGAATTATTAGTAGCATTAGTTAAATTATTTTCTCAAAATTTCAATAAAAATTGTTTCTTTAAAAAGTGAATTTAGTCTTTTTTTCTGAAGATTAGTCTTGAAAAGGGGGGGTCGTCTTATAATCAGGGTCGTCCTATATTCGGGCAAATACGGTATAATGTTTTTGGTTTTTTAAAACGGCGTGTGTGCGATGCGTCCGTCTTCTGTGTGTCCCGGCTTTATCAGGATCTGAGCTGCAGTGGTTCTCCTCATATCTGTCTGAGGCCAGAACGTATCTACGGCTGGAGTTAGACTCTGCATTGTTACCGTGTCAAAGCAGGATCCCATGTCTGCGGGAAGGCTGGTCTATGGATTATACCTGATGGGAGGGGTGAGTGCTCTGGGACGTGTTTCTGTAAAATAGCTAGCGATACATAGCTTGTTTACAATGCTGCTGAGTGCAGCTTTAAGCATTCTTTCAGATGTGTTTAGACTATTAAACTGGATGCTGGGAACTTTCTACAAACCTGAAATCCTCCTCTGTTCTCTGGACCAGCTGGTTCCTAAAGTCAGGGATTCTCTTGGTCAACCTGCTTCATATACCAAACCTTCTGTCAGGAACCTTGGTGTGACCTTTGACCCAGCTCTGACTCTGGATGCTCATGTCAGTTCTCTGGTTCTCTCTTCCTTCTTTCATCTCTCCTGGTCTGGACTACTGCAGCTCTCCCTTCACCTGTCTGAACAGAACCTCCTTGGATCGGGTTCAGGTGTTTCAGAATGCTTCTGACTAAGGCTTCCAGATACACCCCGCTACTCTACCAGCGTCACTGGCTGCCTGAAGATTCCAGATTTCATTTCCAGGTCCTGGTTCTGGTTTTTACGGTCCTACATGGACCAGCACCAGTTTCCATCAGTGATATTCTACATCCTTCTGAGGTCCAGTGATCAGAGCCTACTGGTTTTGCAGCGTACCAGGATAAAGACTGAAGGGACAGAGACTCGGCTGCTGTGGACCCAGACTCTGGACCTTCGTCCTCCTGAGACCAGAGGACTCAGTGGCTCAAAACCCACCTCTTTAAACTGGCTTTTCATGAACCCCTGTAGATTAGTTATGTGCTCTGTTGTCTCCTTCTCTGTTTATGATTCTGTTAACTCTGTAATTCTTCTTGTCCCATGTTTTGTAAAGCAGCAAAAAAAGCTGAGCACAGTTCACGTCCTCTGTTCTTTTCCTACTTCATTTCTGTTTCAGTTCTCTGTATTTCAGGCAGATTCTGAAGCACCTTGTGATTTATATCTTTAAAGTTGCTATACAAATAAACATACTTACTTACAGTTTTGCCTTAAACATTAGTTGTTTAAAGTCCAACTTTATTCTTTTTAGACCTGTGATTTGCATGTAGGGAAAGTAAAATTATAAAATGAATTTATTGTTGTGACTGACGTGGTTCCCTGCTAATGTTTCCTGTGTTTGTTTTTTGTTAATATTGAGCTGTGTTCAGTTTTCTTATGATCATACACCTCACTGTTGAGTAGATGTTAGTTGTTTTCTTTATGATCAGTTCTAATTGAACACGGCGTATCGTCATGATCTGCAAAAGGTTCAACTTCATCAGACCTCTGATAACATGTATGTCGATTTTTGACCATTTTGAAGCATGTTTCTGTGGAAAGGTTATTATTATTTTCTGTCTTTAAATATAGAACAAGCTGATACTTCAGTGTTTGTTTGCATCACAGGACCAGTCAGAACATCAAGCCTGTCCATGCAGCAGGATTAGTGCATGTTCATTAGAGCCACTAACAGAATCTAAACATTACTATTTATTATGGATTTAAAATGAATCGGTTATTCGTATGCAATAGTTAATTCAACTCCATTATACTTTAGAATTATGTAATTCTGTAATTCTGTTGCTCATAAATTGTGGAAACATTTCTCCATCATAACTGTAAAGGAAGTAGAACGGTCATCTTTTACTGGGAGGAATAAAGTACAGCTTGTAAGGATGCTTCAGAGACTGGTTCTGACTGATGCTTTAAATCAGAGGTCACTAACAGGTGGACCGCGGTCCGGGTCTGGACTCAGACTGGTTCTGACTGATGCTTTAAATCAGAGGTCACTAACAGGTGGACCGCGGTCCGGGTCTGGACTCAGACTGGTTCTGACTGATGCTTTAAATCAGAGGTCACTAACAGGTGGACCGCGGTCCGGGTCTGGACTCAGACTGGTTCTGACTGGTGCTTTAAATCAGAGGTCACTAACAGGTGGACCGCGGTCCGGGTCTGGACTCAGACTGGTTCTGACTGGTGCTTTAAATCAGAGGTCACTAACAGGTGGACCGCGGTCCGGGTCTGGACTCAGACTGGTTCTGACTGGTGCTTTAAATCAGAGGTCACTAACAGGTGGACCGCGGTCCGGGTCTGGACTCAGAGACTGGTTCTGACTGGTGCTTTAAATCAGAGGTCACTAACAGGTGGACCGCGGTCCGGGTCTGGACTCAGAGACTGATTCTAACTGATGCTTTAAATTAAGAGACTGAAAATGAAACGTTTTCAGTGGAAAATTGGCTTTGACTCAAATATAAAACAACCTTTTTGTGTTTGTGTGTTTTAGGTGACGAGAGCATTTTCTTTCTCGAAGACCCCAAAACGTGTGATCCAGAGAGCCTTTTTGGCCAACAGCACTCCAGATGAGAAAAGCCAGAGGCTGAGCTGTGAAAACCGTGTCTGCAGCAGCTCCACCTTGGCTGTAAGTCAGGAGATAATTAGCAGAAGAGTGGTTTATGATGTAGCTCCACTCATTGTTGATTTTGTTGATGTGTGAATTATCATTACACTCATTCATATGGCAATACTGTTCTGGGTTGATGGATACCTTTACTGAGAAAATCTGCTCAGCTATTTAGTACTTTTTGCACAACTTTCTGTTCTCTAACAAGGAGATTAAAGGTTAAATTCACAGCAGGTGTTTGATCCATGAATCAACCAATAAATGTCCTGGTTCAGTTAGAACTGGTTTTTAAACAGTCCTAATCATCATACTGTTCACTTTATGACATGAGACCAAGTCCACATCTAACAACTGATCAATAGGACCTCATCATGGAGAGGCTTCTAACAGGATGTTCTCAGATGAAGTGACTACTGGGCTTAGAGTCACAGAGAGTCATCAGCAGATTGAAACAGAGAGACTGGAAAAGTTACAAAAAGACATAGAAGTGGACGTCCTTTGGCCACATCCCACTGATGGCTGCTTCATTATGAACAGTGACCTGCAGGATCCAGATGTATGGCTACATTTAATACATTTTTAATAAAATAATAAACTTATTTAAAATTTGTGATGAGTCAGAAATTTTACTCATCATTCTTTTAAATGATTAATATTTATTGAAACTTAAAATCTAGATTCTTTTTAAATGAACAGAGAATCAATACTCATAATAATCTGATGCAGAGACAATATTATAGTTTATAAAAATCAATTTGTTACTATAAATGTGTCTTAATGATGATACAGAAGAGAAAAGGGATGATTATTGTAAACATGCTTTTAGCTAAAACATTAATTAAACACTCAAACACGATGATGGATGTTATACGAGGTGTAGTGGAATAAACAGTTTGAGTTTATGTACACACACCTTCTGTGAGATTATTAAATTAGTTCTTGTCGGTTTTACACTGACCTGGTTTGGCTCAGCTACCTTGACTAAAATAATGGTTACACAGGGACTTCTAGGTTCATTCTTAGTAGCAGTGAGTTAACTTACGTATCCTTTTGTTATTCAAGGTAAGTAGGAGTCGTTGAATAAAATTATGAAATTTTATTACAAAAGACACAGACAACAGTTACAGTTTAGCAGAGGTAGTTAGCAGGTGTTTAAGCTTGAGTCATTCACGATGGCATTTGTATTCTGGATTGATCTTAAATAAGTTTTAGTAATCTGAGTCTCATGATGTTTAAGAGACTAGGGGATTTACTTAATTTAGATTAAGGATTCAAATGGAGAGGAAGAGTTACTGATGGATCAGTTACTAGTTTGAGTGAGCTAAAGTTGTTAGCTTTTATCAAAGTAGGCCTCTCAGCTTTACCAGGTTATGGTGACTCACTGTACTGGGTGGTCTCGATGGATCCGTCCGATGTGAACTCGCCTCGTCGAGGTGGGGGCACCCAGCCGGGGAGAGACGTTCGCTCGGGGAGGTGGTTCGCCGGCAGGACCAACCAGGCGGTCCTAGAGTACCAGTAGTAGCGAGTTTCAGTCCATAATCCATGGTGACACGAGTGTGAGGCTCATATTGAGTTGAAGGGAAAACAGCGTGTTTTCTCTTCGGGAGCCGGAGGTGAGATCGGCCGTCAGGGTGAGAGGCCGTCTCCAGGAGGAGGTCAGCTGTGTAGAGGTTTGACAGCTGAGGTGTTGTCTGACTCGAGACTGAATCAGAACTGAGAACTTCCGGGGTCGGAAGAGCTATAAGAAGTCTCAGTGGAACGTGGACGAATGAATGAACCTTATTAATGTCACGTGACTCAGATCACTAAGACCATTGGTTACTTGGGACAAGTAAACGAGTGATGCAGTTGACTTAACCTTTAGCATAGTATGTATGTGAAATAATACTGAAGGCTGGATCAAACATTCATTAATACTGGAAGAAAATGTATTAATCACATTAAGACATTTTAAAACGGTTTGATTAAGAGTAATGACGTTTAGAAGGAGACGTCTGGCAGTCTTTGAGTTATTATTAACTAAAGAGTGAAAATCCAGTGGTGTCTTCTGGAGAAACGTCCTTGATCTGAGAATGTTAATCCAGGTTAACATAATAAAAGAGTCATTTTATTCCAAGTTATTGGGAAGAAGATGGTTATTATTTGTGATGATCATAGAGGTCAAAGTTCAGAGGATATAGCGTATTTGGTGGCGCTACAGGGGTTAAATGATTTTAGGAAAAAATGAAGTCTGGATTTTATGAGACGTATATTGCTGAATTTAATAGATCTTAATTTAGATGTTGAAAATTAGTTATCAATTATTGTAAACAATCTGTCATCAGCTGAAAAGAGCTTACTGATGATGAAGGGCTCCTGAGCAGATTCGTCTGGCCAGCAGAAGTTGGTCTGAAGGTGAGAGATGGATGGTCCCCCCCGAATCCTGGACAGGTTGCTTCTGAAGTTTTCAAAGGCTCTTGTCCCTTGTATACACACAGCTGAACTTAGGTTTCCCGAACACAGTAGCTTACATCAGCTAGAGCAGCGGTTCCCAACCTTTTTTACCGCGCACCCCCCAACCTTTTTTACCGCGCACCCCCTTCTATGTCCCAGCTGTGTTCACGCTCCACCAGGACAGTAGGAGACGTCATCAAGCTAGAAATGATGCTTAAAGCTCCTATGTGCAGTATTTTATGTATCAAAGTTTTCTAAATGTTTTAAATTATATTTCAGGTCTAAACTATGATCTATGGGTAGAGCTCCACAACATCTATTATTCTTCTGAAGACCCTCCTTCCTTCTATAGACCCCTTTGAATTCTTTCTGATCGGCAAACTTTTTCAGCCAATAAAATTCAAATTTCCGCATTGTGGGCTGTCTGTCAACGTGCACGCGCTTCACGCAAATCTGTAGAGGTGGGGGCTGCGTGCGCCCAGGACTCTCCGTGTCTCTCTCTGTTTACAGTCTCGTCAGCTTATGGAGGAGTCAGAGCTAATTTCTACTAAAGTTATCCATTCCCCGACAACTGAGGGATTTATTTGTATTTTTAAACATTTCTCCTCACAGAATAGCAAGGCTTGCCAAGGATTCATGTTCATTTTGGTGAAGAATTCCATTTTGGACCAAATGCCGTTCATTTCCGGGTTCTGGAGCTTCAGTGCAGCAGCTCGCCCTTCGAGTAGCCATGTTTCAAAAGCACAGTGACAGACAGGTCTCAGGCCCTCGTACAGTGTGAGAACATGATTTGTGAGCTGTGAATGATTGAACCTTGCAATGTAATTATAATTTGAGCTGGAGCTCCACAACGCACAGTTTATGCCTGGCTGAGAGACCGGAGTGACGCTCCGTGTGCGCACGTGACCGCAGGTGGGGTTATAGAACGCAGTAGGTTGTGAGAATGGATTTTTAGAGAGGGGCCGTGATACATTGGATTAAAAAACTGCTCTCTTGCTGAAATCCTCCACGTACAGGCTTTAAGGTCACATGACCAGTTATTGAGACGGTTACATGTTTTGTTGGGGTGAACCCACCACTGTTGACTTTTGTTTCAATAAATAGTTTGAGATGAGGAAATCACCATTACATGCAATGCTGCATTGCTGCTGCAGCAGCACGTTAAGCAACACCCCTGTCGGGAAGCTGAGATTATTCTTCAAATTGGTATTAAAAGACAATAATTTAAATATTAGTGATAGAGTTGGAAAGAGCTCATGCACCAGGAGGACAAGACAAAGCAGCGCGCCATGAAGCAGGTGGATCAGACAGGTGAGGGGAGGAGGAGCTGAGAGAGCAGCAGGTAGACTCTTTAGTAATGATCAGACCATTGTCGGTAAGTAGTTCGTTTTTTCTGGGCATAAAATGGACCAGAGTGTCAAAACAATGCTGACTTTTTAATGTCTGAATAGCAGTAGAAAAAAACTAAAGATTTTCTCAAAACGTTATTTCAACCACAAACTAATTAATGGGGATCTTGTGCACAAGAATATATGTTTAAGTATTTAAATGTATATAAAAGTAATAGATTTCTATATGGATAAAAATAATACAGTAGATTTCTATAAGGATTGGAAATGTGTATCTATAAATAATAGATTTCTATGTGAATGGATGGATGTCTACATGGTGCCTTCAAGTTTTTGTATTCTTTTTCTCAGAAAAAGTCAGTAACACATGTTTTTGTCCAAATGAAGGTGATTTTATGGTTCATTCTTTACAGATCTCAAGTAGCCATTAGCCCTCATCATCACTACAATGTGAAATTTACAGTCAATCCATGTGATCGGTATCGGTGATCAGCAGCAAATAACGTGATCAGAACATCCCTAAGTCCTGCATACTTTTTGGTAAACGTTTTACTTCAGCTAAGGTGGCTCAGATATATTTAAGGGTAAGAGCAGAGTTTCCAGCTCAGAAACAGAACATTAGATTCTAGTCCAGCCTGACGAGCTGCTCATCCAGAACAGATTACCTCTCTGCTGTCCTTTTTGCATAAACTCAGTCTCACTGCAACTCTCTTCCTTAAAGTAGGTTTTTCTCATTAAAACCTATAAAGAGCAACAGCAATGTTGGATTTTTCTTTGTAGCTTCAATTTCAAGGGGACAGAAATGCAACTTTTCTTCTACCAATTGGAATCCAAATTCTAGCGTTACGCTTCAACAGAGCCCGAATAAGCTGGGTGAATTCTTTCTATTCAGCCAAGAGTCCAGAGCTCAGATCACTAACCAGATTGGAAGTATTGAATGAATCTTTTTACTTCCTTAAAGCATTCTTCAAGTTCTCAGGCAGACCAAAAACAGAGTTTTCCCACTCACCTCTGAACACCTGGTCAGACTTTATCATAAAACATGACGAGTCACAAACATCCTGAAGCCTGGTGGCTGATAGCTCTTTATAAAGATAAATGTTCTGGAAAGTGTTTTCAACAAATGGATAGGACAGATGATGATTTCATTGACTATTAGGCACCCTGACACATTCTCACACACACACAGCAGCTTTTAACAGCTGTACATTTATATCAGTGGGATATATTTGATAGAATACTTGGTTACTAGTTGGAAGTATCATGTTACTCTGATTGATATGAATATTAAAAAGCAGAGCGCACTCCCCCAGATCTACAAGGATAAACAGTTCCTTAAAATTCTGTCTTTGGGGAAACTAAATATCTAGTTTTCTGTTACTAATTTTACAAACAGAGTTTACTGTTCACTGTTCTTCGATCCCAGCTCCAGCTGGGTTACAATGTCATTGTGTCCTTGGTAGGGCTGGGTACTGTTAAATATTTTTTGATACTACTACTTTAACGATTCCTGGTTTTCGATACCAGTACCTTAACGATACTTTTTCCGGTACCTATATCAGAATCAGCTTTATTTGTCATTGAACCAGCGTCCTGGTACAACATACGCATACAATATGTATAATTCGGAGAGAAAATAAAAAAGTACTAAAAGTTTTTTAAATTAAACAAAAAAATGTATTACCGGGTTTTATTGCTTACCTTGGAAACTTTCTGTTATGTCACAGTATTCCCCCACACAGGCTGGAAGCTCGGGGTCTCCTTTTTTTTTTTTTAAGTCAGAGACTGAACACAGCGCTGCAGCTGTAAGTTGATTCTATACACGATGCGCTGCTTTGACTAATTGCTCGTATTCCTGTTTTTCGCAGCACAAATCTTATTGCATATGTTGCATTTTGCTGTGTTCCCATTTACCTTTCCAAAATGCAGCCAAACTAGTTTTTCAACATTTTAACCCTGAAAACACTACGCTTGTGGGAAGACTGTTTTGAAAGGGAGAGCAGAGGAGGGGCTGTGTGTGTGTTAGCTCCAGTGCTCACCCGCGTCTCATGAATCAAGGAGCGGATTAGCGGTGGAGAAATGGAGCGGATCATTTACGGGGATATTTTATTGTAAAAGTACCGAAATCTGTACTGTGTTTTTTCGGTACCATACCTACTGAATGCTTTCGGTCTGTACCGGTCTAGTACTGTGTTTCGTGCCCAGCCCTAGTCCTTGGGAGTGGAGACACTTTACCCACCTTGCCTACTGGTGGTGGTCAGAGGGTACCGGTGCATGGCATCCCCACCTCTGTCAGTGTGCCCCAGGGCAGCTGAGGCTACAATGTCATTTATCACCACCAGTGTGTGAATGGGTGAATGACTGTTCTAGAGTGCAGAACACTCTAGAAAGTGCTCTATAAATACAGGACATTTACCATTCTTAACGTGTGTGCAAGCAGGAAGGTAACTGATCAAATGTGTGTAAAACGATGTTTGAAGTAGTTTTTTCTGTTGTGCCTGCTGGTGATTCCTCTCTAGCATTGTGACGTGCCAGTTTTTAGTTTAAGTTTTATCTTGGTTCTGTAAATAATTTAACATCTGCTCAATGTGTCTTCCTCCTGTTTTGTACTTCAGATGTCTCGCTCGGCCTCCACGTTCACTTTGAACGATTCTGCCAAAACCAGTGCCGTGGTGCAGCGTTCCAACTCTCTGGACCAAACCCCAGTCAGAGCCAGGGTCCCTCTGTGTATCCGTACTCCCTGTACACCATCCAAAAGCCCCGCCCACAGCCCTTCATCCCACATCAACCCGGAATCCAGCAACCGCCTCAACTTCAACCACTGCTCTTTTGTTCAAGAGTCCAACACTCATGTGCCATTAATAATCCAACCTACTGTAAACCTCCCCAGTCCCCAGAAATCCAGCTCTCTAACCCATCTCACATCCGCCTCCGCTCACCTCAAAAGTTCCCAGTCAGGGTCTAACCATGGTGTGTCCAGGCGTCTGCCCTCTGCAGGTCAGCAGTCTAGACCCCCAACCCCTCAGCCTGTTCATGTCAAAATCAGGACATTTTCTGAGTCATGCCAAAATCCTCAAGTTCCTCTGGACCCACGCCAGGCTGTCCTGACCAGTCCTCGCAGAGAGACTTTGATCTAAACCATCCTGGAGTCTCATGTGAGCAAACATCACTGTTTACTAGTCTCAGCTAGGGGTGCACCAATATTTCTAACCTAAAAATCAACCTCACCATGAGCTGTTTGTTTCTTAACATCCAAATACCACTGGTGCTTTCCTAGTCCCAAATCAACTCCTTAGAAACTAAAGACCCTACAACAAAGGTCGATCAAACGGGGATTTCTTCAGCTCAAACTGAAGCGTCCCTGGGTCTAAAGGGAAGAGTCGTGTTTCTGATTGGACAGGGCAGAGGTTTTAAGGGTTGATTTGGTATAGTGGTTCAGTTGAACTGACCTGGGCTACTAATTGGTGGTGGGAATCAGCTGGACATGTCCACAAGGTGGTTTTAAAACATGTAGTTTAATCTGACCAAATCAAATGTTGAATAAAGACTTTTGTCTTTCTAACACACATCTGGGTTTTCATTGTTTATTGTGGAGCCACCTCTGTGTTCCTAAAACACAGGCATCATGTGATGGTTTGGAATTCAACACAGAGAGATGAGATAAACAGCTGTAGAGAGCATTAAGTGCATGTTAATACTCAAACTACACAAACTCAAAGGTGGCCTCTTTGGATCCGTTAAGCTAATATTAAAACTGCAGATCAGCTCAGGTAGTAATCGTTATTGTGGTCTAGATAATTACATCCATCCATATTGATTCCAAAGAAATTAAGAAACAATATGGAGTCAGGTGTTTTTAGGAGTATCTCAATAAAATACGTTTTGTTGACTTTTGTGGTCGGGAGCGTCACTCAGCCAATAAGGAACGATCTTAGAATAGAAACTGTTGTTGACACTCAGTGAGTCATGAGGCCAATTTCAAGTCATTTGGAGAACTTTATTTTCCAAAAGGAATTGTTGGTGACTAGCAGGAAATCTTCAGACAGTTGTCCCAGAAGTGGACCTGTCAGCAAGTTCACCCCTAGTCTGAAAATCCAGTGAGAAATGCGTTTCTGCATGTTAAACGTTAGTTTGGTTGATTTTTAAGGCATCAGCTTCTTTCTAAATGTTTCTGGCTGTAATGTCAGGTGCATAGTGTGTAATAGACTATTTTAGGACCAGTACTAACAAAGACCTGGTCCTGTCTAGGCACTGTTAGACCAGATGTTTATAAGGAGACTCTGAGGTTATCAGGTCTAGGGATTAGTCCCACTATGGAGCAGCTATAAGGTCCACTGCCTACAGAACGCTGTGATTGTGCAACACTGAGCTGACAGTTACCATGGCTACATCTCTTAGGAGTGTAATCGATGTTAATTATTTGATTAATCCACCATTCATCTGCCTTCACACAAAAAGCAGCCCTTAAACCCTCTGACTCAGAGTAGTGATGTATTCGTTCTGGTGTTTGTTGTTGGGAACGTTTCCAGGTGGTGGAGGTGGAGGATGCTCTGAGCAGAGATCACATGATCATTTCTCTGATTCTGCTCACTGATGGCTCAGTTACTCCCTGTGACCCCTCTCAAAACTATAGTATCTGGTCAAAGTCCAGTAAATCACTGGGTGTAGGAGTCTATGATCCATCTGATGAGCTGTTCTTCTGTTAGCCAGTGAATGGAGACCACCTGAAGCCCTGCTGACTGTCTGCTACCATTAAACTCTTCTTAATGAAGCTCTTTTCTACATGTCCTGCTGCAGCAGCCACAACTTTCCTGTCTCTCTGATGAATAACAAACTAGAATCGACCTCTCAAATCACTGATGATGAACATTTAGATATTTTTGTGAGGTTCATTTTGCTTGTTTTGTTTTTTACAGGCACACCACTCCCCCTCGATGGTCCATCTGCCGTCCATGTTTGAGAAAAAATACCACACCTTCAGTCGGTCGACCACACACCTCTTCTAAAACCCCGCAGCACCATGGACTGACTAGCAGCAGGATTTGATCTGTGTGTAGTCCAGTCCAGAAGCACAGCACACCTGGATTTGTCTGTGTTGAAGCTCTAAACACTTTTCACATTCAGAGGAAACGTTGATTTGTTTGACAGTATTTTAGAGAAAGAAAAGCCAGTTGGGACAAACTGATATTCTTTGAGCTTTTTTACCTAAAGTTTGGTCAGAAAAGGATTAAAATAGTAAACAAATTGTTTGAACCCTGAAGTTAGTCATCTAGGCTGTCCCAACAGGCTGGAGCATCTTTCTGAACACATACACTAGTGTGTGTGTGTGTGTGTGTGTGTGTGTGTGTGTGTGTGTGTGTGTGTGTGTGTTATCAGACACTAACTGGAGTGGTACTGAGCTCAGGCTGATTGGTTCACCTTACATCTGAAATAAATGAAGGATTCTCTTTGTTACTTTGAGCTACTCACTCACCTGTGGAGTGAAGTCAGCACTGACCATAGAGTCTAACATTCACTGAGCTTTACTAATCTTTATGAGGTTGAGGTGTTTCTATTTAACAGATGATCCATGTAAAGCTCCTAGTTTTCTTGGAGTGTTTTTTAATTTACTACCTTTGAGATAAGTCTTTGAATAAACTGACACTGAGCTTGTTTTATTTGAGTAGAGTAGATTTGACCTTATCACCTGTTCTTGTGTTGATCTGTCTCCAGGTAAACTTCTGATTGTTTCCAGCTTTTATAAAGCTATTTTCAGGTTTGAGGGCTGTGAAGGATTGCGCTCTTCCTCCATGTACACTCGCTCGTCTTTTTGTTTTGGACAGGGATGCATCAGTGTTCATATTTATTCCTATGGATGCATAAAGACTCTTTTTAGTGATATTTATGTTCGTTCTACTACTCAGTCTGTCATTTCTTTAAAGCTTTTTTTTTTATTTTTACCTTTTCAAATTGTCACTAGATATTTTATCTCTATTAAATGCTCTTAAACATGTTTAATTGTTCTGTGTTTGTCTTGTCATTAGAATGAATTCTATCAGTCCTTTGGAGGAGCTGATTTAATATTTTTTAAATGGTTCATAAAAAATCTATTGCTGATTTTTTGAATGGGATTTTTTGGTGTAAACGTTTACAGAAATATTTGAACAGGATTGAATTAATTGCTGGTTTTAAATGGCCTCACCAGCATCCAGTCCTAGAGTCGATGGTTAAACCGGACTATCAGATTATCAAAGTGTTCCTGGAGCTTCTCAGGTCTGAAGAGATTTACATAAAACTGAATGTTCCCAGTGCTCGTCTCCTCCTCCCACTCGTTGAAGTTTGTTCAGAAGTTTTTTGATTCCCTTTAGACGACAAACCCTCTGAAAACAGCCTCCCCAATAAAACCAGAGAAACTGAGTACATTCACTATTTAACCTGCATAATCAGCTCTTTGAAGAAAGTCTCAAAATCCTGACAACCTGGTGACCAGCAGGAAGAATTAGATCAGGTGAAAATGTGTAAACTGCAGCCTGATGTCACAGAGAAGTATAACGGCTCTGATGGCTAAATATAGAGGAGTGGATTTGTTATCCATCCATCTTCCTGATGGCTTTATCCACTAAAGTTAATGAGGAGCTGGTTTCTAACTCCAGAAGTCACCAGTGGACCCTGGACAGGTCACCAGTCCATCGCAGGGACACATGTTCTCACACTTGCATCACTTTTGGATTTTTCACAATTCATTACTGAACCTAAAGAAACCACTCCCTAAACCTGTATAATTCATTTTCTATAAGAATCATTTGTGAACGTTTGTATTTTATCTGCTTCTAAAAATATTAGAAACCTTAAATAAAACCACCTTAAATGTTATGGATTGACCTGATCAGGCTCCATCAGACATCATCTTGTACCAAATGAATCCATCAGACCTCATGGCTCTCAGCCTGCAGGTTGACTTCTGGTTTTTAGAGCTAACAGTAGAATGGGAGGCAGACTCCTCTGGTGGAACCAGCTTCCTGTTTCCATCGGGGAGGCAGAAACACGGGACTGCATCACATCCTGCAACTTCTCAACGCTGCAGTGATGAATGCCAGGTTCATGTTTGTTAGTTTCAGCTTAGAGTACAACTCCATTCTCCCAGAATCCTCCAGTCCAAACTGTCCCAGCTCTCTGTTCCAGCCTCCACTTGCCAGTGGATCAGAAACTTTTTGATAGACAGGAGGCAGCACCCAGACTATCAGTACTGGTGTCCCCCAGGGATGTGTGCTGTCTCCACTGCTTCTATACAAACAACAACACTAGTGATCTGTCAAACTCCACACAACAATCTACGTCATCCAGAACAGCAATGAGTCTGCAAACAGACGCGAGGCGGACCAGCTGGCCTCCATCCAGGCCCTGCACTCCTCTAGAGGGAGGAAACAGTTGAGTGACCCCTCTCACCCACGATTAACCGTTCACCTCTCTCCTCTGGTCGGTGCTACCGAACACTGTTCACCTGTCTAGTTATTTATTTTTCTGGAAAGTGAATGCATGTTAATGGATAAGTTCATAACAAAAGTGAGACTGGAGTTAAGTTCCTTTTGAGCTACAGACTAAACCGGATTCTGTTCCTAATAAACTGGCCATGCCAGTGACTAACTGAACTCAAAATGATTTGTTACTTTTCTGTGTTCATGGACAGATAACGTGATAAGGGACTGGATGTTGTTTATGCGATAGATTTTCTTATTCAAACCACTGAGTGACTGAACACATGACCCACTGGTCCAGATGGTTCCTTAATCATAAAAGGAACTGACTTTCTGAACTTTGTCTCATCTAAAAGCAGGAATGAAGAAATGTCTCCGCAGTGGGTTTACACACCTGACTGACTCTTGCTGCATGCTGTTAGCTTAGCTCTAATCACATTAGCTACCCCAGAGAAGGTCAGCTGCCTCACACTGAGGCAAGGTGTGTTTAGAATGAAGAGCCTTTCATTTTAGCCACATTAGTATTTTATGTCATCAGACTGGGGGTTGATTTGTGCTTTGTCCTCTTTGCATGCCTCGTCTTCAAAGCATTAGAAGGTAATCTATGTCTCTTGGATATGTGGGACGGGCCAGGCTGCCAGCCACTGGAGGTAAGCTGCCATGCAGGCCTGAGGCCAGGGGGGACTGGGGAATAGTCAGAACCAAAAGGCACCTCTTCACAGAGGACACTCACTCTTTTTAGATTTGCCTTTGCCTTCACTTCAAAGTGCTTCTGTTCAGGGGGAAACAAAGAGAGAGACAGGCTTCAAGAAGGATGAAGGGCTGCTAAATTCAAGCTACCATCATGAATCCAAAAAGATTCAGCCCTGGTAAGAACAACTACTGATGCATAATTTACCTAAATGTTTTAATGGAGTGGTCCTCATGCTGGAATACTGTGGCTGTGAATGGATACGAGAGAGAAACGTTTCCTCCTCAAATAGCTTTCAAAGAACTTAGAAAGAGATCAGTTCAACAGTGAAATCTCTCAGTGAAAAGTCTGAACGTGTAACCCGCTACAAAGGAGGAGAGATCTGAATAACCCATGACCAGAAGTCTTGTTTTTCCTGCCAAAAAAGATATTTTTCTGAAAATAAAATTTCCTATAAACTTGATTGTTTCCCCCCTGAGTTCTAAAGCATGACTGGGTCATTCCGTCTATTCATTGTGTTGACCTCACATGTCAAGTAGTTCAGACCCAGTTTTATTGTTAATTTGATGGATGAGAGTGTTGCAGTGGTTCAGGTCAGCTCTAATGACCAAATGGAAGCTTTGTTTAGTTTTTTAACTCCAGATGATGAACACACACAACCTTTAAAAATAATGACAAAACAAATTCAAACTCTACAAAACCTCCAGTGTGACTTGTTTCAGACACACGTTTAAATCAGAATCTTTCTAAAATGTCATTTTAATGAGTTTTATGGGTCAGTTCTGATAAACTGTCTCCATTATGTCATTTATTACTGATCCTATTGGCTGTCAGGGTGGTGGCATGCCTTACATTTTGGTGTGATTGTGTTCATGTATGTGGACTGTGATGTGTTTAAGTATAGAGGGTTGATACAAAAGAACAGAGACACCGATACCTGACTTGGTGTCTCACCGCCGGCATGGGGAGGGTTGAGAGCTCAGAGATTCACAGGATACTGTGTTTTCAACGGGATCGTCGTGCTATTGAAGCACTGAGAGTTTAAAGTGCCCATGACATCGGTTTCCATGTTTTCTGACTTATCTATCATGTTGCAACGTTGAGTTCTCACCTTAAACCTGCCAGAAAGAGCTAAAAACGGCGTCCATCTGTCTCCTAGTCCAGCCAGTGAGAAGCTCTTCCAGATTTCAGACCCAGGTTTCAAACAGTTTTTTTCACTCCAGCCCGCTATGAGGTCATAGTGATCCGGACTTGCTTATATGGTCAATTCTCCTCCCACATGCACGTTCACGACAACTGGAGCGAGACAGTACCGCCGCCATTGCCCATAGACCGTGTAGTGGTTCGTTTCAGTTTCGTTTCTCTTTCACGTGACAACACTGCCCCCTGCTGCAGCAGAAGTGTCAGGCTGCCAAATAAGGAGAAACCCAGCAGAACCGGAAGGCGGCGCTGTCTTCTAATCTCTGAGTTGCTCGTTAGGAAATAATTACAGCGTATTTTGAGTTATAATGGTGCAACGCTAATCTAGAGGCATCAAAGATTACACCTGTTTAATATAAAGTGATTTAAATATGGAGTCACAGGCACTTTAAAAGCTGGGAGAATTGTTAAGAGTGAGGAAATCATCTATCATGTGTCTAGCACATCTAGACCCTCCTTAAAGGGACATTTAGGTCGTGTTAATGTGGCGTTCTATCAGTTATTTATCGACAGTAAGGTCCATCTCCACCACTGACATCACACAAAGTGGGCAAAGTTTCTACAAGTGCAGGAAATCCTTAGCCCAGTATACTAGACCGTCAGTTCTGCTCTGCAGAAATTTGGTGGAAATATATAGAAATATATATCTACATATATAGTCTGGTTTACCAGGCTAGGAAATCCTCTGACTGGTGCAACAGTCAGATCAGATAAAACCCTGTTGCTAAAAACTATCAGCGAATTTCCAGGTATTTAAAACTTTTGATCAAAAAGTCCTACTGATTCCTTAGAATACTGTTTGTTAATCTCTACATATTTAGCATGAGGCCATGTGGACTGTATGGTCCTTAGTGTGAATATATAACTGACAGAACACCACTTCCAACTGACCCAAGGATCCTTTTGAGAGATCAGCTGAAGATGGGTTGTGGACTTGTCTCAGAGGTCCATCAGGAGCCAGTGGGAGGAAGCATCAACATCTGAAGACACCCGCTCAAGTTACTGTGTGTTTCCAGTTTAGGGTTGTTCTGTGGATTCCACAGTTTACAGGTGAAAGTACTCTTCCCATTATAGTGCAAACATAGTGCATACAATACACGGTATTGTATGCATACAATATACCGCCACGGTATGGAAACAGAGTGAAAACATTTCAGCTTGGTGCCACAAAATGTGGCTCTAGGGGCTGAATGTGGCCTGCAGGCCACCTATGGAGCACCACTGGTGGGCTTGCTTATTTAGGCAACTCATGAAAACACCAGTTTGATGAATTCTGTTTAGATGGATCAGTCTTCTATGAAAAATTTGTATTACTCATGCAAAATAAAAGCAACCAAAATCGACTCCAACTCAAAATGTTCCTCAGGATTCTCACCAGCAGGGGAACATGCTACAATGTTTATTATTTGTCCATCAAGATCCTGATAGCTGAATATTAGAATCCAACACAAGTCCTATAACTCTGCTTTTTAACATCAGCTTATTTAGTCAGCATCATGGACGCTGGGCTGCCTATCAGTTCTTGGTTCTGTTTGGGTTTGTGGGAATGTTGGCTTCCCTCTGGTCCAGTACTCTATAGATTTTTGTTTTCACACATTTTCTGTAAGAAAGGTTTGTTCTGCTCTTCAACCTGCCATCTGTTCAAGAGCTCAGGTCATCTTTGTTGTAGAAATAAATCTGTTTGTTCTCTACAGAGGACTGAGAGAGGGTCATGGTATTTACATGTTTTACCAAAGTAATGACAGAGTAACCTTTATACTGGCTGAATTGTATTGGTTTACTCATAATAGGCTCAGTGCTTGGAGTGAAATACTAAACAGGTCTCTCTTTGAACTTTAATACAGGGAGTCTAAATTTGATTACCAACAAAACTAATATTTTGTCCCGTGCTCTTCAAATGTCTTGTGTCTATAGAGGTTTGTGTGTTGGAAACAAAACCTTTGACTGTGTAAGTCTGACATATATTATCTTTCCAGTTGAGTTTCAGGTCTCTAACATTTAAAATGAACCTTCTCTCATCAGATTTCAACCTCATGTGGAGTTTAGTTGTCCCTGACGGAGCAGAGATGGAGACAGGTGGATCAGGGTGTCTGCAGTGACGTGGACTCTAAACTGGGGCCTCATTTAAAGCTGCTTACACATGAAACAGGGTCTGAAAGTCACATAAGTCACTTTCTATGGAAACTTTGTGATTTAAAGTAAAACCGTGATGGAAGAATGTGGTCACTTTAAGAAACCTTGAACCCTGGTGTAAGAATACTTTGGAGACAGGGAAACTGGCAGCACTGGTGAGAGGGTAACATGATGAATGTAAGACACACTCACATGGAAGCATGCACGCAGTCACACACACCTCTGCACGCACACACCTTTAAAAATCTGGGGTTTGTGTACCCCCTGATACTAAAGCTGTGTTGTCTGGGTTACCAGCCCCCGTTGGGGTCTCCATGGCAACATGGCCTGAGGGGAGGAGTCAGAGTAAGAGTGATTCAAAAGAGGACCACACCTGTAATGTGGAGACAGGGTAGACCTTCTGGAATTCTGAAGTTTTTTTAGCTTCTCAAATAGCTTTACCTCCTCAGGTCACAGCAAACGGCTGTGGTAACGGTACCCACTACCCTCGTAATGGCACAGGGTTCCATTCCCTGCAGCGCCCTGCTGATTGTGTTGATACTAACAGGAAAGAAAACTGAGTTTTGTGAGAAGCTTCAGAATAAGTGACTGTATTGCAGACATCTGCAGCACCTGCATGTAAATAAAAACTTTAATGAGTATCTCAAGAAAGTCTTATACTTCATTTTTCCTGAACGCTGCTTACACTTCACAGCTCAGTATCTTGTTTTAGTGTTCATTAGTCAGAACAGAACTCAGCATCCTTTATTTTTATAATTATGACACAAGTTTCTTCCTCTCTCTCTCTGCCGTCGAACCCGACTCAGCCTGATCAGTTACCTTTATTATTGGCCCCGACTCGGTTTGGGCTTGGGTTGAAATTGAGAAGTCTACATGAAGCTGATTGGTGAGAGAGTAGAGCATGTCGAGGACAGGGTTAGTGCAGACAGATGATTTGCTGTGGAGACCCTGAAGGGGAATGCTGAAAGGAGGAGAAGAAGAAATGATCAAATCCTAACCAGTCCAACGCGCTTTTATATTAAAGTAACCTGCAGGAACACCAATCATAAATGCACACACTTTGTTGGATAGGCTGAAACGGTGGAGTTGCACCCCCGCCTCTGATTCCTGATGTAGTTTTGGCCACCTGAGGATCTGATCTCTCCTTTTCAGACAAACAGACCCATCGAGCAGAGAGCTGTTCTACAAACAGTCCAGCTTCCTGGAGCAACTTCAGCTTCAGGTATTATTGTCACAGAAATTCAGAACTGGTTTACCTTATTCAGAGGTTTATTACCATGAAGATTAAAACATATTAAAGCATCACTCAGTGATCATTCATCTTATTTGATAACTGCTGCTACAGTTTTTGGAAAATCACATAAACCTTGGTGCTTGGATGGTGAATGACAGGGTCTCTGAGGAGGGTAAGAATGAACTGATGTGTACTTTTAGTCTCAGATAGCTACTTGACATTTTGCTATGTTCCCTGACCAGTTGTCCCTGAGGAATGTAAAAAACTGGCTTTTCAGATTAACTGAACTGATTTTCAAAGCATGTTAAGAAACATGAAACACGGGGGAACAGATTTTCTGAAATAACTTATTTCATCTGGTTGCTGTAACTCATTGTGTGGGTTTGTTATATTTATGAGGTAAATCCTGTTCAGTGTCACCTGACTAACCTGGACAGGCTGTCAGCTGATCTCAAAACCAGCACAGAGACACAACCAGCCTCACACACACATTCATGAATTACCATTTAACCTGACATGTATGTTATCTGTCTGTGGGAGGAAACGAAGGCACCTGGAGAAAACTCATCATGCATGGTGAGAACACACAGACTACACAGCTGAGATTCAAACCAGCAACCTTGTTTTTAATGAGAGATCAGTGCCTGGCAAGCCAGATTATATATATGGGTATATAGAGTACTCAATGGGCAGCCCGAACAAGCATCTAATTGCACACAGCACATCACTCTGGTCTCTAAGCCGGGAATATACTGTGCAGCTCCTGCTCAAACTACGCTTACAATGCAGGGTTTAATCATTCAGCTCACAAGTCATGTTCTCACACTGTACGAGGGTCTGATGAGACCAGCCTGTCACTGTGGTGATGAAACGTCCTGGGAGCGCGGCCCTCACCTCATCAGGTTTGTGCGACTGACCCAATGCAGAAATTTGAATTTTAGTGGCACAAAAAGTTCGCTGGTCAGAGAGAATTCTAAGGAGGAAGGAGGGTCTTCAGAAGAATAACATATGTTGTTGAACTCTAACCATATATCATAGTTTAGACCTGAAGTATCATTTAAAACATTTAGAAAACTCTGATAGATAGAAAAAAGCTCCAGATAGGAGCTTTAAATGAACAGGAGTTACTAAACTTTCCACTCAATTGCTAATAGATCTAGTCTTTCTCATGAATATCATCAAAATACTTGTTATTATGTGTGTTTGTGCCAGAGTGTGTGAGTGTGAAAGAGATGAAACATAAGGATGCTAATGACTTATTGATGATGTAATCCTGGAGGGGCCCATTGAAGATTTAATGCTGCACCACAAGGAGACGAACAAAGGGAAACAAAGAATACGAGATGCAGATTTGAGCCTTGATGTGCTAATCAGTCTGGGCCAAATTACACACAAGATTTTAAAACATCATCGTCTGACCTGCCAGTTAATCTGCCTTTCTTATTTTCTGCACTGATGTGGCCTAAGCTAACAACAGATGTTTAAACATGTTCAACAAACACATTTTTGGGAATATTAAACAAACCTTCCACGTAAGTGGTTTCACTTTTCACATCAAGCATCCTCCACCAGAGTCCTGGGAGCCTGAGGGTTCTCTTCTTATTGGTCCGAGAACTCTTCTGGACAGAGATCTTTGAAGTTGTTCCTGGGATCTGTTGGAGCCACTCTCACCGTGTGGGAGGTCACAGCCCTGATGACTTCTGGCACTAACTATTTAGTTGTTGATATTTCTCCACTTCTTGGGTTCCTAACACTACTGCCTCATTCTGCAGATTGTTGACCACCACAGTGTCCAGCTGGTCAACCATCACCTGTTTGTCTGTCTGGATCTGGAAGTCATCTTAGCTAGGGATGCAGTTATCAGATACTTTAGTAATCAATTATGATGTTGATTACTCCATCAAGTACTTATAAACACACAACTTCACCTACGGAACGCTAGTGATGTGAAGTTCATGAACGAGTCAAATCTTTTAAACGGCTCTTCACTGTGAACGAGGAGAACCGAGTCCTTGTAAAGAACCGTTCATTTTTTTGGATTAACTGTGACTTTTGAGTCCGAGAGGAGATATTCAGCAACACGACACTAAGTCTAAACAGAACGGCTCTGTGTTTAAAACATCAGTGAGAACAGAAACATGAACCCATCAGTTCCATCAGGGAAGCTAATAAGTGACGCACACGTAGATGTTGCAACAAAGAGTGTCCCCAAACATAGTTCCACATGAATTAAAAAATAAATAAATAAATTGCAAAAAAAAAAAAAAAAACAACCCAAAACATAAAAGAGTCAGTGTTTTGAGTGGCTCTTTGAGGTGAACGACTCCCTTCAAAGAGCCATAAGTCCCATCACTACTGAGAGCTGCTCTCCTTTCTCCTGAAGAATCTACATGTGCTCTGATGTTTGTATATGTTTAAAGAGCAGTTACATTATTAGCCAGCCTGTTTATTGATTAAAAACGTCTTTCAGGAAATCTACAACTCATCTACAGTTTTTGGTGAATTTTTTTTTCTTAAAAGGTGACTAAATAGTGAGATTCTTAACAGTTATGCAGAGCTGATTGAGAGAATTACCTTCAACTCCATCTGTGGTCTGCCTGAGTACAACAGCTTGTCTTTTTAATAATCCAAAACATGCTGTCTGTTCTTGTGGAAATATGAATCAGTCTGATGGCAGGTGAGTTTCCCATCAGCTGAGATATTAATATTCTTTATGCAATGATATAGAGATTTCAGATCTACCATTTATTAGCTCAAACATTAAACAACACTCATGTTTTAAAAGCCCTAACATCAGCTCTTCTCTGACAGCATGGTGGGAGTATCTGAAAATGACTGAGTCTTCACTGATTCCATGCAGGCGTACACCCATCTGGAACAATCCTGACATCCTACAAAACAACAATATGATCAACTTCTCAGACTGGAGGAGTAAAGGAATCGTATACCTGGAACATTTCTTTGAGGGAACTGATTTCAACCCATTTAACAGGATAGTCTCACACAATATGGGGTTGACAGGAAAAGATTTTTAGAATATCAACAAATTTAATTTGTAAGTAAAAAAAAAGTAAGCTTAATAGAAGTGAGCTACAAATCTCCAAAATTACTGTCTAAATTAAAATATATGGGTTACTGACTAAATTAGATGATTCAATATCTCTTCCTATAGCTAAGTGGGAGGCAGACCTGTCAGTCAGTTATGACCAAAACTTCTGGTCTCAGACATGTTTAAAACCTTTTAGAATGACTAGAAACCCCAGTTTACAAATATAAAATCCTACATAGAGTTCACTATACAGGTCATCGGATGTTCAGGATGGGTTATGCGCCATCTGAAATTTGCACAAGCTGCACAGACAACACTCCTGACACCTATATTCATGCACTTTGGTTTTGTCCACCTGTGCAGAGATTTTGGTCCCGGATATGTGAAGACCTGTCAAAGTGTCTGAAATGTATTATTCCAGCTTCCCCTCCAGTTTGCTTGCTGGGAGATTTAGATGATGTCATCACAGAGATGAATTCAGTTCACATGGTTCTAACGGCCCTATGCATCGCTAAGAAAACGATCCTCATAAACTGGAAAAACAAAAATAATCTCACTTTGAACCAGTATAGGAATCTGTTGTTGGACTATATTAACCTTGAGACAACCTCTGCCTCCGCTCCTAAAAAATCTCTCTGGGCAACTTTGATCAGTTTCATCACATAGTGAGGATTGGGGGGGGGTCCTCGACTTTGTCCTCCGGGGTGGTGTGGTGGGTGTGTGGGTTTTGGGCGTCTGGCGGTTTCCTGGGGGTGGGCTCGTTGGGGAGAATACAGCCAGTGATGTCTGGGGGGAGGGGGGTCTTGCCAGCTAGCCTCACCTCCGGTGTCATTGCCCACCTCCACGTTGCATGTAGACATTTAGGGTTCAGGGCGGGGAGGGCGTGCTGCCGCCACCTTTTCTTTTAAACGCATCTTACTACAACATGCATCAACACCACATTGGAGCAGGTGGGGAGAGACTTGTGGTCTTCCCACACCCCTGTTCTTTGGTTGCTACCTGGGGCCAGTAGTGGAGCAGGCTGTCTGGTCGGGGTTTGTGGCGGGGGCTGCTCAGCTACAGCGGTAGGCATGGCGGTCTGCTCATCCCCACCCCAGTACAGAAGGGACCATCTCCTGGGTCTGGGGGCCGGTTTCACCCTTAGGGTGCTGGGCCTCGGTCCTGGGTATATAGAGTATGCATGGGGAGTGAGAGTGGGTGTACAGCATCTATTGTGTGTTTTGGTATGTTTGCTAGGGATGTGTGTGTGTGCATGAGGGTGGCAATGTATGATGGTGTCTGTATGTGACTGTTTATCTGTCAGGTCTTATCGTCCGCCTTCTTTACAACGCTCTAGGCCCTCCTCTGTTGTGGACTTATCCTCCCTGGCTGCGCCTCGGCATTGGGTGGTGCCTTTTTCCATCGGTGTATTGGAGTGTCTCGGGGGCTGGGCCAGGGTGCTGGAGGTGTCTGCCTGCTCTCCCCCCTGTGACTGCCTGGCAGGATCTGGGCCCCCTGGTGTGGTTGGGCCTCTGCTGGGGCCGGTTTGCCCCTGGGTCTTGGGTCTTTGGTTCTGGGCTGGATCTGCCCTGGACTGCCAGCTGTGGGCTGTGTCTGTGGGCCCTTTGTCGTGGCCCCCAGGGGCTCTAGCGCAGTGGCTGCTGGGTGACCCATGCAGGGTGAACCTCAGCGTTCTGGGGGGGTTTGCGGCTGCCCTGGCATTGGTCTTTCTGGGGTGTCCGTGCCCTGGGTGGCCTCTGGACGTCTGGGGCCCGGGCCTCCTCTGCGTCCTCCATGGGCCTTGGGGGCGTCTGTGGCTCCTCTAACTTATTATTGAATGTTTCAATAGAGAAACCTTACATAAACAAGCGCGCATATACACACAAGGTGCTCACATAAAAATGGACTCAGGTGTTTTCAGACACATTGACTGGGGCTGTGGTTGACACTGAACTCACCTTGAATTAGTCTTTACCGTCTACATTTTAAGGATATCACAACTGTTGTGTATTCATATGCTGTTTGTTGCTGTTGTATCTTTTCTCCCTGTTTTGTTTGTTTGTGCTTTATTTGCAGGTCTAGAAATGGATTCTTCACGTCTCTTGTTCTCTTCTTTTTCTCTTTACTTTCTCCTCCACCCTTCTTTCTGTACCCTTCTTCTTTTCAGTCTCCGTGTCCATAGGGATTCAAATCAAACCAAAAAACAATTCTAATAAAGATTTTTTAAAGTTATATTTAAATATAAGTCAGGTTGAGCATGATAGCAGTGGCTGTAACGTCTCACCTGGAACAGCAACACTGTTGGGCTTGTTCCTGCATTCAGACATCTATTCTGTTTGCTCTACAGCCGGACAGGACACGGGAAAATACAAATAAAAAAGAAAAGGGGTAATAGTCACGTTATCTCGCGAGAAGCAGTAACACTTTACAGCAATCCATGTTTCCACCTCAGAACCTGCTCAGGACAGACAAGCTGAAGACAGACATCATAGAGCTATTGTATCGTGTTCATCATGGAGGAGACTCCAAAGAAACAAAGAAAACCTTTATCTGATGATTGACAACACAGGCGCACAGTGAGAGGAGGGGGAACAGTTAGTTTTTATGACAGTGATTTGAAATGGACACTATGCTAATGACACATGCTAAAAACAAGCCAAAATGGCCTAGTGTGCCTTTAACACCAGCCACCAGGCCTATCCACCCTACTCCTCCAACAGCCACCATGCCCACTTCCTGTTTAGCTTGTGAGACCTTGTTTACAATCCTGTGACAATGGGAATAGGATGAAGGCACATTTTTAAAGGAAATGTGGCAGTGGTAGCAACTAGGACAGGTTTGCTTTGTTCGCTGTCCTTGCTTGGTGGACACATGCAGGTAGACACGTGTCTTTACCCAGGAAGGGCTGAACACAAGGCTGACGCTTCGGCTGACGCTAAAGTTGTGGCGTCCAAACTTATGCTGAGCCACTAATAGGGTTGGGCATCGAGAATCGGGAATCGATAGGAACCGGGACTAGCTGTCCGGTTCTCCCGAGATCATTTAAATTTTAGATTCTAGTTTCGATTCCCAGGCCGCAGACCAGAAGAAGAATCCGTCTACATCACCGCGCATTCATTGTAAAATGTTCGGTCTGCAGCGGCGTTCTACAGCGTGGCTTCAGCTGCTGATCAGAATCGGGTGATGTCCATGAAAAAAACGTCATCTGTCAAGACTGAACAATGTATTTCACAGCTGTTCACCTGAATGCAGCCTGCAGACTCTGTGTAGCGTCTCTCCTCCCCTCATTGTTGTATCGGAGCTCAGCGCCGACACTGAAAGTAAAACACATCTGCCGAACCTTTACTCCATCAGAGTGATCTAAACTTTGCATCCTGCAACAAAAACTACCGTGGAAATACCGGAGGAAGCTCGTTAAAATACATCAACACGGTGGATTTAAAGGTGTGGGTCGCGTTAACCGGAAATTTCCGGTATTTAACCGTTTTTTTTTTTTTTTACTTTGACGGAAAGATCTGAAGGGAGCCGGTCATTCTGACAGGTTTGCGCGCGCGCCTGCCCGTCCATAGGAAATCACTGAATTGTCCCCTCTAATAATTCGAACCAAGGATGCAGAACTAGCGCTGCATCTCCACCAACTAATACCAGCAGCCCAGACTGAGGTTCTGTGCTGCTGAGCGCAGACCTGTGATCCAGACGTCCTGCGCTCTGCAACAGAAGAACACTGGTCCGCCATCAGGTGTCAGACCTGATCCGCTCAAACGCTGCGTTGCAATCCGGTGCTCAGTGCGCGATCAGATATGGATTAACTACACTTCCTGTTGTAATGTGCTCTCAGAGTCGCGTTATAGGCTGTGGAGGCTTGTTGACACGCAAAATCTGCTCCGCGAGCCGCGCGCACATAGAACTGGACTCCAAACGCGAGGAGGTCCGCTTTAAACATCAGCACGAGGTTTTCCCCTGAGTATCTCAATGAAAAATATGTGAACCCCTCATCCCTCTCATGATCTCATAATGAAAGTTAATATTATATAGTAATCAGAGTCCCGCGGAGCGCACAGAGGACCACCTCACCTGCTGCTGCGCTGCGCTGAACTCCAAACGGAGTTTTTAGAAATGTCTCTATGAAGACTGACTGATCGACTAATTTAGAGTCTAATCCTATGGGTTTATGTGCTAAATGGACCCAGTGTTAGAGTAATAATGCTACTGAAAATGTAATTATTATAATTTTTAAAATTAATAAGTGACGGATAAAAATAGATTATGACCGGACTTTTTTAACCCTGTCAGTCAAAATGACGGAAAACTAAAAAGTCTAGCGCTACCTGGAGGTGAGTTTTCATGTCTCACTGCAGAAATCAACACACGGAGCAACAGTCAGACGCAGCTACACTCACTCAGTATTAGCCTGCTGACCATCAGAACGCTGAACAAATAAACTGTAAAATAATTAAAGTCCTCCAGATGAGAAGCTGGGTTCAGCCCTCTAGGACCTGATATGGCTGATAAATAAATGAACCTAATATTAGTAATAATAATAATAATCTTACAACACACATTGTTGTGAGATTAATATTATTGTTTTGCTTTTTGTGAACTATTTAATCTGCTTAGAGTTTTAATGTTTTAAATCTGTTTTATTGTTACTGACAGCAGCTAGATTGAAGTTTCAGATGACAGAACGCTGCAGCATGTTGGAGTAGACTCTCTGTCATCCTGACAGGATCATGTTCAGTTTGAATTGAAAACAGCTGAATGTTCCAGTTATTTTGAAGACTCATTGTCTCCCATTAAAGAGCCTCCTTCAGTTTTAAACCTTGGGTTGAGAGTAGGAGGTTTGGAAGTTCTGGTCAGAAACAAACTGATTATGCTACAAGTCTTTTTTTTTTTTGAAAAAGTAAAAACATGTTTTTGTCTAAATTAAGGTGATGTTATTGTTCATTAGAATTAAAATTCATGGAAGTTCAGATTATTTCATCAAGTAAGAGCTCTGGTTAGATGGCTCATTAAAACATGTAAAATTTTTGGACCCTGCCTCTTGAAAGAATCGGAATCGAGAATCGATAGGAACCGGAATCGAAACGAGGAATCGGAACCGGAATCGTTAAAATTGAAACGATGCCCAACCCTAGCCACTAATTGGATGCAGCAGTTTCAGCTTTAGCTGAGCAACCCCTAATTGCGTTGCTCTGATTGCTATTCGATGGACCAACGGAGACTAAAAGACACCTCTGTTATGCACGGATGCGTTTCAGACACTTTCCCAGCAACAGATGGTAAAAAGCAAAAAGACATGAAAAACTGACAGTAGCAGACACTCAGGCCCTTCTGTGCAGCTGTTTAACGTAGTGTGATGCTCAGCTCAGTTGAGCTGCAGTGAGACACAACAGCAGCTAGCTGGAGAAGATGGAGTCAGCTTACTTGTGTTGTAGTAATATTATTATTATTAGTTGTTGTTTTTATGTAGCAGTAGTATACACACTCTGTCTGAATACTCACAGTCCTGACATTTGATTTGGTAAAAGTCCAGTAATCCATTCATAATGCCTGATTGATTCCCAAATCATTAGCATGTTTTATGTCGCCGCTAATGTTTTGCTAACAGAAGAAACCAGTAGAGCTGATTAAAGCTTTACCATCAACCTTTACTTCAGGTGAATGTGACTTTTTATTTTATAGTGATTCAACCAGCTGACAGATCCTGTCATGTGGTCACATGACCTGCTGCTGCTGATCAGTTTAAAAAAGGCTAAACTAGTATTTGACTTACCTTTTCTGTTAAACCAAACCATGATTTAGATCAATGGCATTTATTAGTACTCATCTGTACTCAGTATCAGCAAGTACTTAATGTAAATACTCGGTTTTTAAAAATCTGGTATCGGTGCATTGGGATTTGAAGGTAATTTAAGATGTTCAGTCTTAAATAAACCAGGCTGGATATTACTGAGAAGTGCATGAACCCATATAAAATGACACAAAAATGAGAATTAATGTTCCTTCAGTTTATGTTTCAGACAGAGAGAAGCTATACGAGGGGATTTGAAAACCCACCCTTGACCTGTCCCATGAATATTTGATTCTTTCAGTTGTTCAGGAAAAAACGTATATGTATTTTAAATCAGGAGAAACTCTCTTCCCATCACTCCCCTCTCATTACCCTCAAAAGGCCATCTCACCCCACTGTGCTCAGCTGCTCAGACATCCAGTAACCCACACAACACAACCTTCCACTCGACACTGACCTCTACATTTCCTTCACTTACTGTGGTGTTACATGTTGGCCTTATTCCAATCTCCTCTCCAATAATTGCCTCATCCAGAATCTTTCTGCAGAGGAGTAGAGCAGCTTTGTGCGTTCTTTTGTGTTTTGACGACACTGATTGTTCACAAATGAGGCAGCAGCATATTCATTCAGCAGAAGCAGATAAGGAGGTGCTGCCAGAGGCCAGAGGACGGGGGAGATAGGAGGAAAGGAAAATGAGAGATGGAATGACATAAATAGAGAGGACAGAAGAGGGACGATGTAGAGAGGAAAGACAAGAAATTGAGAGAAGAGGAGGTGGTGTGGTGCAGTGGGGGACTTGAGCCAAAGAAAGGCTTTTTAAAAAGAAAGGGATGAAATAATCAAGGCGTTTCCTCCCAGCAGCATCAATTATAAGCTGGCATAGCAGCCGTCATAGTCACTAAAATGTCTGTTTGTTAGTGAGAATTCTCTGTTTATTACTACAAGGCAAACTGTTCATTTAAAAACAAGAAGATAAATATGTTTTTCTTTTCTTTGTTGTCTAACCCTGGCACTGTCCTTATTTTGGGGTCTATAGAGTTTTCTATCTATTCATTTGGGGTCATGTTGACCCCCTGAGACAGCGTGAGGCTTAAAAACCATTTGTTTTTGAACATTGGCACAAAAACAAAGGAAATTTGGTTGATTATTTCTTTGTTGTAACAGTTGTTGGAAGGTCTGATTAGTCAATAAAACAGTTATAACTTGTAAGAACTGAGCCTCAGTGGAAGGAGCAACACGGCTAAATGTGTGGGTGGCTTCCAAAAGGAAGTCCCAAACATACCCTGAACCTATTCACTCATGTTCTGAGTTACTTGGTGGACTGGATGATTGCACTTTCCCATAGTAATCAGGAAAAAGCACATATTGGTCATTTTTATACGTTATTTACTTGTAGGAGCCTCAGGAGCACATAGATCCACATGGAGCCTCAGCAGCTTGGCTTCTCCACCTCGCACACGTTACATTTTGTTGTGGACTGACCTCCCATTCCTCTATCAGGAGTGGTTAAAGGTCAGCTAGTGTTGTAGTGTCGGTCACTAGACCAGTGGTTCCCACACTTTTAGCTTCTGACCCACTAAACAACATAGGCAGAGACTCATGACTCAACCATCAGTGGTGGCCCGTCAATAGGGGGCGCCGGGGCACCGCCCCACCAGTCTCACAGGAAGAGGAGGAGGAAGAAGAAGGTGATTGGAATCACAAAACAGTTCTAAAAGAACCATGAAAATTAAACAAAATGATCTATCCATTATAAGTGCTGTGTATAATCTGCATTTAGGTGTAGTTTTAAAATGTTCTCTCACTTTTTTTTATACCATAACTGAAAGGTCATTTGATGTACTTCCTGTTTCTTTGGGGTATTCTGCACATGATTCAGGTGCACAAATCTTTACCATAGACCTACGCTATAACTGGTGCATGTGCACTGGAACCCCCTTCAATACAAGTATAGGAGAGCCTTGGGGCTCTTGAAGCATGAGCAGAAGAGCGGAGTCTCAGCTGATATGTGGTTAGAGCACATCTGAAAACTGACTTGCAAAAATGCATTCACCCAAAAAAAAAAAGTCACCAGCCGCCACTGCCAACCATTACCTGCAAAATGATACAAACACTGTTATTAAACTAATGAAACACAAACATCTACAGCTATTATACCAGGTCTATTCAACTGTTTATGATAGTTTGTAGAGAAAAAAGTATGATATTAGCAAGGATTTCTTGGGAAGCAGTGCTTGAGCACAGACTGTATTACTAGAGTGACCAACAGCCCAAGCTGTCCAGAGCTGTCAATCAGGAGCACATCAATTATCAGTCATACACCTGTGACTGGAACACAGCTGGCAGCACCTGAAGCTCAAAACACGAGTGAAAACCAACAGGAGAATATTTCAGGGAATTAGAATTTGGCATATTTTCTAAGGGTGCTATCAAGTTATACTCTGATGTTCTAATCAGGCTGTCTGGTGATAGATACTGACCACTTCTCCTCTCTCTGCTGACTTTACTCTCTCTACTCTCCATGTTTGTAGTTCCTGTTCTTGCTGCTACTGACTTTGTTCTGTTTTAGAAATGAGGACTGACCAAGTCCTTCCTGTCCTCTCAGACCCCTGAAGCATTAGGCTCCGCCCATTCTGAGCCTGGTTCAGATGGAGGTTTCTATCTTCCCTCTGTCGCCCTCATACATCCAGCTGGTTCCGGTAGTTAGGAAATTGTTCATCATATAAAACAATATCAGCTAATTCCAGCTGGAACAGACAGTTAAAGGAACCTGAGAGTGGTCAGAAGCTACAGGGCAATTCCAGCAGGTCGGTCGATCTAACATCAGACCCAGTTCAGACCATATCCTACAGGACTGCTCTAGGGCAGAGTTCCCCACTCAGCAGGCCATGTACCAGTACCACTAATGTGGCTTCAATTACTAAGACATATTAAAATATCAATGAGCTGGCCATCTCAGCGGCTGCACTGCCAGGCTCCCCATCTCCAAAATGTGCTAACTCAAGCCTTGTTTGCTTAAAATTGCACACATTTTTCTGTCACGTTTTAATCACAAAGTTTGCTCAGAGGATGACTTCCACAACGTCCAGACCTGGTTTTGTGCGTAAGCAGCTTTAGAATGAAGTCCCTGGAGCTTAATGAATAAACTTGGTTGAATGAGAAATGTTATAAAGTGAAAGTAAATGTGTTGGACCCAAACGCAGAACAGCAAACAGGGAATCAGGAACAAACAAGCTTTATTAACTTGTAACCCCAGGGCTGTTGAACCAGAGAGAAGGTAATGACAATGAGCTGGCATTGAGTAAAGAAAGCATTTACTGAGAGTAAAGAACAGGTGAGTCACAAAACTAATGCAGCTGTCAAACCTGCATAACATAACGAGAGTTAAACTAAAGCAATAAGTAATAAAAACCACAGGGTTAAACCGAGTGAACTAGGAGTTAATTAAACAACAAGCCAGCAAACCAAAGAACTAAAACCCAACAACAACACAGAGCCCATAGGAGACACTGCACAGCATTATAAAGCATCCATGTGATGGTGGGAGGCAGCAATAATTATCATCATCAATGTATGTGACAGGAATTTATTTTAAAGTTTACAATCAGTGCATGATTATAATGCATGATTTACTCCCACCCATCAAAAAACAACAGCAAAAAACATGGAAGTAATCTTGATTAAACAAAACTAGAAAATAAATATTTTGTTCCAAATATAGTTTTTTTTCTACTGCATCCTCTCCAGGTTTGCACAGAATATGTGAAATTTGTACATTGAAGCAGAGGTATCCTCATTCATTTAAATACGGGGGGAAAAATAGAACAGATGTTTCTGTAGATGTTGACTGTTTTTGATTACAGTTTTTCTCAGTAGCTTTGGTTCATTTCTCACAACAGAATTAAAGTTTGCACAACAGTTA
The DNA here is from genome assembly GCA_006937965.1 of Callopanchax toddi. Classification (NCBI taxonomy): domain Eukaryota; kingdom Metazoa; phylum Chordata; class Actinopteri; order Cyprinodontiformes; family Nothobranchiidae; genus Callopanchax; species Callopanchax toddi. The sequence goes on along the minus strand of SSNR01000313.1, from coordinate 364,699 downwards.
GTGCAACCTTCACAACATGTAGTCATTTGGGCGCTACCTAGTGTCAGTTTCCTGTTCATTTCATCCAATGGGAACTGTTTTTGGACATAAAGCGACTAGTTAGTACAAATATCTGCAAAATGATCACTTTTCCATTTGCTTTTATCATGTCTGTCAAAATGAACTCTACTTGTAGCGGCTGAATAGTCATTGTTCATACAACTAATAATCTTCATTTCACTGATTGTGTCATTGCATACAAAATTGTTTATCATGTTGTCAAACATTTTGTACATCCAGTTTCTAAATCTTTGTAATGTTTCCATGAAAATGTCCATAAATAACTTTTCTCAGGTAAACCTGATCTTCCACTGAGTTAGAGGCTGTGTGAACATTTAATGAGACCAGTGAGACCAGTCTGCTGTGGTCAGCCAGTGGTTTGCAGCACATGACAGGATGCTAGTGGAGTATCTTCCTCCCTACTCTCCATTCCTAAATCCGATTGAGGAGTTTTCCTCTTCCTGGAGGTGGAAGGTAAATGACCGGCGTCCACAGACCCAAATGACCCTGAGAGCAGCCATGGATGCAGCTTGTGATGACATCACAGCAGAGTCCTGCAGAGGGTGGATTCAGCAGAAGAAACTTTCCTCTGTGCATTGACAGAGCTGACATTCACTGTGATGTAGATGGAAATATGTGTCCAGACAGACGGGAGCGTCTAGATGTCCATGACTGATCTGCAGCACCGTCTGTTTTACAGGATCTTCAGTTTCTAAACTACTACAGTCTGGTTTACTGAGCCAAAGGTAGTTTAGTCTTTGTAAATGTTTTTGTTCCAGTTGCACAATGCTGTGAAAAGTTGTAAATATACAGTACAGTAAAGTGTCTATTCAGTGTCTTGATCTTTCTTTTACTTCTAGTTTTCTAAATGCTATGCACGCTGTCTGGACTTTACACTGGGCAGCACTTCCAGAGTAATCTGTCTCAATGAAAACATGACTAAACCATGTGACTGTTGTTTATACGATGCTGGTGTCATGACGTTGTCATTTTGACCACACTGACACTTTCAATGACATAAAGACTTGTTTTTGAAGCATGAACTTCCCATTTTGAGAAAGTGACTTTTGCAGGTTATCTATTATGTTTTGCAGTTTGCTCTAATTGTTTTGAGAAACGTCTTAGCAGTGGTGAAAACTTTAATTCTGTTGTGAGAAATGCACCAAAGCTACTGAGAACAACTGTAAAGGCATATTATGCAGTTTTGGCTTGATTTCAGCACCCCCTAGTGTCTGTTTTAAATCACTTTCGTAAAAACGTTAGTATTGTTTCTGCTCAGAAACCCCTAAATCCAACAGTAGAAATGTCTCCTCAGCCTTTATAGCTTTCTACTGGAGCGGTTCATCACTCATTCAAAGAAATCAGCTGTGTTCAAGCAGGGAGAGATGGAACAAATCAGGAATCATGAGCTAAAAACACTCCAGTGCTAGCATAACAGCTAGTCACATTGGGTTAGCCTAACCCTCGTGAGATACGCGATTTTGTGAGACTTCCGGGACGTTTCAGTAACCCTGTAAAGGGTCATATTAGCACATACTGGCTCAAGAAGATTATTTAAAAATATGAAAAAGTTACATAATGTGCCTTGAGATATTTATGTAAAGGTGGGAGTGGAAGGACATATGACTCTCTACAGCAGGAAATGCATACATAAACAGAAGAGAGGACTGTATCAAGAAAAATGATTATTTCCTCATCAACACAAATGAATCATAATTGTCATATTTAATTGTAAAAGTGCCTCACATTCTTTGTTTACTTAGTTCTAGATCTTAGATGACTAACTTCTGAACTTATTAATCTAGCTCTCAGATCAGCATGTGCTCTTGTGTACGTGCATACGTCAGGGTGACGCTAAAGCTCAGTTAAATTATTCAGCTTGTTTATTTATTTGAAACGCTCAGCAGAACATTAATCTTTATATGAAATGATACCAGTCACCAGATCTCACAGCTCTGCCCTGAAACACCTCAGGATGTTTGTGACTTTTCTTTAAAGATAATAAAGTCTTGACAGGTATGCAAATGTAGTCTAACAGAATATAACACCCTGTCCTTTAATAATCCAAAACTTTCTGTTGCTCTTTTGTTAAAATGTCTTGACTCAGTCTGAAGGCAGGCGAGTCCTTTATGCTGGAAACAGAACAACTCCTGATTCTTTAATAAAAAACAAGTAGACTTAAAACGGACTTTATCACGAGCAGAACCCGTTCATAAAGACTTTTCCTTTTTAATCGGTACAAGTCTGGACCTGTAGAGCTGAGAGTGAGGTCTGATGATGTGGTACTGTTGTGCTGAAACTATCCTCGTCAAATACCGAGCACCTGGATCTCTTTAATCCTCACAACAGCATTTAGTCATTTAGATGAAGGTCTTGACTGGAGTATGAATGTAAAACTAACAGAGCCACTACCCTAACCCTTCACCTGGGTAGAAAATCAAGTGAGGTGAGTAAAAAGTCTTTATAAAGTGTAGCATGACCTTTGACCCCAAAGTCACTCTCCACACACTCACTGCTCTGGAGATGTTTGAGCTTGGTTTAATGGAAGCCTTCATTTTGAAAACCTGTCGTTACCCTGAACCATCACAGACCGACCCACCACTAAGGGGCTCAAACAGCTGACTCACAAAGACGAGTGCAAACACTGGAGCTCCTCTCACCTCCTCTCCTCTCTGATGAAAGACTGATTTCACAGATGGCATTTCTATTAAAGCCTTTTTTCTTTGAGATGTAATCAATATGTTTTAATCAGTAAATCTTCATCTCAGGTTACATCATTACTGAATGTTTGAGTCCCAGAATTACTTATATATTTAATGTTGATCTAAAGCTTCATGCAATGACATGTTTTTTCCACAGAAGAAATTCATTCTCATATGGACACAGCGCCTCCACAGATTGATACTTTGATTAGTCTTTCAGATTATCTTCAGAATGGTTTTCATATAAACTGTTAATGCTTTTCTGCTGTGATCTAAGTGTATAATATAAAGGTGTCAGGATCCTGTTGTGTGTGTGTGTGTGTGTGTGTGTGTGTGTGTGCTCTAACTTCCATCCTGTCTGCATATTTCTCATCACCATAAATCTTGACCTTCTTTTAAAAACCCTAAAACTACAGGAAAGCAAACAAAATGGATCATAGACTATTTCTTAAATTTGTAGCGTCCAGGACTTGTGTAACGACTTTGCCCAAAAACAGACAAAATGTGATCTCAGTACTATAACTCCTGAATCTAAACCCAAATATTTAAACGATTGTCAAAGTACAGAAATGTTTTCAGGAACCTTTCTGAAAGCATTTCCACAGTGTGTCAAACACTAAACATTACAGTAAATCCAGAAGGTCTAAATATACATGAACCGACTTCCATTCACTCTGAATCTAGCTCGGTTCCTTTAAGACAAAGTCGGGTAATCCTGCTTTATGAGGGCCACGTCCTGCATGTGTCAGGAGTTTCTCTGCATAAACACAGCTGTGATGAAGAGGTTTCTGTTGGCCTTGAAGGCACACTTAGGAGGAAAACCTTAAAAACCCTCGATTCCAGAATCAGAAAACCCAAATTTAGATCTTAGCAGATCCCTCTGTTCTGGTCTCACCTCTGTTTATATTGGACTGTTCTTATTTAGAATATATTGTTATTTTTTTATATACTTAGTTAAATCCATTCATTATTGAGTGTAGTCTGACATTCAGCTTCTTACAGTTTTTCTCAGTAGCTTTGGTTCATTTCTCACAACAGAATTAAAGTTTTCACAACAGTTAGTGCAACCTTCACAACATGTAGTCATTTGGGCGCTACCTAGTGTCAGTTTCCTGTTCATTTCATCCAGTGGTCACTGTTTTTGGACATGAAGCGACTAGTTAGTACAAATATCTGCAAAATGAACACTTTTTCATTTGCTTTTATCATGTCTGTCAAAATGAACTCTACTTGTAGCAGCTGAACAAAACAGTCAACAATTCTGTGTTTTCTGTCAATATGGGATGCTGTGTGAACATTAATGAGGAAAAAGAATGAACTGAAATGATTTTAGCAAATGGCTGCAATATAACAAAGAGTGAAAAGTTTAAGGGGGTCTGAACACTTTCCGTACCCACTGACACTTTACATCACAAGAAATATGAAATCTTCAAGTTGTAATTTAGTTCTAGGTTTATTCTCAAGCTGTTTTTATACTTTTACATTTTAATTTCCTGCTGCTGAAAACAAAAATGGTTAAGATAGCTATTTTAAACTGTATTGTTTAAATGTAACACTTTTTTCAAACCTCAAGGCTTTTTAGAACAAGATGGAACTAAATGTGTTCTTTCTTCTTTGTGCTCAGAAATGGTTACAAGTACAACTTTGTTTCCCTTCAACTGCCTTTGACTTGTCAGCTCACACTCGCACATAATGCAACGAAAAACTTAAAAAAATAAAAACCCAAATTGATAGTTGAATAAAAATGAATAGCAGTCCTTTGATCATTCAGTGTGTTGCCTTCACGGTGTTGGGTTAAAAACACCTGGTTTCTGAAGAAACTTTATGTTTTAACAATGAACAAAGTGAAAATATAATTAGTCATACACAAACTCATTTTACTTTCATCCTGGACGTTAATGAACAAACTGCTTCTTCTTACTCGTTCACATGGTTAACGCAGAGCATCTTATACAATGCATAAATAGCTTAAAGCAGAGGCTTTATTCTTTTAACACTGTGACAGGGGAGCTGCTGCTATATTTATGGTGCATTTTAGGACCTCCTCAGGTCTCAGGATTCAGACGTTAAAACATAGACAAAAAACTATCATTGAAACAGAAGGAATAAGAAATATTTGAAAAACCGTTGAAACAAACAATCAATTGATTATGATGCGTCAGACATGATGACGGTAAAAACTATAATAGAATCTGTTATTGATCCATTCACTTACATCTGTAATCTCTCACTTTCTACAGGAATCTTCCCTGATTCTACAAAAACAGCTAAAGTGGTTCCTTTATTTAAGAGTGGTGATGAACACAGTTTCACTAACTACAGACCAGTGTCACTGCTCTACTGTTTAACTACAGACCAGTGTCACTGCTCTACTGTTTAACTACAGACCAGTGTCACTGCTCTACTGTTTAACTACAGACCAGTGTCACTGCTCTACTGTTTAACTACAGACCAGTGTCACTGCTCTACTGTTTAACTACAGACCAGTGTCAGTGTTTCTACTGTTTAACTACAGACCAGTGTCACTGCTTTTACTGTTTAACTACAGACCAATGTCACTGCTTCTACTGTTTAACTACATACCAGTGTCAGTGCTTCTACTGTTTAACTACAGACCAGTGTCAGTGTTTCTACTGTTTAACTACAGACCAGTGTCAGTGTTTCTACTGTTTAACTACAGACCAGTGTCAGTGCCCTACTGTTTAACTACAGACCAGTGTCAGTGTTTCTACTGTTTAACTACAGACCAGTGTCAGTGTTTCTACTGTTTAACTACAGACCAGTGTCACTGCTCTACTGTTTAACTACAGACCAGTGTCAGTGCTCTACTGTTTAACTACAGACCAGTGTCACTGCTCTACTGTTTAACTACAGACCAGTGTCACTGCTCTACTGTTTAACTACAGACCAGTGTCACTGCTCTACTGTTTAACTACAGACCAGTGTCAGTGTTTCTACTGTTTAACTACAGACCAGTGTCAGTGTTTCTACTATTTAACTACAGACCAGTGTCAGTGTTTCTACTGTTTAACTACAGACCAGTGTCACTGCTTTTACTGTTTAACTACAGACCAATGTCACTGCTTCTACTGTTTAACTACAGACCAGTGTCACTGCTTCTAATGTTTAACTACAGACCAGTGTCAGTGTTTCTACTGTTTAACTACAGACCAGTGTCACTGCTCTACTGTTTAATTACAGACCAGTGTCAGTGCTCTACTGTTTAACTACAGACCAGTGTCAGTGTTTCTACTGTTTAACTACAGACCAGTGTCAGTGTTTCTACTGTTTAACTACAGACCAGTGTCACTGCTCTACTGTTTAACTACAGACCAGTGTCACTGCTCTACTGTTTAATTACAGACCAGTGTCACTGTTTCTACTGTTTAACTACAGACCGGTGTCAGTGTTTCTACTTTTTAACTACAGACCAGTGTTACTGCTCTACTGTTTAACTACAGACCAGTGTCGCTGCTCTACTGTTTAACTACAGAACAGTGTCACTGCTCTACTGTTTAACTCCAGACCAGTGTAAGTGTTTCTACTGTTTAACTACAGACCAGTGTCAGTGTTTCTACTGTTTAACTACAGACCAGTGTCACTGCTCTACTGTTTAACTACAGACCAGTGTCACTGCTTTTACTGTTTAACTACAGACCAGTGTCAGTGCTCTACTGTTTAACTACAGACCAGTGTCAGTGTTTCTACTTTTTAACTACAGACCAGTGTCAGTGTTTCTACTGTTTAACTACAGACCAGTGTCACTGCTCTACCTTTTAACTACACACCAGTGTCACTGCTTCTACTGTTTAATTACAGACCAGTGTCACTGCTTCTACTGTTTAACTACAGAGCAGTGTCAGTGCTCTACTGTTTAACTACAGACCAGTGTCAGTGTTTCTACTGTTTAACTACAGACCAGTGTCAGTGTTTCTACTGTTTAACTACAGACCAGTGTCAGTGCTCTACTGTTTAACTACAGACCAGTGTCACTGCTCTACTGTTTAACTACAGACCAGTGTCAGTGCTCTACTGTTTAACTACAGACCAGTGTCACTGCTCTACTGTTTAACTACAGACCAGTGTCACTGCTCTACTGTTTAACTACAGACCAGTGTCAGTGCTTCTACTGTTTAACTACAGACCAGTGTCACTGCTCTACTGTTTAACTACAGACCAGTGTCACTGCTCTACTGTTTAACTACAGACCAGTGTCACTGCTTCTACTGTTTAACTACAGACCAGTGTCACTGCTTCTACTGTTTAACTACAGACCAGTGTCACTGCTTCTACTGTTTAACTACAGACCAGTGTCACTGCTCTACTGTTTAACTACAGACCAGTGTCAGTGTTTCTACTGTTTAACTACAGACCAGTGTCAGTGTTTCTACTGTTTAACTACAGACCAGTGTCACTGCTCTACTGTTTAACTACAGACCAGTGTCACTGCTCTACTGTTTAACTACAGACCAGTGTCACTGCTTCTACTGTTTAACTACAGACCAGTGTCACTGCTCTACTGTTTAACTACAGACCAGTGTCAGTGTTTCTACTGTTTAACTACAGACCAGTGTCAGTGTTTCTACTGTTTAACTACAGACCAGTGTCACTGCTCTACTGTTTAACTACAGATCAGTGTCAGTGCTCTACTGTTTAACTACAGACCAGTGTCAGTGTTTCTACTGTTTAACTACAGACCAGTGTCAGTGTTTCTACTGTTTAACTACAGACCAATGTCACTGCTCTACTTTTTAACTATAGACCAGTGTCAGTGCTCTACTGTTTAACTACAGACCAGTGTCAGTGTTTCTACTGTTTAACTACAGACCAGTGTCAGTGTTTCTACTGTTTAACTACAGACCAGTGTTACTGCTCTACTGTTTAACTACAGACCAGTGTCGCTGCTCTACTGTTTAACTACAGACCAGTGTCACTGCTCTACTGTTTAACTACAGACCAGTGTCACTGCTTCTACTGTTTAACTACAGACCAGTGTCACTGCTTCTAATGTTTAACTACAGACCAGTGTCAGTGCTCTACTGTTTAACTACAGACCAGTGTCAGTGCTTCTACTGTTTAACTACAGACCAGTGTCACTATTCTACTGTTTAACTACAGAGCAGTGTCAGTGCTTCTACTGTTTAACTACAGACCAGTGTCACTGCTTCTACAGTTTAACTACAGACCAGTGTCACTTCTCTACTGTTTAACTACAGACCAGTGTCACTGCTTCTACTGTTTAACTACAGACCAGTGTCACTGCTTCTACTTTTTAACTACAGACCAGTGTCAGTGCTTCTACTGTTTAACTACAGACCAGTGTCAGTGCTCTACTGTTTAACTACAGACCAGTGTCAGTGTTTCTACTGTTTAACTACAGACCAGTGTCACTGCTCTACTGTTTAACTACAGACCAGTGTCAGTGCTCTACTGTTTAACTACAGACCAGTGTCACTGCTCTACTGTTTAACTACAGACCAGTGTCAGTGCTCTACTGTTTAACTACAGACCAGTGTCACTGCTCTACTGTTTAACTACAGACCAGTGTCACTGCTTCTACTGTTTAACTACAGACCAGTGTCACTGCTCTACTGTTTAACTACAGAGCAGTGTCAGTGCTTCTACTGTTTAACTACAGACCAGTGTCACTGCTTCTACTGTTTAACTACAGACCAGTGTCACTGCTCTACTGTTTAAATACAGACCAGTGTCACTGCTTCTACTGTTTAACTACAGACCAGTGTCACTGCTCCTACTGTTTAACTACAGACCAGTGTCACTGCTCTACTGTTTAACTACAGACCAGTGTCACTGCTTCTACTCTTTAACTACAGACCAGTGTCAGTGCTTCTACTTTTTAACTACAGACCAGTGTCACTGCCTCTACTGTTTAACTACAGACCAGTGTCAGTGCTCTACTGTTTAACTACAGACCATAGTCAGTGCTCTACCGTTTAACTACAGACCAGTGTCACTGCTTCTACTGTTTAACTACAGACCAGTGTCACTGCTTCTACTGTTTAACTACAGACCAGTGTCACAGCTTCTACTGTTTAACTACAGACCAGTGTCACTGCTCTACTGTTTAACTACAGACCAGTGTCAGTGTTTCTACTGTTTAACTACAGACCAGTGTCACTGCTCTACTGTTTAACTACAGACCAGTGTCACTGCTTCTACTGTTTAACTACAGACCAGTGTCACTGCTTCTACTGTTTAACTACAGACCAGTGTCACTGCTCTACTGTTTAACTACAGACCAGTGTCAGTGTTTCTACTGTTTAACTACAGACCAGTGTCAGTGTTTCTACTGTTTAACTACAGACCAGTTTCAGTGTTTCTACTGTTTAACTAAAGACCAGTGTCAC